>AP027102.1:77364306-77964306 GCA_028142955.1 Pinctada fucata
GAAAAATATTCAAAACACTTACTGTCAAACCCCTCGCGGAGAACTTTTTTACGAGCTCCACACGGCAAAGGGCATAAGTGTGACACAAATGAGTTAAAGAAGATCCTGACGATAATCTCAACAGCACTCACAATAAAGCACCAAATTGAGCATCGACGGACCCCTAGCAAGCTAGAGGTGGGACCAGGTGCCCGGGAGGAGTAAGCATCCCCTGTTGGCTAGCCGCACCCGCCGTCGATGCCCATGCACGAACATGAAAAGAATATATAAAATGCATGCATTGTCTGAGGCCACGTCTATATAGAAAGTGCTATGGCGACAATGTCAGGGAAAAATATTCAAGTACCCTGTCTCTTTAGTCATCCATTTTTTACCTATTAATTTAAACTTTATTTACTTTACAACGTTTAGCAAACAAGTTACACAATTTATGTTAATGTCTCACAATGGCTCAGATGTTGGCGTGAGGGGATCCAAGGAATAGGAGGAAACCGGAGTACCCGGAGAAAAACCTCCTACCGAGGCCTGGGTGGGGGACCACCTACCCTCCAACATAAGACCCTTCCCTGAATCTGGGATTCGAAACCGGGACCTTACTGCGCTAACCCGGCCGAGAAATAACATATTGGTCATTTTATTGGAATGATTGCTTTGGACGTGAAACTCGAGCAGAGTGACCTGACCTGGGTGGAATTCATGCAAGTACTCAATGACAAGGAGGTTACTTCGTTTTCCAAATGAAGTTTCCTTTTTTATAAATTTTGAATCCTCCGATACAGATCTACAATGAAGGGGCTTTCACTAGAAATAGGAAATTTTTTTATGTCTCATTTCCTACAAATACATGGAAATTTTGTCCGAATAACTCATCCTCAAACGCTGACAGATGTACAAGGCATATAATTCCTCGTGTTTTTCCGAGGCTACACTTCATACGTCCTGACATTTATAGACCTTACATCTAATTCGTGTAGACTTATCTTCGCCATATCTATGTTTCGGAAATCTCAGAACGAGGCATTCGGATTCATCACATCTTATTGCATCCTTAAATCAAGATAATAGTATTGGATTTTGACAGGAGAAATTCAGAATATAGCAAGGTTATGATCAAAAGGGAAACGGCTTTGGGAAACAGATTCTTTATTCTAAAATAGATGTCCGAGTGGGTTTGATATATTTTGAAATCGCGAATCTATCATGGCACATTATCATCAGTGTATCTTTTCACAAAAACTCTTACTAATATTCTTAGGAATTTGTATAACATTCGTCAAAGATTTAGAAAATCGAAAGATAATTTATGTTTTGATAACATGTTTTCTGTTTCCACTTCTCTTAGCTAAATAGAAATTCAGAAAAAAAACACTACTGGTGTCGGAACAGTTTCCGGACGATTTTGAAGGCTTTTCGGGGATAGCTCCTCTGTCCTTTAACGGAAAACTTTCAAATTTCTCTCAAATAATGCTATGCCCTTCCCACAAATACTCATATTGAAAGAAAATAATTAATCTATCAAGAAATATGGTTTCTAGACCGATTTTATGACCCTATATTTTTGCCATTTTTCGCAAATCACTGGAACAGTTTCCGGACACCTGATTTTAAAGCTGTCAATCTCGATCAATTTTAGCTTAAACTGGATGATGTTTGGATATTGTTTTCTTCGATCTTTTCTAAAAATGACTATGTAAAAATAATCTTGGAAATAGAATCGAAACTATTCAAATCACGTGGATTAAAAAAGTATGGTTCTCGGCGACTTACCCTGGTGCGTGATATGAAACGGGGCAGAAAGGAGTGAAAAGGTGGTGTGATAAAGCAACATAGATGCAAAATTTTGTTTATATGATTCATGGTTTGAATTCTCCATTAAAAAATCTACAAAATTGTCACAAAATTTTGAAAATAAATTCCTTCAAAGAACTTGAAAAGGGCGACTGTCCGGAAACTGTTACTGTCCGAAAACTGTTCTGACACCAGTATCGTTATCGAAAGAATGAAACGATCAAAAGTTACAAAAAATCGAATTCTTTCATAATCTCTTAAAAGGAACACTTATTTACTGTATCTAAAATAGCTCTATCTTTTCTTTCTTCTTTTTATATATTACATTTGTCCTATTTCCAGTTTTTGTAGAAACAATCAAATTAAATTACTTTCTTAGATACCATGGCCAATGCCTTTGTTTTTTTAGTATTAACTGTAAGACAGTTTGGATGAGCCTTGGGCTTCCTTTTTGGTCCTACTTACTTGGATAATGTACTTGCATTAGGTATGTGATATAAGTCATGTGATAGATGAATATTTCTAACGTTGCAAATTAGCACGGCGCGTTTTAACAGTGCCCCCTACAATGCATTCCGCTCTTACGCTGAACTCTGGAGATTGTTCATTTAGATTAAGTAGTCGGGGAGCCAGTGGGACCCCCCATGCACCCCCTTGAGTACTTTTTTTCAAGGATACCATGATGTTCCTTAGGGTCTACAGAATCGGTTTTCAGGATGTACTCAAAAATAAACTCATTTAGGCTATGTGTTTTTCGACCGTTTCCATGGCAACCCCCTGCTAAAGTCACGAAAGCACTATTGGTTAAGTAAAATAGCCATATCTTGGCCAAATGTTGAGCTAAACATCTGTAACTGGTATCAATTTAACGAGGAAAGGTTGTTCTATTAATAACGTGATCATATGCAAAATAACTATTTTGCATATTCATGAATTGAAATAAAAATGTTTGCAAAATACATAGAAATTGACACATTATTTTGTTTTGGCTCTTAAACTCTATAGTGTTATCTATGATCGTTATTAGATTATATAAGAAATACCTACAAAGTCTTCTCTCTCCAATGACATAACATTTGGCGCAATGTTTTAGTTCAATGGCTTCTAAATTGATGTTTTTTACAGAAAAATGGCTATTTCAAGTAAGATAAGCTGATTTTTGTATACTAATTATAAGATATTTACTACTTATAAAATCGATTATCTGAACCTGTTTTCTAGTGTATTTTCATGTTTTTCCCATGTAATAAATGTTTACAAAACATGACATATGTAATTTTGGTAATTTTGGGGCAAAAAATATATTTTTCAGTAAAAAAAACAACAGATATCTGGATATTATCTATAAAAGGCAAACCTGTAATCCTGTAATCTATAAATGAAACGTATATGCTGATGTTATTTCATGGTTCTAAGATCAATGTTTGTATTAGAAGCAAAAATACTACTTTTTTCTGCTATTTCGGGTAAAAATGTCGGTTTGTTATACTAATATTACAGATTTCTGAGAAATATTTCAAATATAATTAATATATTTGTTGTAATATAGGATACGAAACTAAATTTATTTGTACATATCATAAAAGTATCAAATTAGAAAAATAAAATGGTAAGAAATATAGAAATTCATACCATAACCACAGAATAACATTGCAAAAACACTCAATGAATCGTGAATAACACGGTATGACCACCCAATAACGTAACAGAGCAACTCAATAAAAAAAGTATAACCAACCAATAACATAGCAAAGCCACTCAAATTATGTTCTTTTAACCCTTCATTATATATACACAAATTAATTATACAGTGTAATCACTTGATAACATAGCAAAACCATTGAATAACAGTCGTTTGATCCTTTATTACATAGGAACCACTTAATTATACAGTGTAAACACTCAATGACATAGCAAACCCCTCAATAAAGTGGTTGTTAGACCCTTTACTATATCAAAATCACTTAACAATGCAACATAACCAACCAATAACGTGATGGTTTGAACATTTGCTATAACAAAAATTTAAAATAACACCGCATAGCTACCAAATAACTTAGCACTACCACAAAATTACGTGATTATTTGATCCTTATCTTAGCAAAACCGCTCAATAACACAGCATAGCTACCCAATAACTTAGCATTACCACTCAATAACGTGATTGTTTGATCTTTTATTGTAACAAAACCACTCAATAACATAGTATAGCCACCAAATAACTTGGCATTCTTACTCAATAACGTGATGATTTGATACTTCATTACCACAAAACAACTTAATATCACACCATAACCACCAAATAACTTCTCAATAGTGTGTCGTTTGCCTCTTTTTTTTTTTACAATGAAACCACTCAAGAACAAAGCATGAGTACCCAATAACATTACAAAACCACCAAATAACGTGATGGTTTGACCCTTTATTGTATCAAATCACTGATTAGCATGTCTGTTTGACCCTTTATATTGCTAAAATTCACATCAAAACAGTCCTGATTCCATAGAGAGAACGAGGAAAGATTGTTATTGAGTGGTGATGCTAAGTTATTGGGTGATTATGCAGTGTTATTAAGTGGTTTTGTTACAATAAAGTGTCAAACCATCACGTTTTTGAGTGGTTATGCTATGTTATTGGGTGCTTATGCTGTGTAATTGAGTGGTTTTGATATAATTAAGGGTCAAACGACCACCTGATTAAGTAGTTATGCTAAGTTATTTGGCGGTTTTGTTATAATAAAGTGTCAAATCGTCACGCTATGGATTAGTAATGCTATGTTTTTGGGTGGTAATTCTGTGTTATTGAGTGGTTTTGTTACAATAAAGGATCAAATCATCACGTTATTATGTAGTAATGCTAAGTAATAAGGTGGATATGCTGTGTTATTACAAATGTAAGTGGTTTTGTTATAACAAAGGGTCAAACCATCACGTTATTGGGTGTTTTTTATGATATTGGTCGGTTATGCTGTATTATTTAGTTATTTTCATATAGTTAAGTGTCAAACAGTGTCTTTATTGAGTGTTTTTGCTATGTCATTGGGTGTTTACACTGTATTGAGATGTGTTTTTATGTTATAAAGGGTCAAATGACTATGTTATTGAGTGGATTTGCTATGTTATTGTGCGGTTATACTGAATTATTATAAGTGGTAAAGGTTGAAAGACCATGTTATTGAGTGGCTTTGCTATATTATCGGTTGATTATACTGTATTATTGAATTGTAAATCATATTTAGAATATTTCTCAGAAATTTGTAAATTTAGCATGAAAAACCGACATTTTAACCCAAAATAGCAGAAACATTTCTTACTTCTAACACAAAAACCGATATTAGAACCATGAAATTACATCAGTATATACGTTTCATTTATAGATTACAGGAACTGTTTGCCTTTTATAGAAAATATCCAGATATCTGTTGTTTTGTACTGAAAAATACGGGTTTTTTTTGCTCCAAAATTACCAAAAATACATATATCATGTTTTGTTAACATTTACTTAATGAGAAAAACATGAAAATACACCAGAAAACAGGTTCAGATATTCGATTTTATAAGTAGAAAATATTTTATAATTAGTATACAAGAATCAGTTATCTTACTTAAAATAGCCATTTTTCTGTAAAAACATCAATTTAGAAGCCATTGAACTAAAATATTGAGCCAAATATTATCTCATTGGAGAGAGAAGACTTTGTATGTATTTATTATATAATCTAATAACGATCATAGATAAAACTATAGAGGTTAGGAGCAAAAACTAAATGAAAAGTGTCGATTTTTATATATTTTTCAAGCATTTTTATTGCAATTCATGAATATTCATGAATATGCAAATTAATTACTTTGCATATGATCACGTGATTAATAGAACAACCTTTCCTCGTTATATTGATACCAGTTACAGATGTTTAGCTCAACATTTGGCCAAGATATGGCTTTTTTACTTAACCAATAGTTCTTTCGTGACTTTAGCAGGGGGTTGCCATGGAAACGGTCGAAAAACACATAGCCTAAATGAGTTTATTTTTGAGTACATCCTGGAAACCGATTCTGTAGACCCTCAGGAACATTTTGGTACCCGTGAAAAAAAGTACTCAAGGGGGTGCATGGGGACCCCCACTAGCTCCCCGACTAAAGTTGTCCCTCGTGTTTCTGTTGTCTCCGTCTGTTTGTCCAAATGTTCTTTTCGCGTAAGAATGTTCCGTTTTATATTTTTTTTTCCAGAATTTGTAATTCTTTCAATTGTGATTTTTCGAATCTGGTTTCGGCTTTTGTGTTTGACTTTCATTCACTGATTTTAAAGATAGACGCCAACTGAGGATGCGCAATCTAATCATTCTATCAAAGTGTTCCAGGGATAGAATTAATATACTAGTACCATGCAAATACTAAAAGAAAAATATTCAGACTAACCGTTGATGGCTATCAACGGAGACAGAAGACGTTGGTTAACACGTAGAAGTGTCTGGGTTATTTAATGTCATTTTACTATGGTATTGCACTGTCCTAAATGTTTACTTTTTTATTGGTCTTTGTACATTATTTGTGTTTAAGACGTTTTATCGGAACTTTCATAAATAAGTGCTTATGTGCCAATATGTGGATACCTGCCAAGCCAAAAATAAAAATGGCATCAAATATCCGTAAAGAACCCTGTACGTGTGCGCAGTCCTCTATTTAGTCCTGTCTTTATAGATAGTCAGAGCGCCAAGCTTTTTGAATGTCAGGTTTTAGGTTGTAAAAAACAATAAGAATGCCTAGTATTTACAATAAAAGCCTTATTGATGAAATATATATTATACAAAGTAATAAAAAAAACCCCCTAACAATTTCATATGATGATAGATTAGTGTTATTTTTCACAAGCATTTTTTTAATACCTTTTGAAGCATTTTCATAGATTACTAGTAAACATTTTTTGTTTTCGAAAAACAAAAGGATTGGACACAAGTTACCCAACTTGGATCGTCCTCTCCGAAAAAAAAAAAACATTTTCCGCTTCCTTCTTTTATAACGACGATTTTTCCTTTTCTGAATTTCAATTTAGCTTATAGAAATGGAAATATATGATTTGAATAATCTTCCAATAATTCTATTGATTGACGAAAGTTTCTAGTACGAAAATTCCTTAGAATATTCGTAAGAGTTTGTTGTTTTTCAGTACCCTTTGAACTTTCTTGAGGGTAATTTATTATGTATACATAAATGTATATAGTTTGGTCTTTTTAGAGAGACACCCACTGGCCCATGAGCAACCATCATTCCATGGTGTATTTTTTGTTTTGTTGTTGGGGCTTTTTTTGTCCTTTTTTTTTTTTGGCGGATAAGAATTTAGTTACCAGCAAGATCTGTCTCACTTCATTAAAAAGTCAGAATTATAATCCTATACGGTAAGCCAGAAAAGGAGGTCGGTACACCTCTATTTTAAGGAATCCAACTTTCCTTTTTCACTTGATTGAGTGGATCGAGGATATTTTTTGTTTAAACTGTTGACATTATTGAATTGCCTCGTATCTTGAAGAGATTAAAATGGATGATTTTATGAGTCGCAAGTATCCTTGATATTAACAAAGTAAACAATACATGTAATCTTGTCTTGAACTCAGGAGAGCGAAACAAACATTTCACGCTGTCTTTTGTTTGTTATATGCACTCGAGAGAAATAATATATTGGGGTATAAACCGATAATCGACTTTGTGAAATTCCGCACGGTTTAAATGAAATTTTTATGGCTGGAGCAAATCAATTTTGAGCAAAGTTTTATTTTCATTCTCTTCACGTGAAATGAGCCAACCATACGAATTGACTATAAAACAGTTTCTTTATTTTATATATATCAAAATTCGAATTTCTTAGTCTTACTTTGTATAATTCTGTCTGGTCAGTGCGCGAAATTCCAAATAAGATCTAAAATTAATGCCGAAATACTGGTCAAGGACAGAGCTATGCCTTCAGGGAGACACTCCTTAGTATTTTTTTAAAATCAGTATCTCAAGTCTAGTCTGGAAACACTGTGAAACTAGGGTAATTATATGTTCAGGGACTACGGGACACCAACAGAGAAACCAACCTAGTGGTTGAAAATGCTAACATTAAAATACATGTTCTATTAATAAGAAAATAAATCATCATATGCACATTTCAAGTGATATGTTCGATGCCGAAATAATTGAAATCCAAAATATTGAATATATGCAGAGCGATGTTCTAAATAAGACCAAAAACCTAACAACAACAAGGGGCAAAGATACATAAAAGGACCAACAAACAACAAGGGACAAAGATAAATAAAACACACCAAAAAGGATCAACAGACAACAAAGGACAAAGATACATAGAACACACCAAAAAGGACCAACAAACAACAAAGGACAAAGATACATTAAACGCACCAAAAAGGACCAAAAAACAACAAAGGACAAAGATACATTAAACACACCAAAAAGGACAAAAAAAAAAAAAAACAACAAAGGACAAAGATACATAAAACACACCAAAAAGGACAAACAAAGGACAAAGAAACATAAAACACACCAAAAAGGACCAACAAACAACAGAAGACAAAAATACATAAAACACACCAAACAACAGCAAAGTATATAGATACATAAAACACACCAAACTGGACCAACAAAGAACAATGATACATAGAACACACCAAAAAGGACCAACAAACAACAAAGGACAAGGATACATAAAACACACCAAAAAGGACCAACAAACAACAAAGGACAAAGATACATAAAACACACCAAAAAGGACCATCAAACAACAAAGGACAAAGATACATAAAACACACCAAAAAGGACCAACAAACAACAAAGGACAAAGATACATAAAACACACCAAAAAGAACAAACAAACAACAAAGGACAAAGATACATAAAACCCACTAAAAAGGACTAACAATCAACAAAGGACAAAGATACATGAAACACACCAAAAAGGACCAACAAACAACAAAGGACAAAAATACATAAAACACACCAAACAACAGCAAAGTATATAGATACATAAAACACACCAAACTGGACCAACAAAGGACAATGATACATAGAACACACCAAAAAGGACAAACAAACAACAAAGGACAAAGATACATAAAACACACCAAAAAGGACAAACAAACAACAAAGGACAAAGATACATAAAACACACCAAACTGGACCAACAAACAACAAAGGACAAAGATACATAAAACACACCAAAAAGGACCAACAAACCAGATAGGACAAAGATACATAAAACACACCAGAAAGGACCAACAAACATTAAAGGACAAAGATACATAAAACACACCAAAAAGGACCAACAAACCAGAAAGGACAAAGATACATACAACACACCAAAAAGGACCAACAAACAACAAAGGACAAAGATACATTAAACACACCAAAAGGACCAAAAAACAACAAAGGACAAAGATACATTAAACACACCAAAAAGGACAAAAAAACAACAAAGGACAAAGATACATAAAACACACCAAACTGGACCAACAAACAACAAAGGACAAAGATACATTAAACACACCAAAAAGGACCAAAAAACAACAAAGGACAAAGATACATAAAACACACCAAAAAGGACAAACAAAGGACAAAGAAACATAAAACACACCAAAAAGGACCAACAAACAACAAAGGACAAGGATACATAAAACACACCAAAAAGGACCAACAAACAACAAAGGACAAAGATACATCAAACACATCAAAAAGAACAAACAAACAACAAAAGACAAAGATACATAAAACACACCAAAAAGGACCAACAAACAACAAAGGACAAAGATACATAAAACACCAAAAGGACAAACAAACAACAAAGGACAAAGATACATAAAACACACCAAAAAGAACAAACAAACAACAAAGGACAAAGATACATAAAACCCACTAAAAAGGACTAACAATCAACAAAGGACAAAGATACATGAAACACACCAAAAAGGACCAACAAACAACAAAGGACAAAAATACATAAAACACACCAAACAACAGCAAAGTATATAGATACTTAAAACACACCAAACTGGACCAACAAAGGACAATGATACATAGAACACACCAAAAAGGACAAACAAACAACAAAGGACAAAGATACATAAAACACACCAAAAAGGACAAACAAACAACAAAGGACAAAGATACATAAAACACGCCAAACTGGACCAACAGACTATAAAGGACTAACATACATAAATCACCAAAAGGACCAACAAACAACAAAGGACAAAGATACATAAAACACACCAAATTAGACCAATAAAGGACAATGATATATAAAACACACCAAAAAAAGGACCAACAAACAAAACACGAAAAATTGATACTTTTGAAATTGAGAGCGGACTGTGTGAACCCGGTTTACCGACTTTGGACGGCAATCTACTATAAAATGGCGAGTGATGCAATTATCCCGATTACAAAACTCCCGTATCCAGAAGCCTCCCGAGACTAACAGCTACTATATGAACAAAAAGCCTTCTCACAGCATTGTGACATTTTAAACACGCAAATAGCCGGCGTCCTAGTCGATATAAAATATCAAAAGCATTTAGCATGCCAAGATCAGTCCGGACTCCTCTGGCTGAGCATACGAGGGCTGATTGATATGTTGTTAGCCTCGGTTTTCTGGGATGCAGAAGGTTTTCTGTTGATAGATTATCTCCAAAAAGGACTAACAATCAATGACACATACGTCACTTCTGACACAGTTACGGGAAAATATTAACTTAAGCGCCGCGGAAAGCTCACAGGTGTGTTGTTCCATCAGGGCAATTCTTCTGTTCACAAGTCTGTCACTGCCATGGCTGCCATTCATGATCGTGGCTTTAAATTGATTGAGCATCCGCCTTATTCACCTGATCTTGCTCCATCAGACTTTCATATATTCCCAAAACTGAAAGCAGCTATTTCTGGCACTCACTTTCAGTCTTATGATGACGTCATACTTGCAGTGGATGGCTTTCTGACCAGTCAAGATAAGCAAGATAAGGAGTTTTTGGTCGGATTGCAAAGCAATTCCGGTCTATAGATTGACGATGTCTGTCTGTCTGTCTGTCTGTCTGTCTGTCTGTATGTCTGTCCGTCCGTCTGTCGTCAACATTTTGGTTAATGTTTCTGGTTGAGGCAAAATCTAAGGAATTATATGCAGTAGAAACTTTATATTATACATGTAGTATTTAAATCTTCCGTGGCGGATTATCTCTGAGTATCTCGATGTGGAAGGGTTATGAAAACGTAAATCGTACAACCATACTATACATCTATTCCCCAGTTGGGAGGGAGACATGACGATTTGTTCAACCCAGGGAAATCATGTCGCCCGAGGGTGGCATGCATGACTTTTCTTGGTTAAGCAAATCATTTATTTACTAGTATTTAACCGAAAGCTAAGCCATTCTTGTAGCCTGCAGTACATAAAGTTACCGTAACAAAAGAGGTAACTCAAACTCAACGTAGAGTATTCAGGAGCGAGCCCTATCTTTTATGTATGTCAGACAGAAGGAATCTCCAACAACACTCGGTCGCAGCACCCAAAGCAAAAGAAGAGAGGGGATTTCCAACCAAACCCTGTTGCAGCACCAACGGCGAAATACCAAAACACCCGATGCAAAAACACAAAGACGAGCACACTGTGAGACGAAAAAGAGACATATTAACATCAAACACAAAAGACTACACATAAACCAACGAGACCAACGGGCAACCGCTGCCGACTTTGGACGGCCATTTGCCACAGAGGTAGCAAAAGGTGTGGTTATCTTGGATTAATGTGCGCACAATCCTCTCACTTTCCGATTACCCAGAGGTCTCGAAGAACGTACAATTGTGGTGTAAAACAACCTCCTCACTGTTAGATGACCACACACAAAAAAGACCGCAAAACGTAGGGGCCCTAGCAACACCAATGAATATGTAAATGGATATATAAAAAATATTACTCTACTCAAAACTCCAAAACCCCAATGCAAAAATCACCAATGAGCAAACGGTGCCGACTTAGATGCAGGACGCCCATCTGCCACACAAGTAGCAGACGGTGTGGTTATCCTGTGTGGATTACGTGTGCAAAACACTCCCACTGTTCCGATTAACTAGAGGTCTCGAAGAACGTACAATTGTGGTATAAAACATCCTCCTCGCTCTTACATGACCACACACAAACAAGACCGCAAAACGCAGGGTACCCAAGCAACATAGATGAATACTAGTATGTAAATGTATATAAAAAGAGGGCGTATGTAATACAGTCCGTGCCCTGTCGGCTGTAACGAGCTCATGTATGTTCTCACCCGAGGAGTCCGACTGACATTCATTCAGAGAAGACAGGTGATTGGGACCATGTCTTCTCTAAAGAGGTTTGGACAGGGCCCGTCATATAGAGTCCCGTCGCCACAGTCAGTCAGAGTGCAAGTCTTAAGAATGCGCTCGTACAAGACTGTAAATTGGTCAAGTACCAAGCCTAGTGTCCGTCTGGTGACATTAGGATCATATACACCGTATAAAAGGTGCTTGACGATTCTGACGCATTTTCGTTGGTTATGCTGTCTACCTTTGATCCTTCTTATTTTGTTAATAATGTCACCATAAAATGCAGGTTGTGAAATACCCGTAGTAAATATTCTGTTGCTTGTATGGGTCGGAATTTCAAAAGAAGTTGACAATATTTTTTGTAAAATTTCCAGAAAGTCTTTACTAGTTTGTGAAAGCGAAACCCTTGACCTAAAAGATTCTTCGTAATTTGTACTATGAAAATCCAAATTATCAGTACATGCTTTAGCATACCGGATGAGCTGTGAAATGTAGATACGTAATCTAGGAACATCCCCGTCAAGCCAGGGAAAATTTACTATGTTGAATCCAAAATCATCTCTTTTGTCATACACACTTGTATGAATCTCTCCATTAACAATTTTAATATTTGGGTCCAAAAACGGTGTTTCTGTGTTTGTAACATTTGCCTTGTTTAGAGTCAATTCTTGTGGATAAATAACATTATCATACTTTGCAAAAACAAGATTGTCGATAGTAAGATTATCGCCCAGGTACCAAGAAGTACCAATGAAATAATTCACATCATCATATTTTCTTTGCTTTTGAAGATTTTGGATAAAATCTGCAACAAGATGCGCACATTTGGTACCCATAGGGATCCCTACAACTTGCTTGTAGAGATTCTCACCAAATCTTACATAAATGTTGTCCAAGAGAAAGGACAAGTCACTACATATCTATGATTTGTATGATTTGTATTCTGTAAAAGAAACCCTTTGATTCAGATGTACAAATATGAGTTTTCCCTCTCGATTAAAGCACCATTTGATGAGTTTGGACAATTGATAATTAATTTTGTCGTGAGGAAGCGTGGTGTACTTATTTGAAAAGTCGTATGAAGAAATTGTATTGGCTTGAAAATTTCTAGATTTCATTTTGTCAAGTTTGATCTGAACTAATTTCTTGAATAGATATTGTATAATCCAACATAGAATATGAGGTAACTTGACACGACGGGTAATATGACATCTCTGGAAAAGTCGCCCTCCCACGTGACGTCTCTAGACAAATCAGATTTCTTTATTCGTCGTATTAATTATATGAGGTAAAATAATATTTGATTCGATTCGAGGTTAATTATACGAGGTTTAATAATATTCGATTCGATTCGAGGTTAATTATATGAGGTACATGTACATGAAGCTTGCCACTCACAAGACCTTTCAATTTATGCCGTAACATTTGACCTAGTGACCTTGACCTTGGACTTTGACCTAGGTAAAGATTTGGTTAAAGTTCCTGGTTTAAGCAAAATCTATGGAAATGTATGTAGTAGAAACTTTATATTATACATGAAGCTTGCCTATGACAATACCTTTCAATTTATGCCGTAACATTTGACCTATTGACCTTGACCTTGGACTTTGACCTAGTTAAAGATTTTGGTTAAAGTTTCTGGTTGAGGCAAAATCTAAGGAACTGTATACAGTAGAAACTTTATATTATACATGAAGCTTGCCCATCACAAGACCTTTCAATTTATGCCGCAACATTTGACCTATTAACCTTGACCTTGGACTTTGACCTAGTTAACGATTTTTGTTCAAGTTTCTGGTTTAAGGAAAATCTATGGAACTGTATGCAGTAGAAACTTTATATTATACATGTAGGTTGCCTCTGACAAAACCTATGCCGTATTATTTGACCTATTGACCTTGACCCAGTTAGTGACAAAAAACTTACTTTGCAATCCAGCCATACCGTCTTTAGCGGTGTTTTACTAACAGTGGTATTGAGGCCCTTAAACAACGGTGGCAAAAGTGTATAGATACTGATGGGGATTATGTAGAAAAATAATGCAAAATGTCTGATAAAATTAAAATCCATCAATACGAGGCTCACAACATATCAATCAGCCCTCGTAATTTACTGTCTGATTTTGCTGGTCCCTGACGTCACATCAGTACACTCAGTTTGTTTTGTTGTTTTGTTTTAGTTTGACTACTTTTGATATAAGAAAATTTAACTTTCATATTTATGCGTTTTTTCATACTTGACTTTCATATTTGTTTGGTCTTTGGTGTCAGTGTATTTGCTTTCTTGTTTATCTTTGGTATCAAAATATTTGACAAGCATTCTGCCTGTTTATATATCAATGCTTTTGACTTTCATGTCTGGTGTTTTACTACATGTGTATTTGTATCATGTTTGACTATCTTGTTCGGTTCTTCTATGACATAGGAGTAATTTACTTCAATATCTGTTTTGTCAAATCATATTGCTTGACCATGTCATTTTCTGACTTTTAATGGACCGCTATAGAGTCAACTCTTCTGTTTAATCTGAAATTTTGTATTAGATTCATAGTATTTGAACAAATAGAATATTTAAGTTGTTTGTTGTATTATTTTAGTGGTCGCTGTGTTTCAAATTTGTAATGTCAGATTTCACAAGGAATTATGATGTTTGGCAGGCTTTAGGGATCTATGGAATTTCATTTTTCAATCGTATTGCACTCGTACATCTATTTCTTTGTCTATATTCAGGGTGGCGCTACTTACTTCATTCCGAAGCCAAGGAGCGAGTCCCCCTTGTTTTTGGCAACACTAAGGCAGAAAATGGAATGGGCTTCCTGTTTGGTCCTACCTACTTGGAGAGAGGGGGAGGAAGGGGCGGGAGGAGGGAAAAAGGGGGCGGGAGGGGGAGGTGAGGAAAGGGTGAAAAGGAGGGGAGAGAGGAGGGTGCGGGAGGGGGGAGGTAAGGAGGTGGAATGGGGGAGATATGTACCCCCTGTCCGTCCCCATACTTGCTTTAGATATGTAGCATGATTCATGTGATATATGATTTAGTTTAAACAGTACTTATTGTCCTTCGTGTTTCTTTGGAGCTGTGTAATTGTTTTCGTCTGTTTTTCATTTTTTTTCTTTTCGCTTTATAAAGTTCTGTTTTTCATCTTTCCAGAGTTCGTAGAGCATTTTAATTGTGTTTTTCTAAATCTTGTTTAGGCTTTTGTGTTTGATTCCGCAAAGGAGCAAAAGCGGCTCTCTCATGGAGATGACATCAGGTGCCTTGGGAGAGCAAGTATCTCCTGACTGCTATTAATACCCGTCACTTTAGTCGTGCAGAAAGGTAAAACCCAGTGAAATTGTCAGTTTATGCTTCTAACCTAAAAGATATTTGACTTTCACATCGAACAGGGTAAATTTTTTTTCGGTGTTAGTCTTGTTAATAAATTTTGTATATGCCTTCTTTCACTGTAACTTTTTAAAAAATGGATGAAGAAAGATTTCTAGCCTCTCTTCTCTCTTTCTGTCTAGGCTGACTTTCCATTTTCAACAGTTTAAAACTTGTATACAAAGTTATAAAGTCGTGTAAATTTGTTGTTGTTTTTTTTTCATAACAGAAAGAACTCTGAACTAACAAACATACATACACAATATCTCTCTCTCCTTCCTTCTCTTGTGAAATAATAAGCTTTAGAACAATTCATACTTTATTCTTTATTCCAAGTTTGCATCGCTGGCATCTCAGCTGAAATATATGTACACAACAAACAGTCTTGGATAACAGTATAAATAGTATAACAATGATATATATAGACTACTACTCGTAACAATCACAGTTAAACTTATACACAAACTTTGCCCAGTCATTCATAGCATCAAAATATTACTAAACAGTCAAAAAATCTTAAAGGGAAACTAAACAGTCAAATAAATCTTAAAGGGGAACTAAACATTCGAACAAATCTTAAATGGAAACCAAACACTCAAAAAATTCTTAAGGGGAAAAAGTAAAGTACTGTTGTCTATTGCATTAGAGTTGCCAGTCGTCGAGTTGCATTCTTTAACAGAAATGGCAGACAGGAGGTCGTCATCTCCCGGCATCATTTTCATAAATACTTTAGAAACGTAAAAGACTTTTATAAATAGTTTTGTAATTACTTTAGGAATAAATACTTTCTGTCAATTGAATATAACAATCGTTTTTCAAATGGCATAATAACGAATGGAGATCGTATCTAAATTATTGAATTTTCTGATGAGAGTTATTATGTATTGAAATAGATTCAAAGTCAAATCGGAGGCAATGGGGAATTTAATTACGGGCAAAAAGCGTCAGACATGCGCCAAAATGAACATAATCTAATGAAAGCATAATCTATATAATGTAATTTAAAAGAGGGATAGTTATTATATCTTACTTAAAGTACAAGAATATCACATACTTTATTTATACATAGTTTTGCTTTACAAAAAGTTAGACAATAAGATCAAAGCGGCCATATAAACAGGAGAACAAAGAGATAATTGTGTCAAACAAAACGAGATATTTGATGTAAATTGTGCACTCATTTGACTGGTATGCATTTCATTTATAAACACGTAAATGACAAGGAAAGAGAAAAATTATGTGTGGATTTATGAAAGTAAAACAAAGCCCCCCTTCAAGTCTCTCTTTATCTTATAAAACATTCATCAAGTACGAAATTGACGAAAATAGGAAACCCTCGCAGTTGCAACGATGAATCATTTTTCAATCTTTCAAGGTTTTGATTGAAGTGCTTTCAATCCATTATTGGTTTTGATGATCTTTTTTGATAAAGGCAGCGCGTAAATTAGGTGCATCCGATCTGAGCACAAAGACTGTATCATAATCATTTCACACACGATATCTTTCACTACAATTAGAGTTATCTGGATTCAAAAACTATTTGATCATAATTATTTGCAACTACATCTGCTCATCTATATATGATATATATCAACCTCCCGTGTTGCATGTCACGTGACCCGCAATATAAGTCACGTGACCCACAATGTACGTCACGTGGCATTGTTGGGAAATACGACAAGGCATTTATGATGACTACTGTTGGAAGCAGACTTTGGCACATAAGACAGTTATACCTCACATATGTCACTCACACTCGTGCAAAACACACACAGGATCTACCTTGACGATCTCACTCATTCATAATGACATCATGTTTCTAGGACGATCAGCCATTACATCTGCACCAAGATACAAGCTCATGTTCTCCCCCATGACCACATAGTATAGAACAGTGTATACGAAAAGGTAAACATACATGCTCAGGAAAACACATTGTTCAAGAAAACAGATACATGTACTTAGGAAAACATATTCTTCAAGAAAACAAATAATCTACAGTAATACATACGTACAAGTATGTAATTCTATTACCATTGTAATGCTGTAATAATATCTAAACAAAGAACATTTGTATGTTTACAGGCACGAACGAATAGGGTAAAGCATTCTCTTCCGAGAGGAAGCGTTCCAAAACTTTAATTATGGACGTAAAACAATAATTATGGTCATTACATAATTTTTTCAAGAACCAAGTGAACAGAAATAATTTATGAACAATCTTGACCTATTTGGCTTTCCACTAATGCCACCTCTTCCTCATACCAGGTCCTTACATTGTGTCGAGCTAGGAACCCTTTATGAAACAATGATTTCTACTCAGTTCCTTTTAGAGTTTAAGTTCAGATACATACCGAACTCTGAAAGACTTGATAAATTATATGAGCACATGATATGTTCAAACATTCACATAGGCCATAGAAATCAGGACTTGTGTCGATTATGAAAGTACAGTAAAATGGTAAAAGATATAAAATACGTATGGAAATGATTGTAAAAACAATATATTGTTTGTGAACTGTTGCCGTCAGTGGAATATTCCCTATATTTGTCTTTCTGAGATGATTTGTTCTTCTTTTTTCTACTTGTTTGTGTCTTTGGCTGAAAATAAAAACGAGAGAAAATGAATAATATAAATATATAATGAGTATAAATTAATTCAAATCTCAAGTAAAAAAGAAAAGTTTAGATTTAATTTAATTTATTTGCTATGCAAATATTTAAGCAGAATAAACATTCAAGGAAACTTTGAATACATAGATTTGTGATGAATTACTGCTAAATGTAAAAACTGATTTGTCAACAAAATTTTTGGATCGAGACTTCTAAAGAAGCCTAACCTTTAACATGAAGGCGAAAAGCAAAAAAAGTCAAAAGTTCAAGTGGTCAATACTCTGATAGAATAGAGATTTAAAACATATCAAGACACCTCATCATTTTCTCATATGTTTCTTAAAAAGCCAGAAGACGATAATGATGGTATTCTCAAGGTACTCTCTTACATAAATTACAGAACAGAGAGCTAATGACCAAAGTCATTTACACGTCATGATCATGGTGGGGATAGTTTTTATCTTACAACAGAGTTTATTGATATAGAAGATTTCTCGCAGCGTCACAGCTTAATCGTCCAGGCTCGTATGGATCCTCCTTAATCAAACCCCATAATGTGCGATTCCTATCTATATGATTGATATGGAGGAGACGTGGATCCAGGGGTGAACTGTGCAACTGGTGGGGGATTTTCGGAGATGGGGGGGGGGGGGGGGTATTGAGAAAGATTCACCTCAGTGTGTTAACTCAAAGGGAAACGGTCCCATAAAATTCAAATATAAAGAAATTAATTTTATTATATATTAAAGCAAGTATTTAGATACTGTAACAAAGGTATCATGCAAATTAAAAATTTGATTGAAACATTATATTATTTTTTTTACTATATAAATGACCTTAATTCTTTAAAATAATATGTTGCGCAATCATACATATGAAATGGTTTAAAACAGAGTCATGCACTTTTCAGCTATACTGTCGATAATATTTCTGGCATGGTCTCATTTTAGACATCATTATTTATTCATAATTTTAATTTTACAGAAAGTGCCATCTGTTGACAGTTCTCTTTGTTGAGGTAACAAAAGGACCCGCGCTTGAAACCTGTGCTAATCGCTATGCTTAATATAATTGTATCCAAAAAGTATGATATAAAAGCAGAACACGTGTGTTTTCCTGATAAAACAAGATATAGGCTTCTTTACCCACGCTTCCATTTATCAGAAAACCAATGAAATAGTCCGGCGCCTTTCACGTTTTATTTTCGGCAGATCATAATATGGTTTTATATTCGATGATAAATGAATCCTGTCTCTACGGAAACATTGTTTGGTCAAATTTATCTTTTCTTTATGGAAATTGAAGGAAAATCGTTTATTTTAACTATAAAGCTAGACATCAGTGGCATCTATTTCACCTCCTCGTTAAAGCTTACTCGTATTTTAATGAATACAGAAGGATTAGTACCGATATGGTACTGTAAGTAGGTGAGAACAAAATATCGAAGCATAAATGGAAATTTATACGAAAATACATTAACCATCAAAGGTTAAAAGTTCATTTATTGTTTGAATAATAAATCTGTGGTAGCTTGGAAACCATTTGCAATAAGCTCCATTTCAATTCTCATCATAATGACACGACATTTCTTTAAAATATCTATGTACACATGTATAAAATGACGTATGTTGGACAACTGTGAAGTTGAAACTCTACGACGGAACCGATCATCATCCATCCAAATAATTTATTTTCAAATTAAAAAAATTAAGTCTTTCTATCTACTACGCAAAACATTTTAAATCTTTTTTCACCCTATTTATATTGCTCTTGAACAGTTTTCACTTTACAATAGCTTTCAAAGATAAACACATGAGATGAAGATATACTGTAAATTCTCTAAGAAATTACCTAAGAATATTTTATAAATACTTGAACTCGAATTGTTGTTAAGCATATGTTTTGGTACTTATTGATATTTTTATTTCATTTTTATACGATGGGATATATTTTGTAGAGTTTTCGTCTTATTAGCAAATACCATTACATGTATTACTACTGTAGAATGCATTTATTATCGTATTAAGTGCATATGACACGATCTTATATTTCTTATATATCCATTCAGCAAAACAACTGGATGCCTACAAGTGCAACCTTTCAGCACGAAATATCTGATAATGTCATTGACTTGGAATTTTATGAGACAAAACACCGCTAGACAATTAGGGCATTATTTCTAGGACAGCTGCAAAGAACGTTACGTTACGCAAAGAACTCCCTCCCAAGAAGCCTTCCGCGGTCGGTTCTCCGTAACGCTGTAACGTTATCAACATTGTTGTACTTCCTACTGCTCTAATTTTACCACATTTCTCAATTTTTTCCGTGATATTGCTGATTATATCAAGAAATCTGATTGATAAAAACAAAGCGTACCGAGTTGACGATATATCCCTCTTGTGCACGTTGTGTTGTAACTAACGTGGTTTTTGTCACAGCGGGGATCAAAGGTTCACATCGTATCAATAAACAGAAATAAAATGGCAGTGAGGAATAGCGATTTCTATCTGAAAGTTTTCTTTTTGCTCTTCGTCCATGATCGTTTGTTTGATAACAAGTTGTTGAAGATGAATTATTTAAAATGAATGCCAAAGAGTTTTTCTCATGGGACAAACAACACACCGGTAATAAAACGAGATGTAATTTTGCGCTGCTTTGAAGCCGGATCATGAATTACATCCAATGTAAAGCCTTTCTTTCAGCTGTCTTATTTTATCTTGCTTTACTAAAATCTAGGATTGATCTCCAGTGAAATCAAGCACGAGAGAAAAAAAGTAAAGATTTTAACTATTTTTGACTTGTTTTTCATTTTCGGTCTCAAACTCCGATGATGAAACGAAACCCACATGATTTATGTCAGATTGGTAAAGTATCGTTTTGTTTGAAAATATCTCTCAGATATTTTTATATGAAAAGGAAGAATTCTGTTTGTTCTCATGGAAATATGAATCCAGATAACATAGAACACGATAGAGAACTACAGTACATTCCATTTGCCAATCAGCAAGAAGATTCTAGTAATGAAATATTTTGACCTAGCTAGTCGTGTGTACATATAAGAATTTGATTATTAAGTCGTGTTTGTCTATACAATATAATTTTTGAATTCTTTGCAACTCAGACAGTCCTTACTGTACATATACTCTGGAAAAAGGGGTCTCTTAGGTGCCTTATTGTTCATGTACTGCAAGCCGCCTCATAATGCAACTTCTATTTTTTAAAAGTTACACCTGAAATCGACGAACCTTCAACCTCGCAGCCACTATGGAGCTTATTTTGGACCATTGCTATTTATCATATCATGTTTTATTAATCATGAACAATATATTTCTTTCTATATTATGATAGGCTTACCGGAGGACTGGTTTCATAGTAATCACACTGAGAACTCCGCCGTATCATTGGTTTGACCAACTTCTCGACTAGACTTGCTGCTTCCCTATTGCAGTTTCTTTCTATATTATTTCCTATGCAGCTTAATAACTTCTTCATGTCTCTGAAAAAACAACGGACGGAATACATTTTCCATTGGAATAATTTTTATTTATCCTAATCTATTGACCCTAATCTTGGTATTCTTGATATATGTCATATATGCTCGTATAGAATATTCTTTATAAAAAACAGTTAATTTTATTTTTAAAAAAGTCTAAAATGAACAAATTAAAATTTAGTGCATCACATGACAGAGAAAAAATCCTTGGGATTCCATTGGATTCACGTGAGGACTACGCGAAACTTTTTACTTAACAGAATTACGTCGCTTTGAGAGTAACGCGCTGTAGGTGTCGCCACTTCCTTATAAATAATTCTGTCCATGTCAATAACTATTAATGCCCGTTTGTGTGGGTACTATTCTGTCACAGTGTTGCTGTTGGAAGGTAAATCACCCTTGCTGACGCTCAGGCACTACATTTGTGTATCAATACTATACAAACGGGCATTAATTAATTAGGAAATATTACACAGGCGTTTAACACAAATTTTATATATATATATATATATATAGTGTGTCCACCTAACACCAAGTAAAAGAAAAATTCAGTTGATATGCATGTACAAAGTGTATATACAGAAAAAAGTAAAGTTAACGATTTTTACTTTTCTCTTGGCGTGAGATGGATACATTGAATTTTACAGAGTAGGTGTCATACACCTGTGCCTCAAATATTCAAAACCCTTCAGATCCTGATTAGGTAAATTGATTTTCATAATACGTGAAGTGGTGCCAAAATCAGGAATGTAGGTTTGAAGCTATTATAATTCTGGAGGGATGTATAACCAAGAAAACATTTCCTCCCATTAATATGTACAACATATTTCACTTACCCACAGAATTCATCTAATGGTTTATGATCTATCCTCCTCAGAAGTCGCACACTGGTGTTCATTATGTTGTCAAAACAACGCATTGAATACGCCTTATTCATTTCAAAGCAAGTCCTGTGTCTTGCATAGACTGAAAGATATACAAAAGAGACCTTTTCAGAATTACAAGGTATAAAAACTTTAACCAAAATGTTGACGGCAGACGGATGGACGGACAGACGGACGGACGGACATCGTCAATCTATAGACCGGAATTGCTTTGCAATCCGGCCAAAAATTGAGGAAAATATAAATTCCAAAGATGTTTTGACGCATCCAACAAAAATAATTAATGAAATAGGAAGTTTTCTGCAAGAAGAAAATTAAAAACACAATAAGGCCAAAGTAAGGAAATATCAATGCTTTTACTTTGCAAAATGTTGAGAGTTCGGATCATTTTCTGTATGGTACCCATTTTCTTTAGAAGTAATATTCAAAACGTCAACAAACAATATTGAAAAGGCCTCAAAATTTTTTCTCTTATATAGCTAATTTTCTCAGAAGAAACTCTACATTATATTGATACGGATTTTGAAATAATTGGGTCGTCAACGAATAGTATTTAGTTTTAGATTTTTCTGTATGACGAAATTTGTATGTTCCCTTTTTTTCTTAGCAATTCTCTATACACAGAGGGCGTAAAACAAACTATTTCCTTACTTTGGCCTTATAAATTGTGTTTTCAATTTTTCCTCTTGCAGAAAATTTCATATTTCAATAATTATTTTTGTTGGATACGTCAAAAGTGAAGTTTAAGATATGATTCCTGCATCTTTAAATTCATTTCAGTCACATGAAAATATCTATCATGGAGGGATCCCTTTCCTTAAAAAACGAAAAGGGAGTAATACTGCATATTTTATACATAATTCTTATCAATTATATTAGGATATTAAATTATAAATAATCATACAAAACAAATGCTTAGAAAGAACATTTTTTCCACATGGAGCTAACTTTTTTTTGCGTAAACCTCTGGTTTTTCTTGTGCACAAAATAATGATAAAGAATACATGTAGAAAGTTGTTCACAATTTCCTTCATGCACGGAAATATGATTCTTGTATTTTCGAAAAAAAAAGAAGAAAAAAAAGAAACAAAGAAGAAGAAGAAAAGAGACTATAGTACCGGGTATTAAGGTGCATGAATTTTGATATTTTCTTCCGTCTTTGCCTTCCACCGTAATAACACTTGGAGATTGACGGAGGAAATCCAATAACTATGCAAGTTTATGTGTCACGTTGACAGTAAATTTTGATATAATCTTCCTTACAAAATATTTTATGTTACTTGGGTCGATCTTTTAACATGTTTGTTTGTAAAGAGCACACGGGGAAAATTGCCGTAAAAAGACAGGATTATATCCATTAGGTATAAAATTCCCAGTAATATATTGCCAAATATTTAGCGGGCCATATTACATTATGTCGTTTTCTGTTCTTTTTTTCTTTCTTCAGACTGGATAATTTATGCAGTCATTCTTATCCCCGACTTTGTCGGCTTTATTTTATTGCGAAGAATTTCAATTTACACGTATCTGTGTACTTTACACTGTAACCTCGCCGTGTAATCCTGACGTAAAAATAATTCCGGTAAGGAAGCTGAGAAAAAGCTTATGTTGCATTAAAATTTTGACTAAGAAACTTATGCATCATCTGTCTCATTTTCGCACTTTAATCTGATTGGTTCAAGTGCAGGTCAATATTTCTTATTAACAACCCAGAAAATATACAGCCAAAAAAGGTGGGGGAGAAAAGGAATTATTGGACCCTTACTATAGGTTGTAAAAATGAATTTAAGCTAAATCATTAATCGTTGTAAAAATACCACAAAATTAGAAATATATTTTAAAAAAATCTTTTGAATAAGAGTGCCATCCATGGTGATGGAAGACTTACAGTTTTTGTTTTGTTTTAGTTTAGTTTTATTTTTTTAAAGAGATTTCTACAAAGTTCATTCTTTTCAACTTCCTATAGCTTTGCTTTAAACGTAGAAAGTCTTTATTAACCCAATGATAAGGTACATGACAGATATAAATTTGATGCTATAAATTACGACCTTTGTGATCAGCCAGCGTTCAAGTAAAAGATCAATATTTCAGAACAGAGATAAACGATATATTGCATTTAGGACAAAAATCTAATAATGTGGCGAAGTCAAAGCAAGGGATATTCATTTATAGAAAAGTTCTAACAAATTTTAATCATTGTATCTTATCTGTTGAATAAACAAGAAATTGAGGTGTTGCATATGAATAGTGTGTACAATGATACTAAGGGAAAAACAGTTTGTGAGGAAATATTCAGTTTTAGAGATGGAATGAACTATTTCTATAATGCGATGCACCCATGTTAATGTTTTAATCACTTGCTTTCCTACCTTTGAAAAAAAAAATATATAAAGAAATATTAAATAATACAAGAATAAATAAATAAAACTAAATAATCATAATCTCTAAAACCATTGATGATTGATTTATAGAGAAGTGATTAGTGCTGGGTATCGCAGCTAAAAAACGTAAACTGGTTACTGCGATATATTGCAATATGCCAAATATGAATCGCTATTTATTGCAATACTGTAGGATTTGATATTTCACGAATGAAATAAAATTCAAAGACAAAATTCTGCTTTATCATATTATGTCTAAAGCAAGAACTAACAAAAATATTCTGTGATGTCGTCACATGCGAGATGAGTTTTGTGCTACTGGAGTATTTTACCTTCTCTCTACAATGATTGAAAAGAGCAATATTGCTGTTTAATAAAAAATTATGTTAAAATGTCCGAAATAGGCATTTTTAATCATTCGTTATTAATAGACTTGAACCAGTATTTTGGAAAAAACGTATCGCGATATGTATTGGGGATGAAAATATTGAAATACACATACCGGTAAACCGGTACTATCACACAACACTAGAAGTAATGTTTACGAATTCATAAAAATACAATATTGATCAAATGACGATTACCTTCATAAACGACGTCATTCAAACAAAGGGAGGATAACTCATCCACAGCTACGTCGAAGTCGGCTAATGTTGAATTAATTTGAAATTTGGAATTTGAGGCACATCTGGATTTGAGATCAGTGATGCACTTCATGGCATCTATGTAGGAACTGCAAGAAAACAAAAATTTGTAATGATAAAAAGATAGGTTATTTGACGTCAAACATGACATGTTTACTCAAATTCAAAAAGTCTATGTAAAAGAGTGCATCTTTCCCTCTTATGACAGTGATATAAAGTAAAACTTGAACTACTCTCTGAGTACAACCTCCAAAATTGTGTTTCACTTTTGTACCTTTAGCTAAATTTACTTTTGTTTTTAAATTATCGATGTGTTGTTGTTGTTAATGTAAAGGAAAGGATTTGTTGTGTGGAGGGGACCTAAGCACATTAAACATAAGGTCTTGATTTTAAGAAGTAAACATATCATAATTCCTCAAATCTTGAAAATATAAATTGAAACAAAATTACTCGGATGCATTAATTTCTATGTCTATACTATTTTCAGAAAAGAGAAAGTGATGGTATTGAGGCATTGCTTTGCTTTTGATTGTCGTTGTTGTTGCTTTCCTTTTGATCGTGCATGCATTTATTGTTCATTTCTTTTTCTAATTTTTCTAATTTGGCCTGTATGCGACCATCATGTTCATATATATCATTCTAAAAGCTTACAAAAAATGTGAAAACCACAAGAAATTGTCCAATTTTCCTTTCAAAAATACATCCGCATATGATAAGGAAATAGTGTTTTAAGCAATTAGTTCTTTTCAATAAATGTATCTTCTGTAGCATGTATTGTGACCAAATTAGAAATAAAAAAAATCGCTTTACACCGACGACTGCAAGCCAAAAAATGTGTCAACTTTAGAAATTATTTGAAAAGCTGTATAAACCTTGTCATTTTTGGATGTTTGGATATAATGAAAATCTATTACACTGTACGACAGTTTAAAATTTCGGCGACACACTGAGACAGACTGAAATTTAAACCAATTCGGCAAATTATTTCCTTTTCATAACATCATAAATTATTATTATCATTCGCATTTATGGTAGTTATTTGCAGTAAATTAACTTTTTTAATTAGACAGTCTGTTGCCTGCGGGGTCTCCGAGTCAAATTTCTGCTTAATAAAATTCAGGCGGGGCCCTAAAATGAAATGGGTTTCTGAAACACATCGATGTCCCTATATTTTAGCAATTTACATGCATATAGCAATGGTTATATCAATAGTATACCAATTCTACTTATTATCTCGCTCTATGTGTTTTACTGTAGGGAAATTTCTATAAGTAGGTAATGACTTCTAAAATAATATTCATAACCATGTTTTTTTTTTGGAACATAGCTGTGAATTCAAACTTTTTAAAATCTCCTCTGGAACAATTATTCAAATTACTTGCATACACAAGAGCAAGTTCCTGCATAATAACTTTCAATTGATGTGCTTGTAATCTACGTCGTAACAAATCTAATAGAAACAGTCTAGCTATAGTACAACCCCCCCCCCCCCCCCAATAAATAAATAAATAAATAATGAAAAAAAAAACACCAAAAATAAATAAAACAAACAGAACCAGGCGCAACATTGTACATGTATATTGTCTTTCTCTAATTTTCAGTTTGTTACATGATTTCAAGTGTGTACCTGCAAAACGAACGTAGAATTTCTACGTCAACTCCCGTAAAGAGTGTATTTTCACGCTTCTGTATGTTGACGTAATGCTGTTTGTAGTTGGCGAAGCAGGTACTGGCCGCCACCTTGACGTTCCCAGGACAGTCGGCACGGAGCGTAGACACAAGGCACACTGTCAATGGCAAGAAAAAAAGGTTATATCAGTGCAAAAGATGGTATCACTAGAGTCTTGGCACTACCAAGATTTATACAGATACAATATGTAGATGTGTCAATATTAACGACGTGATGAAATTATGAAATATGCACGTAATTCACATCGATCAGGGGAGGGGTACTTTTTATTTAGATTAATGTGAGAAAAGATCAGAGAGATTTATATTATGTAAACGTTACCTATTCAAAACGGAGCAGATTGCCTTTTTTTGCAACAGTTCAACGTTGTAATGAAATGCTTTATACGAGTTTTTATTTTCTTACTCTGATCACAGGGAGTAAATACATAAAGTAAAATACCGAATCATGTTTACAGTAAATTTACAATGTACTTATTTATTTAGTATTTATTTTTCAAATCCTAAATTTGTTCAAAGCATTGTCGATAAAAGGCAGCAAAGTGTAAATCAGTTACTTTTTTCTACTTAAAACTGTATTTGTGTATTTTGTTCATAAACATGCCTCTGTTTTTTTTTCTTTTTTCTCAGTCGCCGTCTAATCTATTCAAATTTAAAATGCGCGTGTGTCTTCCCTCATTACTAATTCACATAGTAAAATAAATGTCCGCTTAATTAAGGTAGCGTATGCTTAATTTTATTCATGACTCTATACCGACGATTTCTGACAAGATAAAAATAATTTATTGATATTAATTCTTGTAGAGTTTTTATTCATTTTTATGTATTCGTTGAGATATTGGTAGCGTTGACAGCCTTCTATATATATTAATATAAATCAAAGTGACATCTAATTTCCAAAACAATTTAACCTTATTCGTTAAACGTATAATACCAGTCGACATTCATTATCAGATACAATGTGTCCAAAAATAGAAAAGAAATCCTACGTAATTCATTACAGATAAAAGCGAATAATGAATCATCAAAGAATGTACATGTACTCATTGTATTTTTGATGTACAGACACATGCAAAAGTGATAATGAAAATAATTATAATGATTTGTATACTCGTCTAAATTTGTAAGTCAGTGACACCCATGACCAATAAAATTAAAGGATAGATAAATCAATAAATAGGCAATTGAATAAATAAATAAATAAACAAATAAATAAATAAATAAATAAATAAATAAATAAATAAATAAATAAATAAGATATAAGAATAAGTACATTTAGTTCTAGAAACATTTGGTGGTCAGGGCTTGACCTCTATAATAATATTACTGCATGTATGGTCCAAATCATATATTGATTGGGAAGGAGACATTGAATGAGCCATTATCCTGGATTTTCTACAATTTAAATGGGCATTTTTTAGGAAAGTACTTAAACTTCAATGAAACATTTTTCATATTGATGGTACTGTGCCCCATGGGCCCTAGCCTACCCAGCCTAGCTGTCCATAAGAATAAAGTCTTGTTTTTGCTGTTGATGTATAAGTATGAAACAAACTCTTTTTCTGTTAAGTATGAAACTTTCCCTCGCATGAGAAAAATTTGGAAGCATAGCCAAAGAGTTTGATGAGCAATTTGCGTGTTTTCGCATAAAGCTCAGCGAGGGGGGATGGAATCTGCCGGTATCCAACCGCTGTCTATTAATTTGACATTGCTTTGAATAGGTCTTTTCCCAAGTTTATCAGGCAGTAAACCAAATATTTTGTTATCTGTGTACTTAATTGTTGGGGCATGTACGGGGTTCAATTATCGCTAAGTTAGCATGTAATCTATTTGTAGATAGCGATGGAACATTAACTCAACTGTAGGGACCTGTGACAGATTTTTCTATGAAAGTTATTGACTCTTTATCAGTTGATCTAAGGTGACTTACTTGCTGACA
Source organism: Pinctada fucata (assembly GCA_028142955.1). Lineage (NCBI taxonomy): Eukaryota > Metazoa > Mollusca > Bivalvia > Pterioida > Pteriidae > Pinctada > Pinctada fucata. The sequence goes on from AP027102.1 coordinate 77,393,420, forward strand.
CTATTAAACTCCAGTTAAAATGACAGTGCATTTCTCTTTGAAAAACAGTCATTTGTACAAAATCATAAATTGTCGGCGTTTTATGAAAAGTATGCTTTCATAAGAAAAGTTGGGTTTTAGCTATGTCAAAACGTTCCATTGTAAATATGACTGTAATTCGCTTGTTTTGTAAAATGTAGATTTTTCTGTAGATACGTAAAACTTTAAATCTGACAGGGAGACACACTGGTAATTTATGTTTAAAAAACTCTAAAATTAGAGGACTGTTTATTTGTCCTCTATAGAAAGTCTCTTAACTCTGAACTCCCCCACCAAGTTTTATTGGTTTCTTTATTTCTTAATAAAATAAAACATCCCTTTCGCAGATAAATATAATGACATATCAAGAGAAAAAAATCAATTTTTGGAAAATATTGCAAATGTGTACTGGTTAGTCTTTAACCTCCTCTGATCATTTTCCAAGTCCTGTTTCGTGTAATTTTATCAAACGTTGAGGTCCAATCTTTAAGGAGGAATTGGTATCCAACATATCACCAATAAATTTACACAATTATAAAAACCGTTATTTGGAGAAATAAATCGAAAATGTCAAAGACTTCCTCAGAAAGTCAAGTCGTGTAAGAGTTGTTCAAAACATCAAAAGAAAAAAAAAACCGAGCCTTTATGGCTTTCTAAAATAGCTACATAGTAAACAAGGAAAAACGGTTAAAATGCTGGTATTGCAAGCAATAAAATGTAACGCAGGGAAGAGATAAATAGAGACAGGGGTTAAGTAAACAAAACATCCAGGTGTAAATGGCCCGGGCTTTCTCCGGAGTAAGTTTGGCGAGCCACTTAATGGCCATGTTTGAAATCAAAAGTGGCATCAAGGTGGGTGTTACCTGACAGATATCATTATAGAAATGACGTGGTGTCCGTATTGACAGTGGTATCTCTATTTTCAGTTGCAAAAACTGGAGTTAATGATTCTTTCAAAAAGTATCACTATAGCGACGATGGGTTCTGAGTCATAATTGCTGCAGAGATGACCCCCTCCAAAAGAAATACAAAATAAAAACACTCATTGGAAAAGAAGTCACCAAAAAGACTCAAAGGAGACTCCTCAGTCACAAAGACATACACCAGAGCACTATCAATATACCACGCAACTGTTGGATATCATAATATCATATATGATGTGTCTAACTGGATTACGTGCGTACAACCTCCTACAATATAAAGTTTCTTTTTACAAGATCAAACCAGGACAATGATAGACGTTTATAATTAGTAATCATTCGTATTTGATATAGTTTCCAGGTTGTTCCCTCATAAATAGGTGCTGAAAATCTTTACATTGAACAGGGTGTTCAACCTCTCTTATCATAATTTGTCGGTCAATGAAATCGAAAGAAAAATTTTATCGATAGAAGGTATGTATAGTCAAGCAGTATATCTGTCACTTACAACAAAACAAACGGCCAACAGGTTTCAATATCTCTCCCTCCCAAGCAACCAAGGAGGGTGAACACGGACAGGGAGGGGTCAAGAGGCATCGTAAAAGGTGGACCACTTAAAGACAATTATGTAGATAGCCTTTGAACTAGATGTAGTGCTAAACAAGTGGACAGGGGTGAGTTATGGACCTTTCGTTATTAAAAGTTCGAAGAGTTCGAAGAAATATATTTTCCTGTCCTTTTCCAATACTTTGTTTTCGTTAAAGTACCTCCTATTCGACAGATCCTGTTTTAGAGATACGAAGTTCACTGCATTATGTATTTTAATTTCTATCTAATTACATTCGTCAAATGCTGAATTAAAAGCATTTGTAAATAATTCGATATCGTATCAGCATGTACCAAAGACAAATCTTTGCATGTCTGCGCGAACCACCCAGATGTAATCACACGTATCGTTAACCATACATATGTCCTTTCAACGAAGGCATTTCGACAAAGATCGCTAATTTGCACGGGTCCTTTTAAAATGTTTAATGAAGGATGTATTTGGTCAGTAAGACGGGTCAGCTTTGGTCAGATAACACTTGACACCATGGTCTGAAAATCATCAAACATTTAAAAGACCTTTTGACATAGTTGATACTCCTTAAGAAATTTAGATTTTTTTGAAAGAGTAAAGAGATAAAATGAGAAGAAAGAAGAATTCTAGATTTTATTTTTTGCTGATGTTAGTGAACTGAAAGTGCAATATAATTATAGATTTGTGAGTATTCCAATTCTCAAATGAATGGCTGAACAAGCAGGGAGCAATGTGCACTGCATATCATCGAGTTTCTTATTCATTTCACCTCAGTCAAAAGTCTGACTTGAGTACATTATTTTAATTCCTTAGTCTACTTTTTGTGTGTCTTATGACATAATCACACTTAGGATCGAAATGATATTGTTTGAGTTAGCTAATTCGTTGCTCGGATTGCGTCTCGTTTAATCTTTGACATATTCGATCCAGCCATGATTGACTGGTAATGTAGGCGATAATCATCAGATTAATGGTGTCACATTCATTATTCAAATTCCTTCACAGACGGATAAAATTTTGTCTATACAGATTATAGATGATACCGAGTATATGAGACGAATATGAGATAATCCCTTGTCAGTAATAGTCAATATAGTGTATATTTAGGGCTCAAAGTGTATCACTGAATTTTATATACAAATGTAGTATTCCTTCACGCACCAAGAAAGAACAAAGGGTGACAAAAATACAAATTATAATGAATGAACAACAAATGTATTAATTAAACTAATGGGTCATATTTTTTGGGGGAAAACATAATTATCAGAAGGTCTATCCGAAAAAGAAGATGTACTCTGTAAGTAATTCTGTACGCAATAAAAATCGTAATATTAATTCTACATGTTAAAAAATGTCCTATTCTAAACGTAAAATTCTAGCATCATATGAGAAATATTTCATTCTTTCAAGATTTGAAACAAATCATATAATTTTAAACTTGGATCTCTCTTAAATTGAGAGACATTTGCCAGCTGCAAAACACTGTGTAACTATGCGTCAGAACTAAAGCCAGTACATTTCATTTTTATTATAGGACTTAATAAATGTGAAAAAAAATTGCATAATACCTCGCGTGATATGCAAGTTTCCGTTGACTGTTTGTGCATGAACTCGAAAAGAATTTATATTTCAGATGATGTCTCACTTAAATTGATTGACAGGTATAAGAGATAATATCTTTAGCGCTAAACGAAGTAAGAAAAGGAATGAAAAGAGCTACATATAACAAACATGTACCGGGTATATTTCTAGGCATGACTTTCAATTTCTATACAAAGAGAGAGAGAGAGAGAGAGAGAGAGAGAGAGAGAGAGAGAGAGAGAGAGAGAGAGAGAGAGAGAGAGAGATGACTTTCAATTGCTCGAGAGAGAGAGAGAGAGAGAGAGAGAGAGAGAGAGAGAGAGAGCACGTCCCCTTAGGACGCTCCAGTTCTGTTCTGAGAGGTGTCGCATACCATATTATCACCAAGTGAATAATTTACACAAAACCAGAGTGTCTAACATGGATTTCACATTAGGGGTCCTCTGGGAGCTGTCAACGTTGATTGTAGTATCATGTCACAAGAATCACATGGAAATATGGATGTCATGTACAGATATATGGAAATTCTCACCACACGATGTTATGAAATCATTGGAAGTCCTGAGATTGACATCTAGACATAAGAAATGAATTCTTTGCATAAACGATATTACCCTTTGCAGAGACAGAAAACAAACAGAAATATTAGGTGTGTCTATCAAACAAGAAACAAGTGGAACGTGGGGCTGACAGGATTACCTACATTTAACCTCCCATCAGGGTATCCATCCTTCTTGTGCATATGAAAATGTGCATAAGAATTGGAAATCAGTAAATGACTGAAGATCTTAGTTTTGTATTCCGTCCTCCTTAGTTCTCCAGTGTCATGTATATTTTGTATGTCTAACAAGGTTTATATTCTCATCACGACAGACATAAATATGTTACTTATACGCTACTGTGCATAAGCCGAAACCCCCGAACGAACATGGAATGTCGACAAAGATGATTCTCAACGTCTACAAATCCACAAGTGCAGCCCGTGAAATTAGTTTTCCTGCTCCAACTTGAAGCAAGCAATAAACACTTTGGTCATAAATCGGGGTACCGTGTGAGAACGCATACTTTGGGAAAAGTCAGAATGTAACTGGAATGGGTAAAACGTTCTTTGGATACAAAAATACGTTCGAGTATATCTCTAAATCAGGGTCATTATGACGCTTCTTTCGTCGATTGTATGCTTTGCTTAGCGATCATAACGACTGTTACGTTATCTGGAGACGTATAGATGCAGCATATGCTCAGAAATTGCAAATTTGATGATCCCTCATGTAAGTTCTCTACACGCGCGCCGCCTGACAAATTACCAAACGAGTCCATGTTCTACTGAAAAAATAACCAGATCCGAATCCCTCGCCAAATTCCAATTGGAGCCAATCAAATTTCAAGGGAAGACTTCTCTTTAATCAAAAATCAAACATACTTGTATACATAACACGAACTTTATTGCTGCCAGACGATGAAAATGAATATTACAAGAGTATTGGCGACGTTGACTCGTGAATCGCAGAGTTACAAAGAAGTTGCACAAAGGAAACACTTCAAAAGTCGCCCTGAGTGATACATTTAAAGTTATGGTTTTGATGAAAGATGTTTAGTGTCGCAATATACTACATAGCCGAAATCCCAAAAGGAACTGGAATTAAGAAATTCAACACAAAGATTGTTCATATGGGAAAAGGAAAAACGGCAAAGTTATACTACAGTAACTGTTCTTCAAAAAGAAATTCATATACATACATTTGGCTTATGTTTAAGATATGTGGCGTTTCTCGAAGCTTTCATGCATTAGCTATTTCTGTTTGATCAAAGTACGATGAAAGTTGGTAGATATTTACGAGACAAACAAGAATTAGTCATTGGAAGATGAAACACAGCAAAATGTTCAAAGATTAATAGAGAGGGAACGTTTTCAAAACAAAAATGCTGAGAATCCCGGCAGGTCGACCCTGGATGATTTTACCTTCACAGGTAGATTATAACCCATTAGGAACGTTTACATTTTAAGGTAGAGAAGTCCTTATCTAGCAATCAAACATTATATTCTTCACGGTTTCCCCGTAGTCAGAGGCAGTCTGAGCTATCTAAATTCCGGTGTACCCAAGATGTATAAACTTCGTAAACTCCCAATCTTAAATAAATCACAAAAGGATAAAGATTTCTACATGGGGATCAAACTGGTTACCTCTAAATGGGTTTAAAATCATGAAAAGGGTACCTAAAGTTATCAGGCGCAGAGAATCACCATCGAAAGCTCAAGAGTACTCTTCTTTAAAACCCGTTCCCCTCCCAACTTTAAATAGGTCGTTGAAGGTGGATGTTTCTGTCAATGATACTCTTGAACTTCTTTATCATTACAGGATTCATTCAAATTCTTTTTTCTAAATGTTTCCCTATGTTCCATGTGAATTTTCTTGTCACAAGTTTCGATATATATACAGATCGTTTTAGCTATTCATGACGTCACAAGTTCAGACCCAATGTAGAATTCAGGATTCCCAGCCCTGACGCATAAGCTTTTAAAATTCAGCGCAAAAACCTTTATACGTGTTTTGGCGAAACAAATTAGTTTTATCTTCAAATACACTCTCGTTTTAAAACTTACGACGACAAAATGGAACAAGTAATATTTCTCCACTTTTAACGTCTTGTTACTCCCTATCTCGGTCATCTTTATCATTTTGTAGAAATCATACATACTCAGGCTCAAGGAGCGAAAAATATAAACATGCTGTCAAAGGTAATTAATGACATCAATCAGAGTGATATATTACAGCTAATAAACCCGGAATATCTAGAGGAAATTTCATTTTAAAATATCTGAAGTGGATACTTTGTGTAAATATCAGATAAGTTTTGTTGAACGTTACACCGCTGGTTTTCCAAGCACCTGTCTACCACGCGCTCCTTGATGTTCTTTTAATATTTTCTTGTAATAGACATCATGAATTTTTACATTAAGATTTAAGTGAATATAATTCTAGATGAAGTCCGCGGATTAAGAAGATTTTCCTCCGAAGTTCCCACAGTGAGCAGATGCCAGTCTCGGCATCATGTCCGATGATTCATCCATGTGTTCTCAAAATTGTTCATTGTTCAATTACGAAAACTTTGGCAATTCTTCGCTGCTCTTATAAGAACTTAAGTTACTACCGATCCATTGTTCCGAGCCTCGGTTACTGCTCATTGCTCATATTGCTCATATAGGACTTTTTGTCACTGTTCATTGCTCATATATAGGAGTTCTGGTTACTTTTCATTGCTCATATAGGAGTTTTGGTTACTGTTCATTGCTCATATAGGAGCTCTGGTTACTGTTCATTCTGGTTCCTGTTCATTGCTCATATAGGAGTTCTGGTTACTGTCCATTGCTCATATAGGAGTTCTGGTTACTGTTCATTGCTCATATAAGAGCTCTGGTTACTGTTCATTGCTCATATAGGAGTTCTGGTTACTGTTCATTGCTTATATAGGAGTTTTTGTTACTCTTTATTGCTCATATAGGAGTTCTGGTTACTGTTCATTGCACAAATAGGAGTTTTGGTTACTGTTCATCTTTCATATTTGAAAAAGTTACTGTTCATTGTTAATGTAATTTTCATTGTTCTGAGCTTTGGTTACCGTCTCTTGTTTATTTAAGTTTTAGTTCATGTCCACTGTGTCGAGTTTTGGTTACTGTTCTATTAGAGTATTTGTTACTAGAAACTGTTCATATTTTCACAGCGTTGGTTACTGTTCATTGTTAATGTTAGAGTTTTTGCTACTGTTCATTGTTCATATCAGAGCTTTGGTTACTTTTCATAATTAAGGAGCTTTGCCAACTTATTGTTCATACTTGAACTTTGGCTACGCCTTATTATACATATTGGAACATTGGCTACGCCTCATTCATACAGTCAAGTGTTTGCTCACTTCTAATTCAAAACGGGCTTTTCATTTTTCATTCAGGAACTTGGCTTGTCATCATTGATAACATGGAGCATTGCCTTCTCCAAATCGTTCATTCTTTTTGCCATTGTCTGGCTTTATTTACTTACTTTAATATATTTCTAAATTTTTGATGAGTCGCTTTAGACTAATAGGGATTAGCTCCCTCATTACATAGCTCTGTCCTTAACTGGCTCGTCGGTATACATTTTAAGTCATGTTTAATTTTTCTCTTCGCTATTTGAATTTCCTCTCTTTCGGTCTCGAGCATTACTGATGATAATTACTTGTTGAAATGCGCATATGGTGCACTTTAAATTAATACGATAGAAAATATATTTCAATAAGTATGATAATTCTTATTATTTATACGGGCTCTTTTGTTACCCTTGCATTGGCTTGCAATCACACTACGATTCATGCCTCTCTCTGTATATACATTTTGTACATACACTCTATAATGTTTAACATTCATAAGTCGTTATTTACTGTCCATTTTGATCATTTTAATTTCCAAAATTTTGAAAGATATCACTGACACAAATTTATAAGGTAAACACTTGAAATATATTTTACATTTTTAAAAGAAAAACTCTAATTCATAACATTTTTGTTAAAGCAATAGGTGGTTTCTTGTGTATATTATTTTCGGCATGAAACAATAGTTTCACGCTTAATTTAAAACCATCAATAATTCTTAGAGAAGGTAAACTATGAGAGTATTTACATTTTTGTCTGAAACTGAATTCATAGATCAAATTCCATTATATGGTTCATATTTCTTATTCTAATTGAAAGGGAGAGAAATTTCTGTTAAACGAATTTTATTAATCATATCTGTATTGCAGTTTCAATCATTACACAGACCACTGTTACTTTTTTCAAGTTGACAAAATACCACTATGTAATTTATAAAAAAAAACTGGAAATGTTCATGGTTACCATTGGCATATTTCAAACTGACGATATACTAACTTATGAAGATAGAAAAAATTGAGCGCTACAAAAAGGCGTTCCTCTTCCGGTTTCAACAGTTGTGAATCAGCTAATTAATGCAGTATGACATATGACATGATTAACAAATGACCACTGGCCAGTTTGTGTCAGATTTTGTTTATGACCAGTCTTGACCACTACCTTGATTTTAGCATAGAGAAAAGGAAGATACAAAATGCTTTACTTCAAGTTCAACATATGCCTATCCGTAAAATTCATTTCCTTTTTTTTCTCTTACTGAATATCTACACCGCGTTCCTTACAGAGTTTTTTTTTTCTTTCATTTTCTAAATTAAACTTTACAAAACTGATTAGCCGTTGCAGTAGGGTAATGCCTAATAAATCAATCCATATCGTCTAGGTATATAAAAAATCATAGTTTTTGCAAACACTTCAATAGTTTGTCGACGACAGAAATTATCTTGACCTATCATTCCTTTTGACGAACTCTTGAAGTGTTTGCAAAAAAATATAAACTTCAGATATATAAACTGCCTAATATGGACTTTCTTATTAGGCATTGCCCTACTGCAACGTCTCATCAGTCTTAAACGATAAAAACAAAACAAAACACAATCAAGAATCACAGCATCCCACGCGTTGATGTACATGCAGTCTAGTATACTCAAAACTTTTGTGGTCTTTTAAATTCATATTTTCGAAATATATCTCCCATACCTTAGATAATCGTATACATTTAATAATTACTTTTTATGATTTTCTTTATCAATCCAACATTTTTTTTGGTCGTTTACCCACAATATAATTCATGAATAAAGATAACCTTACTACAAAAATCATGTAAGATTTTCAGAATACAAATCAATTTTGTGACGTCATTTTACGTCGTGGCGTTGCTTGTCGCTATTTCTCACATGCAAAGTCACAAGATTTTTGGAATATTAATTGGTAAGCTTAGCTTTCTGACAGAAATAAATGGATTATGCCGCATATGTTCGTATTTCTCAATTAATTTCTCGTCCTTGTCGGGATGCTTGGTATATAAATTATATCGTTTGTTTATCTACATGTATACACAAAACAGATTCTCTCTTTTTATTCAGTCATTAAGATACAGAATCGGATATTTTGGAGGTCACATCGGGGTTTTATTTACAAAGAGCCCACGTGGAATCAGACGAATCAACACACGTGTAGCACAAAGGCATTTATATATACCCTATAACAAGGGGAAATAAAGCAGAACAACCTGTATTTACGTACGTGCATTATTTCCACCATCAATAAACTTTCATTTTCAAATCGCTTGGGTTTTATAAATGGTTCAATAAAGTATCTAAATAAGTTGGTTCTCTGTTGTATCCACGGGGCACAACATTCTGCATAGATTCCTTTATATTGCAGGTAGACGGATCGTCTCGCAGCTTAATTCCTAAATACCATTATGTACAGATTACACGAACGTTCGCTTAATCCCTGATTCAAGTGCTCCAAATTTATAGAAGTGAAATAGTCAGAGGACTCTAGAGGATGATTTCCATATTTAATCTATTTATTAGTATTTACAAGTCGGCCTTCGAGTGGTATTATTACCTCAATAAACATTTAGTTTATATATCACCCCCAAATCACGACAAAATGGAACAGTATTGATAGTCTAAGTACACATCTGTCAGAGAGCCAGTCAAGGACATTTTTCCGCTATTCAAACTTGCATGAAAATATGTAAAGGTGTTGTCTATGTTTTTCGAGGTACATATTTGATGTATTATATAATATCTTTTATACTATTAGAAAAAATATGCCCCTTCCCCATCTATCAAACACAAAACAATAAAAGATGGCATTGCCTATATTCATATTCATGGAAATTCATAATTTTAAGTCAAAATATTTCCCCGACAAATGAAGAATATTATACAAATTATATTCCTATCTTGAAGGATCTTCATACATCAAATACAGATGGATTTTATTTGTCTACTTTATTTCAGAATCAGTAATTATATGGATAACTATTTCCCTGTGCAGTACAGAGATGTCGGAGATAAACCCACTACCATCGACCACGGACGATAACTCATCTTTCTAGCTTTGCCTGGGGGGATATGTGTTCATATTTTCCCCCTGTTTTATGCTGGTACATTCAAATTTCAGATAAACGATCAACGAAATAAAATCCAGGAATCCTGCCGTTAATCGGGATACATACAGCACGCCGTCAAGGGTCCTGATGGTGTACCGCAAGACACCCAGTATTTTTATGTTTTTCTTAAACTTTCTACTTTTTTCTCTCCTTTTTTTAGACACATACCGATCCTTTTTGCAGATGCTCAATTAATTTTGCAATAAACAGGTTCACATAGTTTTGAATGTACGATTGTGAAGCTTCAACAGTTTCCACTCAAAATATCAAGGTGAAGAGATATTTTACATTAAAAATTGTAAATGCGATAAGTAATTTTCCCCACGCTTTATTGCATATAACATGATACACATAAATGAAACGCGAGTGTAGGTATAAAAGTTGTAATAAATCTTTCAGAAAGAGAATAGGTAATTAGGCATTTGGTTATAGCATTTTTGCCCCCGAGGCAAGTGGAAAGATTTACAATCTACGACGGGAAAGAAACTTTCCTCTTGTAATAAGTCGATTTTAAATCAGAAATTGACATGAGTAATGAAAACATGGAAAGTTGTATTTATTTTTGCTTTCAAACGAAGAGCGCCCTTGACTTTAATAAAACCTGAGTTAAGATAAGCAATAAGTTGTAGATATATCTATTTTAGAATCAGTACAGCGGAATCTATCTATCATCTAAATCATTTCGGACACGCGAAGGACTCTTCTGCCAATTGTAATTATCAAAAGAGGTGCTTAAGAGGCCCGGACCCTGTCCATCAAGGGGCCATTACTCCAGATCAGTACACAAGAATTGAATTAATGCATGTAATTCATAGAGAATGCCACATTGCCTTTTACAATGTGAGGGAAGCAGAGAAAAGGGGGATGTATCTACCTAGGTGTAAATAGACTTAATTGTCTAATACAAAACACACAGGAATTGTATTAGTAAAGAGAGACTGGTAAATTCGGGGGTTATCTGTAGTGAACGGGGTTCAAGTAGATTGTACGATATAAACGGCAAATAAATGCCAAAACTTTAATTATTACTATGGTTTCCATGCAGATTTTACGTTCCCTCTAGTGAAGATGTGAAAAACAGAATTTGCTAACTAATTCAGTGTTACTTGCACTGTAAATTCGACGCCTATGTGTGAATAAAGCCCGTTTTTCGCACCATACTTAATTCAAAATTCAATTTAAGAATGTATACTTCCCCAGTCAAGTTACATTTTATGACTTCGTAGCTTTTAAGAATTGTTACATAAAAGATGAGATATTCAAATATTGACAGAGTGGTAATTTCATGATACTGCTTTATTTAGATAAGAAAAACGTAACCCCAAAATGTGATATTACTGCAAATTAGACCGTTCAAATGTTCAAAACGTCAATTGAAAGTTTAATTAATATTAGGAAAATTACATTAATTTACAGGAAAGAAAAAATTATTTGGACAATGTCAAATTGTTCGAAAGTTTCAAAGCCCAGCAGAAAAACCGATTAAAATCTGCATTTACATAGAAAATTCAAATATTAACTGTAAACATTTAACTCTATTTGAGCATTGATGATAGATGTCTTTTCAGACTAAACAATAAAGCGCACTGTGAAAAAGGTAATTTTTGTCCTTAAAATATAACTTACAGAAGAGTGTGCAAACCGTCCAAATAAGCGTTGACAGCTCCATGGGCTGTGACATTTTTCTCATATCTGTTGCTCACTAAGACAAAAATCCAATATAAATTGTTCTCAGGAACTTTAATTCACACTGTTGTCTGTCATAGATATTCATACATGCACATCCTCTATATTAAATATAATATCTGTTATGTTACGTCCCTAGAATTCATCTTGATTATGAACAGAAGAAAGCCTCCACATAAAGTCTATCTTCCCTCTTAGTTAATTCTCAGTTAAAGTAATACCCATGTCCTAAAGTTAACTGCTCTTTCACCGCCCATTTTCATTCCGTCAATCCGGCGTGGGCCAATCACGCGCGCCGGAATTACACGATCCACATAGCAGAGTTGAGCAGGTGACCCAAGTTCTAGGGTCATAGCGTCTTCAGCATAAACGTTAATCAAACATGTAAATGTATATTAAGAACAAAAGACAATCTGATATAGGCAGAAATGAGCGCGTGGGGTATATGTAAGTAAAAGTGCTTTTAAAAACGATCATATAAGCCGTAAGCCCAGGTAGGTAAGGAGATATGCTATCTACAATGCCGATAACCCCGGCCCTACTTACAAAACTATTAAGGGCCTGATATTGTTGACTTGGACGATAATTTAATGGTGTGTTGAAAAACATCGCTTGCGGTCCAAGATGATAAACACATGTTTGGTAATGTCATATCCATTCAAACCTTTTGGTGATGTTCAAGCGTGCCATTGACGACCGCCATGTTACGAGTTTTCTTCATCTTTTTTTCCAAGCGATTTCATCCGAGTTTCCCCCATCATTAGACGGTTTTAAAGAAAACGACTCGCACCAAGCAATCCTTTTGAAAAGAAGACAGGGATATCTTCTTTCTCGCTCCCCAAACGACTGTGATTTTTATCTCTATGAAAAATGAAAGACTCCAAATATCCTTTGACTAATTAGGAATTTCGTCAAGATGTGAGTGTAAGATAACCCGTGATAACTGAGCAATGAATTGGACTATTGTCGTCGCTAGAATACCTCCCTATAGATTTGCAATAAAGGGTTTAACGACCCTATCACCTACCTGCTAATCATAATGTACTTTACACAGAAACTTCATTTATCACAATAGGAATTATTCATATAAAGCCAATTTTATATACGTTTTTTTGTAATTATTATTTTATTCGTGCAGATCGAGTATTCAGATGACATTGCACACTATCTGTTAGGCCCATTGAGGGGGTTATTCATGAAAAGATGGAATTATCTATAAATATATCATTTCGAATAATATTCGTACATATATTTGAAATATTTAACGAGAAAACTACATTTAATACTTACACAATCAAACTTCTCATGGGTGTCAGGATACAGAAATAGAGACAAAGTGCCAAATCCTGCTACCAGTGTGCTGCCTTCTGGACCAAATTTTCTAATACTATGCACAAAACGTGCATGTATCGTACAATGAGTCCTTCAAGCCAAAATAATGTAGAGAAGCCAACATAATTATATGTATGTTGCATCGCCTAGTTCAATTTCTAAATTTCAGGTTTTTGATTTTGTCAAGACAAGAGAGATTCTTCATTTCCAGGGTTATCGAAGTAGACGTTAGTAACGTAGAATTGAAAAAGGTTTAGACGTGTACATGTATACATGTAAATGTTATGGAAACACCGTATTTGACCTCGATATCAAAATTTTGAGCGGGGAAAGTCAAAGATATATCAACGACAAAAAGGATGATTTTGGCTTCAAAGTTCATTGACAATGCCCTCAGTAAACTATAATATGCATTTATTTCCAAAGTATCAAAGTAATAAAAATCCAATTCTAACAAGAACTTTGGTATCACAAAGTTGTAATAATTTTCTGGAGGGGATTATTCTGCATTCCTTTAAAATAAAGGTAATCCCAGCATCAGAGTACGTATCATTTTGATTTTTGTCTTTATCCTACCGGCTACTTAATAATCAAAACAAGAAGTATCACAGATAAATTGAACTTTCACCGAAATTATAAAATAGTGAATGAAATTCAAGCACGTCACAATCAAAAGGCTTACAAATGCTTGAAAACATATATTGACAAAAGAAAAGTAGGACAAACAGACAGACAATAACGCAGCACCACAGACACACGAAGTACAACTAACGCGGTGTAGGTGATGGTTTAAATGCAGCGTCGTGCTAATCGTTTTCAAAATTTAATGATGCAAGTAAGAAGGACCATAAAGGAAGCATGGAGCTTAATTAATTTCTCTCGCTGTATTAATTTATATATGAAAAAAAACAAGTGGGGAAGTTCCACTTATTGACCGCAGTATCATAATTTAGAAAAAGAAAAAAAAAATATATCTAAAATCATTGTAAGTGAATGGAGATGAGCTCAGATATTTGTTGAATTCGGTGTTTTGGATGATTCTAACTTAAAATATCCTCCAACATGGAGGACAATGAGATGTTATAAAGTATAATATTTTGATGGTATCGTCCAATTTTTTTTTTGAAGTGACAAATTCTGTCGCTCACAAATGTACCTTTGGTTCAGTAGTTTTTCGGTTGGTCTCCTTGCCTTCAGAACGAAGTCGTTGTCGTCGGCTTGCTCTGGAATAGGGAATCAGTTGTGATACGAATTCACCATGGGCAGGGGACGAAGAAATGTTGCTTCTTAGGAAAGGGAAATTTGTAAGTTTGAAGTTGAAGTCGTCACTTTTGTAATATTCATGTGACCATTGTCGTCAAAAGGTAACATGACATCTAAATATGAAGCACAGTTAATGCTTTCAGTGGTTTCTTTCACCTCTAGTAAAACACGGACAGATTGTGCTAAATGACAATCAAGCACCTCATCTATCATAAAGTCATTAAAATAACATTATGCAGTTTTATACCAGTAACTTATCCCCCCCCCCTGAATTACACATCGGCCAACTGTGACGGAAATCCATGACGGGCACTGTCTAAAACTTAACAGACAAGAAAGCTTATCCTATCAAAATTCATTGGGTAATTGATAATAAGATTGCTTCATCCAGCAGGTTACTGTTTGTCGTATTCCCATTGCTTTGCAGAGTTTTTTTTTATATAAACTAGGGTCCTTGGTCAACATTTACAATGACTTTTATGCAACAACTGGTCGTTGTCAGAGAAATGTCTATTTTCGGATTAATGGTATTTAAGGGATGTGCATAGCAATCTGGATAATCACACCTTTAGTTATGGATATAGAATGTTAAACGTCTTCAAGTTCAATAGCAGCACGGATCTGACGTGTTCATTTCGGGTACTCAACCCTCGTCAGTGATCCTCAATCTAAACAATGTACTATGGCCAAAGTATTATGTCCAAAATGTACCGAAAGACGTAGCAGGATGGGTGGGATATGATACTATAGGACCCACGTTTTAGAAATTTCAAGAAATTTTGATAACAGAAATTTTCGAATGCGTTGAAGAAACGATTAACCGAAGTTGATCGAACTTTGCTACATGTGCTCTCGGGAACTCTTGGTCCACCGGCAGTGACACTCACCAAGTGGTACAAATATTAAACGTATTCAAATTCAATAGCATCATTTAAGAACAGATAAATTTGCAGCACGGACCTGACATGCACGTTTCGGTCGGCACCCTTAGATATGTTGTCCTTCGTATATCAATGTTGTCTTCGATTGGTTGGGGTGTTTGCCGCCTCCCGCTCCCCCCATGGTGTGAGTTTTCTCGATTGTTCAGGCTGTTTGTAGGTGATATAGTTATACATGTCCGTAATCTGTTTTTGTCTCTTGGTGTATGTCGTACGTTGTTACAGCAGCGGGATAGTATTTGGCAATGTATCCTCATCATACATGTAGTAATTATCATGATTTGCAGACTTTCGGATCATTTTTTGAATTATAGTGTACATAAGTCTTCATTTTATCATGGTAGCATAATTTTTTTTTGTTATTTTTCCTTATTCATTGAGGGAAACCCCCTTGTTTTAAAATAATGCAGCGAGAGAAATTAAAATAATTAAAATAAGCTGTAAGCATTGGTACATCTAGGTACCTGGAAGATATTCTTACTCTTGACAATCCTCTTTTTGAAAAAAATATTAAAATGACATATATCCACAAGAATTGACGCTAAACGAGGCAAACGTTACAAATACAGAAACACAAATTTTGACCTAAATATCAAAATTGTTACTGGAGAGATTCATAGAAGTGTGTATGACAAAAGAGATGATTTGGATTCAAAATAGTAAATTTCCTCTGGCTCGACGGTGGTTTCTAAATCAACATCATACGGTATTTACATTTCACAGCTCATCCGATACGCTAGAGCATGTACTGATGCGCATGCGTCAGTAAAAGCGGGCGATATAAATTTTGAACAAACTTACATTCTTAATTTATTCACCTTCACTCTCTCTACCCTCCTTGTCTTCACATATCCCAACCCCCTGGTGTCGCTACTACAAATTTCCAATCTCCACAGCAACCCTGACCTAAGTGTATCACAGAATTGTAAAATATTTGATGCTGTTCACAAGTACATTGCTAAAAGCAAGCGTTTTTAAAAGTGACTACTACTTCTCTCCTCCCCTCCGTCTCCTTCCTCCCGATCTCACCCTACATACTTCCTTCCCATGTTCTTTTCGGTATTAATAATCATTATACCTAGCTCTAACCCCCCCTTGATATTTCCTGCACTCTTTTTTGTTATCATATGTTTCATTAAATATTACAGACAGTACTTTCGATCTACGATAATATATGTCTTAAATGATGCTATTGAATTTAAAGACTTTTAACATTTGAACTACTTGGTGAGTGTAACTGCTGGTGAACCAAGAGTCCCCGAGGGTACATGTAGCAAAATTCGATCAACTTCGGTTGATCGTCTGTCTCTTCAACGCATTTGAAAATTTCTGTTACAAAATTTCTTGAAATTCCTAAAACGTGGGTCCTGTAGCATCATATCCCACCCATTCTGCTACATCTTTCGGTACATTTTTGGACATAATAATTTCACTTTTTTTGGCCATATTACATAATTTAGACTGAGGATCACTGACGAGGGTTAAGTATCCGAAATGGCATGTCTGGTCCATGCTGTAAATTTTAATTGGCCTTAAATGATGCTATTGAATTTAAAGACGTTTAACATTTGAATATATTTAACTAATTTATTACACTTAAATGACGCATGTGCATTATAATGTTCATACAATTTTGTATCTTGTAATGTAGGAAAGGTGTTTGACTAAGTTCTCGAACTTGTTCACCGATCCATTGCTAGTTTGGAGCAATAAATATGTTTAAACTATGTACTGATGTTTCGGATTTTCATAGTAGAAATTTACAAATTATAATACCAAGAAACCTTTAGTTCAAGGTATTCGCTTTCACAAACTAGTAAAGATTTTCTGGAAATTAAAAAAAAAATCATTGTCAACTTCTTTTGAAATTCGGACCCATACATACAACTGAGTACATTATTATGGGTATTTCACAATCTACCTTTTATGGTGACATAATAAACAAAATAAGAAGGATCAAAGGAAGACAGAAATACCATAGAATCATCAAATGCCTTTTATACCGTGGATATGGTCCTTCTGGCACCAGACGATTATTTGGCTTGGTACTTGACCAATCAACAGCCATGTACCAGCGCATTCTAAGGAATTGCACTCTGATTGACAAATCACGGACTGTATTTCGTACGCATTCTGCTTTTTTTGTATATGCATTTACATATTCATCTTGGTTTTCTTGGGCCCCTGCGTCATGATGTCTATTTTTATGGTCATCTTACAGTGAGGAGGTTATTTTCTTCGAGACCTCTGGGTAATCGGAAAAGTGAGAGGGTTGTGCGCACGTCATCCGGATAAAGACATCGTCTGCTACTTGTGTGGCAGATGGTCGTCCTTAGTCGGCACCGATTGCCCATTGGTCTCGATTGTTTAAATGTAGTCGTTTGTGTTTGATGTTTCTATGATGTAGTTTGGTTTTCCTTGTCCCTTTTGCATCTCATTCTGTGCGAGTCTGCTCTGTGTTTTTGGGTTTTGATGTGGGCGCTGCAATCGAGTGTTGTTGGAGATCCCCTCTTTTCATGCACTGGACTCTGGAGATTGATAAATTGTTCTTCGTGTTTCTGTGGAGCTGTGTTATTGTTTCCGTCTGTTTGTCCGAGTTTCGTTTTCTCGTAAGAAAGTTTTGTTTTATATTTTTCACGAATTTGTTAGCATTTATATTGTGATTTTTGGTCTCTGATTTCGGTTACATGTATTTGTATGTGACATTCTTTCACTGATTGCAAGGAAAAGAGATTATGTAGATCGTCCTTTATTCAGCTATGTTTTATGTTTGCGGTTCTCGATGTCATTCAACTTAGTTTAGCCTACATATTCATGATAAAGAACATAGATACCTTTACAAATAATGAATATTGTAAGATGCATGTATTTTGGAATTGGTCTCATAATAGATTGGATTCATTACTTGCCGACAGGATGAAGTTTGGGTATTATCCAGAGGACCTGATTTCTTGACAACGCCCCTTTTCAACTTTATGGTCACTGACTTTCCTGGTCTCACTTCGAAATGTTATTCATATCGAGGTCCGCAATCGTTCCAATGGAAATTCTAATGGTTTTGCCCTGCGTACTCGACTTTGAAACTAAATAACTGATAGGTACTTCTTTGATGTTTATTCGCCTACTGAGAGAAGTTAATTTTGACAGTACCGACCACTGTTATTTCGCTTACTGAACAAGCTTCCTTTCGGTATATCCATAAAGACCCATTTTTGTTGGAGGTAAATGTACTATTCCCTTTAAACATAGTCCTGTCTCCACAGTCAGTCGATTAATGATGTTTGGATCTCATCTCATTTCATAAGGCTTAAACTGGGGTACTGGATAGAAATTGGAAATTACATTTTGCTCACTAAGCTAAACCAACTTTATAAAATGGTTCTGGTAACGAGTGTAAAAATATAGGAAAAATATACATGTACATATTATATATTGTGAAGGGAGAGGAACCTCCATGGACATGATAAGCCATATTAAGTGAATTAAGCATGCATGTTTTAGATATTTCATCCTCACCAGTCACTGTGGTACCTTCAATCGATGTAATTGGATTGAATGCAAAATATATAACACCTTTCGCCATTTGCGAATGTTTTTGCGAATACATTTGTTTATGAAATGATTGAACATGTAATGAAACATGAAATGTAGAATGTTTGATTTCCCCGAAGTACATGCAGTAACAAACAATATTGAATGATCAATGATGTACACAAATGAAGTGAAAATGAGACGACAGAAGTAGGACGTATTTCATATATGTTGTTACGGAATTAAATATCAAAGATAAAGATTTTATGTTGTACATGTTATTATTTAAAGGAGTTCAAAAGATATCCACATTCCAACGTTGCAGTAAAAAACTGATGTATGCACATTCGAGAATTGCAATAAAATAGGACAATACGCAAAACGATCACACCGTCCTGGTGGCATCTGGAGACAAGGAGACAAAAGATAAAACTTGAAAAGTCAAAAGAACCAATTGAAGATATAGCAAAGACAACATAGATGACACGGAATACGATATGCTCTCTGAGCTGAATATGGGTGGCATTCATCTAGCAGAACGATAGACCTCCGTGTATCCGATAAATGGATGTATGGAAGTTTGTTCGCACTTCTGCTAAAAATATAGTGGTTGACTTTCCGATGTCGTCACTCGATGAATCCGTTGGTCTGCTTTCTTTTATGTGTTTTCTCTGTTTTTGTTTTGTTTCTTTGTCTATTTTAATGGGGATATTTTCGTTGATTTGGAACTAACGTGGCATTTGGAACTAAAGTGGCAGAATGGCATCCTAAGTCATCACCGGTTGCTTAATGGTTCTGTTATTTTATGTATAATAGTCCTTTGTGTTAAATGTTTTTATGTCGTCTTTGGCGTTTGTTCATCCTTTCATTTTTTGTATCCCTTGTTGTGCTTATCCACTCTGTGTTTTCGCATTTGATTCTTTCAATTTTTCAGCTTTGGGTATTGCAATAGACTTTTTTCATATTACCATAAGACTTGCATTTTAGACACTCCAAGACCCAACATCACAACTTTTGTCATTATTTTTTATTATGATGTCATAGATATGTTTCGTTGTCACAGTCAAAAGTTACGTCAAATAATGTCATGTCGGATTTTGGCCTGTATAAAAATCAAGTCTATTGCGTTTATATGAAAATCGTCTATTGAGTTCTGTTGAGATCTCTTTCTTTCTTTGGTATGGTTGTTTGATGTCCATTGTTTGTTGCCCTATTTATGAGTTGATATTGGCACATGTAGCCAAGTTCGATCAACTTAGGTTGATCGTCTGTCTCTTTAACGCATTTGAAATTTTCTGCGACAAAATTTCTTGAAATTTCTAAAAAGTGGGTCCTGTAGCATCATATCCCACCCATTCTGCTACGTCTTTTGGTACATTTTTGGACATAATTTTCAAACTATTTTCGCCATTTTACATTGTTTAGACTGAGGATCACTGACGAGGGCTTAGTACCCGAAACGTGCATGTCTGGTCCATGCTGTTAATTTATCAGATCTTAAAATGACGTTATTGAATTTGAAGACGTTTAACATTCACAAGTCCTCAGTGTTCACTATATTTCTATTGTTTTCCCTCATATCTACAATTCCTCAGTTTTATCTCATTGACAGAATACAGTTTGATGCGATTGTTCGTGTTGTCTCACTTTGATGTTCCCCTTTATTTGTATCAAGCTAGTGTTTTCCGCTTAGATGACTGCAACGTTGTCTCGTTTGGATCTTCTCCGTACTTCTTAAGCGACCCATGTACAGTTTTGTACTAGCTTTCGTAGAAGCATTTAAAACTGACGAATTTCAATGTAGATAATGTCAAAAATCCAGCTGAGAAGACTGGACCCTGATCGTACTTCCAATTTCTAGAACAAATTACTCATGAATGCATCCCAAAGAAAGGAGGGGATCTCAAACAACACTCGGTTGCAGCACCCAAGCAAACCCCCAAACACCCAATGCAAAAAAAACCCCACAGAGTAGACACTTACAGAAAGAGACGCAAAAGGGTCAAGGAACTCCAATCATAAAAATATGAAACACAAAAGGCAACAAATAAACCAACGAGAACAATTTGCAACCGGTACCGACTTAAAACGGCCATCTGCCAAGCAAGTAGCAGACGGTGCGGTTATTCGGATTACTTACGTGCGCACAACGCTACCACTTTTCCGATTACCCAGAGGTCTCGAAGAACGCACAACTGTGGTGTGAATAACCTCCTCACTGTAAGATGAACACAAACAGACAGCATGACGCAAGGGCCTAAGAAACACACATATGGATATGTAAATGGAGGCATACGAAATACATTTCGTGCTCTGCCGGCTGTTGCGATCACCCGAATAGTCAGACTGACATTTAGAGAAGACAGGTGGTCGGGGCCCTGTCTTCTCTAAAAAGGGTTGGACAGGGTCCATTATGGAGTCCTGTAGTCACAGTCAGTCAGAGTGCAATTCTAAAGATAAACATCAAAGAAGTGCCTAACCGTTAAGAATGCGCTGGTATAATGTTGTAGATTGTAAATTTCCAGATAGACTTCTGGTTTGTGAAAGCGTAAACCTTGACCTTAGAGTATCTTGGTTCTTTGTAAATTTCTACTGTGAAAATCCAAAACATCAGTACATGCTCCGGCATACCGGATGAGCTGCGAAATATAGATACCGCATGACGGTTATCTAGAAACATCACTGTCAAGCAAGGGAAAATTTACTATGTTCAAACCAAAATCATCTCTTCTGTCATAAACACTTGTATGAATGTATAATCTGTTGAAGTCAAATTTAACGTCTTTGTGTTATTTTCAACATCAATAAGATTTACACCTATAAAATTATTTCATAATAGAAGACCATTTTTCCATAAATAAGTTTACTGAAACCTAAGTAATCAAACTTAAATAACAACAGAGACAATATTTTAACCTTATCGTATGACAAATTCGACAATTTTATTTCATAGTCACAAATAAAGTTTAAAACTGTCATCCTTGTCGGCAAATCCTAACCAGAAAGTACTCCAACATATTTATTATCTAATGATGACAGAGATACCTAAAATAAATACAAAAAAGTGGTGGGTGTACTGTACTTTTATTCTTTGGAGGACCAGGGGTAAGCAATGTCCAAGAAAGCAAGATCACACAATGTCCACATAATGCCCTCTTCGAAACAAAACAATCGAACTAAAAGGAAATGATGTCGATCTTCTGTCAAAATCAAAATGGAACTTTCCAATCTCTTACGTGCTCTTGTTCATGCTTATAGTGTCTTTGCCGGCTTTTTTAGTTGGTTCTCATGGTGAGAGCTTTCTCTATTTAACTCTTGTCTCTGGCTTTATGTTGCTGTGAATGTTTTGCGTAGTGGGTATTTCGCTTTCTTCACTGTTTTAGATATTTTCCCAATTTTTTCTATATTCGACGCACGTCATGTTCTGTTTCTATACTTTTGAATCATTGCTTTGTTTATTAAATAAAACGTCGATAAATCCAGTCCTTTGCTTTGTATTTTCTGTTTGTGTTTTAATTAATTCTTGCGCCAGGGACCCAGAAACATAAAATGCCTTTACGTTTCTTAACAGTTTATGATTCTACATGTATATTATTAATGTATTCCAAGAATCAATGCGATGAAAATTTATATAAGTTAATGGATATAATATTGGAATTTTAATCAAACTTATCTTTATCATATAAACGAACAGCTTGACAATGTTAGCGACTGCCTTTTTCACTGCAAAAGATATTTTTGGACATTAAGACGAAAATGTGATACCCTATAATATCTCGTTTTCCACAATGTTGAAAGTTATTCTAAATGTTAGAAGCATCCAAAAACACCGAATTAGACCAATTCACTGGTTTGAATTTTTCTGATCAACCAAAGTATTGATGTTGCTTGCAAACAGAATGTTTAATGTTTGTATTTTCCAACGTTTTGTGTAAACATTGAAGAAGTACCTATCAGTTATTCAGTCTCAAACTCGAGAATCAAGGCAAAAAAAACCCAGAATTTCCATTGGAATAGTTGCGAACCTCGGAATAAACATTACTACGAAGTGAGACAAGGTGAACGGGGAGAGTCAGCGTCTCCTGTTTGCTCATCTATTTTGATTTTTGAATTGTCATACTTTCTTTAGCTCACCTGAGCGAAGCTCAAGTGAGCTACTGCCATAGCGCGCTGTCGTGCCGATCGGTCAATAAATATTGCTGCCGAGGGCTCTGATTGACTGACGCATTTTCGACCTCTTCTCTGCAACCGCTGCGTAGATTTCACGAAATCTTATAGGAAGCTAGTACGCAAGATCCTCTTCCAAGTTTGTGTTTTTCGTGCCTATCGGTCAACAAATATGGTCACAGAGAGCTCTGAATGGCTGATGCATTTTCGACTTCTCCTCTGATACCACTGCTCAGAACATCAAGAATCCTTACAGGAGGTCAGTACTCAAGGTCCTCTTCCAAGTTTGTGTTCTCGTGCCGATCGGTCAACAAATATGGCTGCCGAGGGCTCTGATTGGATGATGCATTTTCGACTTCTTCACTGCAACCGCTGCTCAGAATGTACTCCTCAATGTTCTGTGTTCATATACAAATATTTACATTACTAGTATATTCCCCATGTTGAACGCCCATTAGGCAACTAGAATTATATTCCAATAACTTGGGTTGCTATTGTGACGTCACGTTCAAGTTTTGCATGTAGGGAGAATTTACCGACGTTCAAACTCATTCAACGCTATAACAGGCAAAATGTGCGAAATTCATGCAAATAAAAAAGACCGACATTTAGAATAAATGTAAATATAAGTAATGACTGTCATACTTTTGGTGTTCATGGGTGTATAATTCTGGTTGGACACGTGCAAATTTTCCGAGAATCGCTTCGCGATTCACGGAATTTGCACGTGACCAACCAGAATTATACACCCATGAACACCAAAAGTAAGACAGTCATTTCTTAAAAATATCCTTGTCTATGTATTGTTTACGTGTCTGTGGTGTTTTACAAAAATAATAATATTACCCCAAAAGTTTTTTGTTCTTCATGCCGATCGGTCAACAAATATGACGGCTGATTGGCTGACTTTTGACATCTCCAAAACTGATCCATAATTTCACTCTCTGATTTAATTGCATGTAGCTAAATATATGCTCCAAGATTGTCAAACATTGATAAGATATGGATACTTATATCTGATGCCAGAATTTGAAAACACCATTCGTGCAACAGGTTGCTTCTGTTAGACAAAAAATAAGACGATTTCACGAAGATCTATATGGTTGTTAGTCCATTATGTGTGAGTATTCTCGTTTTCTTCACTTATTTGCATGGTTATTTTCTGTCCAGTGTTTCTTTCATCCATGTGTATGTTGTCAGCTGTGGTCACTACAGAATGGTTTTGTTGTAGATCTTTTCATTATCCATTTTCTTATTTTCCTACGAAGTAACAGTCATTACTAAAGGTATCTTTAAGAAACAATCTATACTAGAAGCTGATTTATTGGTATTATTATTGAAAATCATGATTTTTACTGAAATATTTCAATTTCAAGTAGACTAAAATTCTTATAACGACGATCATCTTAAAATTATTGGTATTTCGTTAAATAAAAACAAAATTAAAACATGCAAATGCATTATTAGAATTGTATCATCAGTCAAAACACGCTTGAGAAATGATATATGATGAATACATGTATGAAATATACGTAAAAGAAGCGAGACTATTACAATCCTGGCACCGTCTCATACGGTAATTCATAAATCCTTCTTGAGTAATTATACGAGGTGTGAAAGGAATCAAAATCATATATATGTTTGCATACGATCGTATATCTTAAAGTCGGTCATCAGACTTTGGAATGCAAATAAGGAAATGACAAAATAGCACAGCAGCTATAACTTAGTCTTAAATTAACTTAATTTCACCGTACAGCTAGGTGTTTATATGTTTCTTGTCATTGCAACCTAACATTGCATGCTAGAAATATAATTCATCTTTTAAATTTTTGAATACATACAACTCGAACTTATTCATCAGGAGAGAAAACAATGAATTACAAATTTTACAGTAGTATGGCTAAACAGAGTATAATGTAATTCAAATTTAAAAAAAAAAAAAATAAAGGAATGGTCGCGTCTAGGTATTGTTTTGTTCTTGACCACAGACGGACTGCAAGAAAAAAATTGGATCTCCGCCAGGACTCGGTTGCAGCAACGAAAGCAAAAAATTCAAAGACACAGAGTTGACAAGCACAGCAATAATACGGAAATTACCTTCTTGAAGAAAATTTCAAACCAATTTTGAATCACCAGACACATGTTACGAAAATTTATATTATTTTCATGATGAAAGTTACGACAATTCCTGATTTATCGTAGGTGTTTTTGTGAAACTGGGTACTGTCATCTACAAATGTATATTAAGGATTCACTATTACTCCTTTGCAGGATGTTTGCTTGGTTGTTTTGTTTGCCTTGTCTTGTATTTTTCTAGTTTTGTTTTGATTGTGACTTTTGAATTCTGATTCGGGATTCGTGCTTGACATGTTCTCAATATTAATAATCCAAATTTTGATTGATGACAGAAACCTCTGAAGCATTTACTCTACTTTGTACTTAAATCTCATGTTAATCTTTGACGAAAATGGTCAACTATGGCAATCATGAAGACTTTAACTTCAAAATTACAACTTTTCCTTTCATAAGTGGTCATGTAGTATCATATTCCACCCATCCTGCTACGTCTTTCGGTACATATATGGACATAATAGACATTTAAAGATTTTCCGTATGCAGAGGGCTGACTGTCTACACTTTACAGATTGAGGGGTCGTATCAAATCATATACGTACATAAATTTTCAAAAGGTGCAGTATACCCTGGTTTTACCGCAGTGTCGTACATCGGACATTTTCGGACCTTACCGCCGCATGCTCGAAAACTGAAATTGTACCCCACTCCGCCAAAGGGAGCACCATTAGAATATCTCTCCGACCTTCGTTCAATCAAAAGAATAAATAAATTAATTAATAATCAAGTACTAAACAAAACACAAGTAACCAGATAGATATAATTCTCATAGGATTTGAAATTATGTTTTTTGTTGCAATTTCTATTGGTGCCAACATTTTTTGTGACCCTAATTCTGGAGTCTGCGTTACTTTAGAAATAATTTCGTTGGCATAGAGATTTGACTTTCATATTTTTTCACGTTTTGGTCAACACTACAGGAATGTAGACATGGTACAGACAATAGTATTTTCATTTTTAGATATATCTGCGGAACCGCGATTCATCTTAACTATTTCTACTTAAAAGCAGCAAGCTCTGCAAAGCTTCAGTTGAATAAGTAAATAATAATACCTTTTTTGTACAATAGTATAAATTAAAATTTCAGGGAAAAATAAAAAAAACCCCACTGTATAAGAACTCAAAATTTTTAAAGCGAATCTTATTGTAGATGGCGCAACTGAAATTAATTGTTGCGGTGTCGTACAAATTCAAATCTTTATATTTCAACGGCGAACTATCCCTTTCGAGCGCAGATCTAGAGGTGAAGTGGGGTTACCGTAGTCAGGGACAACCTGAAAATTGACAAATATGTATTTATAAATAGTCTGAAATTATGTTCAGGGCGTACCAAAAAATGCACTGTATTAAAAATATTTTACGAAAATTTTCAGTTTGATTTTAATGTCGAAACGTACTACATGTACTCTATATACTTCCAATTTTTTTTTAAATAGTCCTTTTACAAATGAAAAGCTTATTTCTTATGCAAGAAAATGCTTTATAATATAAATGATTTAACCCCCCCCCCCTCTTTCATTTGTGTTGTCACATTGATTGTAGAATCTTCGTCGACGTACAAAACGATATCTACCCCTTATTTCCAAATTGTGATAAATTCTTTCAAATGTATATATATATATTTGTATATGATCCGTACACTTTATAAAACATATTCATTTAACTCATGCCCTCCTTACACAACCATTTGTACTCTGCGGGGTAGGTATAATGAGAATCTTTAATGTGAATTCTACATTCCTATGATATTTTCACACTTAGTCGGATACGACGAACGGTCAAGTAATTGATAAAAAATATTTTCGTTAACTTTCTGTTTTGTCCGGTTCTTATGTATTGTATTTTTCTTCTATCCGTTGTTTCTTTGTCACACTTACGGTGAAGTCCGTACACATTCGTTATTTCCCGGTAGACTACCGGTATGTTTCCCTTCATAATAGTCGCGAGAGCATCTGACAGTTGCAATGACGATTTTAAAAGCAATTGTATACAATTTCCACATATTGTAATCAATTTTTTTCCGCTTTCAATTTTCTTTCGCAACTTTCAAACTTTTTGGCAAAAGGGCGATCGAAAGCGCGAAACCTGATCTCGTAATCGGGAGGCGAAATCAATGCCCATGCCCATGTTCTTCATAAAGCTAATAATTATGATAAATTAGATAGATGTATATCGGATTTTTGTATTCGTATACCGCCCCCGCATTATGTAGGTATAGACTGTCGAGCGTCTGCATACGAGAAAACTTTAAATCTCTAATAACTTTCACTCTTTGGCCATATTACATTGTTTAAATTGAGGACCACTGACGAGGGTTCCTCGCTGCAAATTTATCTGTTCTTAAACGATGCTGTTGAATTTGAAGGAGTTTAACATTGGTACCTTTGGTGTATTCATATGGTAATTGATGCGCTATTCCAGAGCAAGCTCAAACTAGAAAGACTTGTTCTGAGGGTGAGGAGACTAACCGAACAGTTACTGAACTAAGGGTTTAGCGACTGACTTTCTCACTGAAAAAATAGTTTGGACGATACAATGAAAATATTACACAAAATAACATCTCGTTACTCTAGATGTTGGAAGATATTTCAGGTTATTATCATCCAAAACACCGAATTTAACAATTAACTTTTTCTACACGGTATAAGTAACAGGTGTTACTTTCGAACAGAAGATTCTTTGTCTCCCCGGACACTGGATCTCATCTCCATTCGGGATTTACTTTTGCTTCTTTACAGAATGTTTAAGTTGATAATATTATTTGTTGTGGATATATTTTTTTCATGTTTTTTACTCTTTGTCTTTCTGGTAGTCGTCAGTGTTCGCTGTGTTTCAATTTTTAATAGCAGATATTATGTTCTGCAGGCTTTGGGATAAACGTACTTGCATTTTTGTATTATAGTTTACGTCTTATTTCTCCATTAAATTTATTCAAGATAGCACTAGCAACAATGACATTTTGGTAAGCGACAGAAATCGCTAAATAACCTGGAAGCTTCAACTTCAATCCTATTTGGATGGATACTGTTGCTTGCATTTTACGTAGCATGATTCATGTGATTTTTAAATATGTTTAAAATTATCTTATTTATACGGCGCGTTTGTAATAGTGTCATCTACAAAAAAATTCTGTTTTTTAACTGGACTCTGGAGATTGATTATTAGATTATGTCCGTCCTGTTCCCATGGATGCTGTGTTATGTCACCGTCTGTTTGTCCGCTTTTTCTTTTCTCTTGAAAAAGTTCTGTTTTATGCGTTGCATGCAATAAGGAGACGATGACTCTCCCCGGGCACCTGGTCTCGCTTAGGAATGTTGTTCATTCCGAGGTTGGCAACCGTTCTGATGTCAACTCATACGATTTTGCCTCGCCTTCTCGACTAACTGTTAGGTACTTCTTTGATGTTTATTTCAAATATTTTTATGTCTACTGGTTGTGAGTTTTGGATTCTGATATTGAGGTTTGTGTTGGACCTTCATTCACTGATTTCAAGCCTCTTTCTTCCTCAATGAAATCATACCTTACACAGCCAATTGTGCCTAATATGAAATTCATGTGAAATTTACATGAAATTTACGTAAAAGCTCACATGAAATTTATGTGAAATGAGCACGAACATGAAATTTACATGAATTGCATATAAAGTCAATTTTGCATGAAGGTCACAAAGAATAATTCATGTAAAATTCATGTGAAGGAAATTATGTGAAATTCATGTGAAACTTTTTTCACATAAATTTTATGTGAAATTCATGTGAATTTTTTTCACATAAATTTTATGTAAAATGTATATGAAATTCACATAAACTTTCATGTGAAATTTACATGATGCTCATTTTATATGAATTTAATGTGAGGCACAATTGGCTGTGTAAATGGACTTCAAATGTCCTTCTTCGTATGCATTTTGATTACTTTTTAATCATTGAATAAAACTGCATCAATAAACATGTATTCCAAAACAGAGATTCGTGATGAAGATTATTAAATACCGATTAAACATTATGATAGACATGACTAAATTTGAGAGAGATGTCATATAATTCACATAAAATACACCGAGAATTATACATAATATCGATGGGTTAATGCCACAACCTCGTACCACCATAAATCATACTTTTGAGAAAATGGCTGACAAAGTACAGTGACAAATTAAAAATACTTATACCATTATATCAATAGTTTAGATAATGCAAAGTGATAAATTAAAGTGTAATCTACGTTATTTGTCTTCACGACACCTCGTAATTGACTAGTGCAGCGATAAAATTGCAATTAAAATGATAAGGTTTTATGGCAGGGTACATCTTTATTTTTATTTGAAGTTATGTATATGCTGAAAACATGTACTCTGAAATACGGCCTTTTAGCATTCTTAAATTCAATTTTTGAGGTCAGCATGGGAGGTGATAAAAGATCACATCTGTAAGTACGGCTTTGTGGCTTTCGAAAATTTGATTTCTCGGATCAGCGTAAAAGGTGATAGAAGGTCGTGTCTGTAGATACAAGGTTTTGGCTGGCGTAAATGCTAAAAAACTGAAGAAATATGTAATAGACAAAACAAAGTATAACAACATAAACTGTTTTTGCATTCTTTATATCATGTAATTTTAATGATAAGGCTAATGGCATAAAGGAGTAGCATACGATGCATGCAGAAACAGAGCTGTATAAAGGTTATATGGCATCTTCAAAAACTCTACTACAATGTAAGATTTTGTGGCAGTAAGCTGATCTATTTTTAAAACAAAGATTAAGAGGTAATAAAACCTTATTAATATGCAGAATGTGACCCTTTATCATTGAAAACATGTTTAAATTGCATTAAAAGGAAACAATGAAAATGTTAATCAGTTTCACTGTCAGTATCATCTTCCTCAACATCGGGCTCTGGTAGATTATCTGCAACATTGTTGCTGGATGGTAAATTCTTATAAAAATCATGATATTCTGAGGAGATGATTTTTGTTTTGCATAGATTTAAAAGATCCTTCTTCTTTGCTTGTGATATTGGCTGCTTTCCTGTGTATTTCCTTGGTAACTCTTTTGATTTTTCTATCGGTCTTCCCCTTTTGCCACTCCCTGTGACTTTCATTTTACGGAAATCCTCCTCAAAGTTATATTTGAATAGGATGTTATCCGGGTCCTCCTTCATAAAACGAAGCCATTTGATGTTGAGCCAATTGATTTTGGTGCCATTGATCTCAATTTTATTATATTTCATCGATTGAGACTGAACTTTCTTGAAATCCCAAATATCTTCGTGTGTTAGTGGCACTACATTGTACGGATCTTTCCTTCTGGCCATTCGTATCACTGTTGACCATTGTTGAGGAATGTAAATCTCTGTCTTCTTCTTTGCAAATTCAATAGCTGCATGCATGCTATCACACTCAATCTGAGTATGACCACTTTCCAGAAATTTATGGTCAACGATGTCTATGTTTTGTAGGTAGGTAACAGCATGCATAAGACTTGTGGCTGTGAACTGGTTCCTGTTTTGTCCTGAGCACGCATCTGAATAGAAAATAGCATGTTTGATATTCGTCGGCAATGACAAAAGCTGCAAATACAGGCACGTTCCAATCTCGCATGATCCACGTTTTGCTTCCACCTCTGACCACAAATAACATGATGCATTTGAAGAACTTAGATTATATAAAATTATTGACAAATTATAGCAGCTTAGTTTTCGGGTGTAGTACAGTTGACTCACTAATGAACATGGCGTAGAGAGAACAGCTTGGAGATCAAATGTTGCAACAAATGTATCATCTCTTGACTTTGCAATATCTTTATCCTTTTGTTTTTCCTCTCTTGCACGCTTCTTTCTATCTTGGTGTTTCTCATAATCTGCTTTTTCCTTTTCCGAGGCTGCTTTATTATGAACAGCAGTGTGGTAAGAAACGCAGAGAGAGCATTGCTCTTTTTTTGGTTTATGAAATGAGAAATTGTACTCCTCATTGAATATACGCCTGTAGATCGGCTGGCTTACCAGTTCATCTTCTCGCAATTTGCCTTTGTGCAATTCTAAATACAGTTCGTACATTTTCGTGATGTTAAGTTCATGTCCAAGGTATCTTCTGTTTGAGTCCTTGCGTGTGTAATGACCCTCTAATGCTGGGAATGATTCTATGTGTTCTCGTACCAACTGTGCATCCCTCTCTGTTGTTTTATTGTAAGGTTTGTGTCTTCCTCTCATATCAGACCCAGCAAATACGCCCCCTGATTTATTCTTCATAACATGGTCAACATAGGATTCCCCAACACTAAGGGTACTCAGGAAAAATTTCTTGCAAACAGGTGTTCTGATGCCATCAACCTCAAAAGAATATGTTCTATAAACTTGGCGCCTTTTCTTTGCAGGCTGATTGTCATCAGTCAGATAAGTCCTAGTATTTTTTTCTTCTACATGTGATACCACAAAATCTTTTTGTCGTTCGTATGAACCCAAGGACCAGAAATTTTGAAACACAACACTTCTTTTTTCATCCGAAACTTTGCTGGAACATTTGAGTATGCATTTATTACAATTTACCTGTTTCATTTCTTTTGCATTTACAGTTTTTCCTCTTTGGGACACATACTGCTGTCCACTTAGTTTCAATTTCTTTCTCACATTCTTTTTCCATGTTTCCGGTGTGCATTTTCTCTTTCTAAAAAGTTTTTTTTGGGGAAGAGTCATGAAGGAATCTGACTTTGTCTTTGATGTTCCGATAGGTCGACCTGGCTTATGTTCATTATGTTGCAAAGGTGATTGCTCTTCTTCGTGAACATAGCTCTCATCCATTTCTTCTATGTTTGAGGTTGACTTTTGTTCAGTATCCAAGGTTCCATTTGCTTGAATATGTGTTTTATCATTTATTTGTTTAACACATCCGTCATAATGCTCGGATCCAATGTATGCCATGTAGATTCGCTCCTCAATGATTCCCTGTTTTGTCTGCAAGGTAGGTTCAATATCTAGGACAGATGTCTTTGGTGAGCTTGAAAAAATACGCACATGCCGACAGGTAAAATTGGCCAAAACTAGTGGAAGAATATCTGCTGCTTTGTTGCTCCATATTCCATTTCCTCTTAGCTTTTCAACTTCTACTGAGAAGTCCATCCACAGTAAGTCTGTTTCCGCTGAATGCAAGTTTTCACTCGACATGAAAAACCCTTTATACTCCTCTGCATTGTCAAGCAAGTGGTCACAAAGTAATTGGCGCAATTGAGCAACTCCTTTTATTGAAGGTAGATGATACATTGCTGCCCGAAAAAAGCAGTTTCCATCAGGAACTACAGTTTTCCTCTCCATTCAATTTGCCACAAGTAATTCATCTATTCTTGTGGTGTGGTCTTTTTTTATCAAGTCTCTTAGCTCCGACTCTTGCATACTTCTTTCCTTTGCTTTCTCAATGCTGTAAATTACAGAATGGTTGTTTCTTTTTTCAAAGGGGGCACGTTCTTTCTTTTCACATTTATCCCTGCGGCGTTTGGCTTCTATCTCAAACTGAAGCAAGTTATCATTTTTTTCATTACTCTCAGGAGAAAACTCAGAGTCAGATGAATTTTGGTCCTTTTTACTTGGCTTGTAAGAGTCTTCACTGTCATACTCAACCTCGTCACCATTATCTGACCTTCAAACATTTGAGTATATGTCTTACTTTTCTTCCTTCGGTTTTTACTATTTCGATTTTCCTTTAGATACTGAAGGGGAATGTTGTCACTACTGCTGTATTCACTGTCTGAAGTTTCTTTTGTTGTTTTTTCTCTTTCTGTTTTGCTTTTATTTGATTTTCTCTTGGGTTTCTTATACCTTTTGTATTTCTTTTTAATTTTCTGAGCTCCTAATAATGCAATAGACCCTTTTCCCTTTCTTTTCTTTATTGCTTTTTCATCAACAGTGTCAAGTTTTGAAGTCTGATTCTTTGGTATTCTGGATTTACAAGGAGCATCTATTTTGTTTGAAGTTTCGCTTAAATCAGAAGTTAGCGTCTTTTTTCCTGAAATGTTATTTTCATTACTGCAAGTTGAGTTTCCTTTCCTCGGCATTCTGTCATTTTCTGTAGCCTCTTTCTTTTCTGTTTCTGTTGTTTCCTTCTCCTTGTCACATTTAGGCATTGTTTTTTCTTGGTTGTTTCTGGTCTGGTCTTCATCCTCAGAGGTTTTCTCTATATTGTCACTGGTTAATTGTATATTTATAATGGCATGGTTGTCTTTTTCATCCGCTCGCACTATAGTAACATTGGTTTTTTCTTTTTTTTCTTGTAAAATGTATATTTTCTTGGATTAAATCCTTCTCCTTGTCACAATTAAGTATTGTTTGTTCTAAGTTTATGGTCTCGTCTTCATTTTCAGACGTTTTCTTGTCTTTGTCACTGGCTGGCTCCATACTTTCTGAATTTCGCTCCACTTCTTCACCCATTGATGGCACATGTATATATATTTTGACGGGGTTGGTTTTCATTTTCAGAACTTATTGAAATGTTTTTGGCACTATCCTTTTGATCTTCATTGATATTTTCAGTTGTAGATCTTTCTCCGTTTGAGTTAGTATTATTCCCAATACTTTTCACATTACTTTCATAGTTCAGTTTTTCTTCATTATCACATTTTAATGTTCTGCTTTCATCATCATGGCCCTCTGGATAACAACTTCCACTTGCTCCGTCTTCAGATAGCAATATTCTTACAATCGCATCATCCCATATTTCTTCGTCATCCCACTCCATAATTTTTATATTAGTTCTACAAAGGTTAAAATATTTGTGTAAAGAAAAATTACTTTCCTTTAGAAAAGGAGTTTAACATCTTAGCACCATCCCTCCAATGCTATTTTGAACATAGATTTTATTTGGATATGCTACTGAATCGACCCTACAGGAAATTTGGAGCCGCGCGCTCTCTGTAATGTAAATGTAAAAATCTAACTTCTAAAGATTAAAGAGGGCGCTACTGAAACTATTCATGGTGGCGCCGCCCAAAGCATCACTGATGAGAATTTAATATTCGAAACACGTGTCTGGTGCATGTAAATTGATTTGGAATTTTCTTCAAGAAGGTACAGAGTTGGAACCCTTCGACATTATTTGATTGATTTTAAAAAGACTAATTTTTTTTACAATAGTTAAAATTATATTATAAAACCTTTTGTCATATATTTGAATTGACATTGGAAAATATCGATTTAAGATATATCAGATACTTACCATTTCCTTTCTAAAACCCAAAGCCTTTCATCTATGTCCTCAATAATGGTACAAAGTATTGTCTTCTGAATTATATTTTTTCTGTGTATTTCCATGGAATGTTTCAGTAAGAATAAGTTGTTTCAACATTGATATCATGATTTCCTGTGTAAAAATACGCTAGCCAGATAAGAGCATTTTCTATTACGGCGATTTACCATGCTTTTTAGCATTTGATTGTTTACAGATGTTGGGTGTCATCTTACACTACGGTGTTTAAAACCCTATTAAAAATAATTGTACAAATTGTTTTCTAAATGCTAAAACCACTTATCTCGATATACATGTTTTTATCATTGACACATTTATTTTCTTCTCTGACATTTTCAGAAAGGCAAAAGGCCGTATGTCTAAGTAGACTGTTTTTTTCATGATAACTGTAATAATTAAAATTACTTTCGGGAATGACTAAACATATTTTCACTAGATACTTGTTTTATGTCATTGGTCATTAAGGACATAGGAGATAATGTGATGATGAATTATCAAATATAATCATAACCAATCAGACTATTGTTATGATCTTTTGACACAAAATAAAGCATATCGAATTACATACAGATATGAAAAACGCGGGTATGTTAAGGCGTCCCATGGAATATTACGTCAAAAATTTGCCGCGAAATAACGTAACGTCATTTGACGTCATAGACTCCGTGTCGTCAAGTACGGTAGCAACACAGTAATTCAATTAAGTTTTATGTATTATGTTAATTCAAAGGATGAAAGTTATCAGTTTTAAATGTCATGTACTTTAACTCAATCGCTGACACTCCGTCTATTCAATATACCTTTGAGAAGACCCCCAATCTATTGAGTGCACTTTGTGACCCCCTTGCGTTGTTAAGGACCTCTGCGTTACTGAGAAGCTTGAGAAGCGATGGAAGGTGCGATCCGACAGTTGACAAGGCGGGTGATAAGAAAAATTGAGAAAATGGTATGTATTTGTGAAAATTACATGAAAACAGAGATGCTGCACAGAGAAAATATTCTTATAAACTCAATCATATATGTAATCAACGACAAAACTATTTAAAAATGTACGAAATCATTCTTTTTATGTACCTTGTTTACAGTACTGACGGAGTACACGTGTGTCATATGATGCATGTGTCGTATAGGAATATTATTGCATCAATGCTGTGAAAAAAATATGGTTATAGCGCTATTGTTATTACTTTATTTTCCATATCATCGGTGTCTGCTACGATATATTATTCAGATACAAGCATATGCATGACAAAGGTAAACTTTACGAGGAGAAAAAAAATGGGGAAGGGGTTGGGGTGGGGTGGATGTGGGACATGCATGTGTACTGTTTAAATATGTAACAATGAAACTACTTTGTATTATACAATTCATAACACTTATTTTTTATTCATTTGTATTTCAGACTGATGAAAATTACATATTCAATCATCTCATAAAAAAAACAAAACAAAACAGAAATATTTTGGCACTGGATCAGTGTTGAATGCTGCCTTAGCCCAGAATCATAATTGAAAGAACTTTTCAATGACCAGGTATATATATGATATATAATGTTCTTAGAGACTTGAGTGTAAAAGTATCTTCCCATATATATATACATAGTTGGAGTTTGATATAAATCTAGATCTATCTATGAATATTGTCAGAACAAATCTATAACTGTTAACATTATTTTCTTTTCTTTTAAGTTATAATAATTGACTTGTGAAGAAGTTAAATTAACAGTACACCAAAAACCCTAAAAGGTTCTGTAAGAAATTACATTTTAATACAAAAAAAAACTTATTTATTTACCTAAATTTGAATTTTTTTCTAATTTCAGAGATTTGCCTTTGGAAGAAAATATAACTTTACCCGAATGCCAGCAAGAAGATGTCACGTCAAGTGTCTGTCAAATGTTAAAAAATGTGTCAATAAAGATCTTTTATTGTAAAGAAGTACATGAATTTGTGATATATTGAATCCTAAACTATAAAAGCCTACATTTGGAGTCTGTCTGATGTCTATTAACATATGGATATCATGGTGTTTTATTTTAATCATGGGCTCTAGCCGCTCTATCAGTTGCGTAGCTTGGGCAAAACTAAGTGAATCCTTTCATGATACAAGGAAAATGAGTTCAGAAGCTTAGGACATTCGAATGGCAATGAAGGAGGTCGAATGCAAATAAAGATTTACCTCCAGCAGCTTACAAAAAACCCCCAGAGGGAGGAAAATTTTGACTGAATTGAGGAATTTTAGAGGAAAAGTGGATGCTTTAGCGTATATTGTAGCTACACCACTGTCAACTCAAAGATACTTTGTTATACAAGACTGACATGTTACTCTCACAAAGTTACAGTCCTAACGCATTATGGTTTTCACAGAGATATTCAATTCTTGTGATAAAGGATGCCATTCTAAATGTACATGTACAAAGGAGTTCACGTCTATCACCTTATAAATACAGAGCTGCTGAGTTATTTTGTTTATTTATTTATATTAAAATCTGTTGAAATTGATCATAGCAAATCTTCCGTCCTTTGTATCTAAATAATGTACAGATCTAAACTTAAATAATAAGGAGTTATGAAGGGGGGAGGGGGGGTTCAAGCCTGCCCATCATGCAGGATAATACAGCCTATAATACATGTATATAATACTGGGTTGTTGGTCTAAATATGACCATGGATTTCATCTTAAAATGAGGAAAACAATGACCGAATGATTTTATACAAAGCTGAAAGATGGATACCCCCCCCCCCTTCCTCTCACGAATTCGAAAAATGTGGTGATAAAATAAAGAATATTATTGGCAAACAAAGTAAAAATTTTGTCGATGATGGCGAGATACAGGTTTCAATTAAGTATACATGTAAATATAGATTTATCTCGACAGAGTGGAGGTTTCTCCTTTCGGTGCCCCTGACGTTGAACATTGCATATTTGCATAAAATTGTATTTTCCGGCTTTTTCCTGAGTGGAGAGGTAATCGCAGTTTCACGTCACTTACATCCATTGTCAAGGGCATGGCCGGTCATGATTATGCGAGATTGGTACATTATTATAGTTTTAAAGTAGTACTGATCATATCCTTTTCCTCGAATCTGGGTGCGGTTTTTTTTCTGTGTGTTAATCTTCCCGATAAGCAGTAGATTGAAATATTTCTTCCGGAGGGAAAATTAGATAAACTTGAACTTATAGGCTTGAACTTTAAAAGGAGCAGTATTACATACATGTATAACAGGATTCATCACCCTACATGGGCAGGCTTGACCCTCCCCCCCCCCCCTCTCCCCGATAAGGATCCTTCCAACCCTTGTTGTATTTCTATCGTATGTAACATGTAATTTAATGAAGGAATTACGAAATGAATATGCTTCACTTAAAGCTTGTTAAAAATCGTATATTTGCTATCAGAACCGCCCCCGCCACCTACAAATATATAAGCTAGTAATACACCCCCCCCCTCTCTCTCTCTCTCTCTCTCTCTCTCTCTCTCTCTCTCTCTCACGTGAACAATTATGGACCCGTATTATCACCAGCATAATTTAAAAGAATAAATAAATAAAAAGGTTTCCTGGGTGACAAAAATAATTTCAGAAGACTCGACGCTTCATCTGACCCCTCCTCCAAGCATTCTGACTAGCAGAAAGAAAAAAAAATGAAATGAATGGATAGTACAAATGTATCAGAAAGACATGGCTATATAGTGATAAAAGCTATTAAGTTAGTGATAAAATAATAGAACCGTTAAAGATACAGCGTCCCTGAATTTTTTTTTATTGAAAACGTAAAATTTATTTCGAAAGGTCTAGATTCAGGAAAAAGAAGCCATAAAATGTTTTATTCAGAAAATATGCAGTAACGACGATAACATCGTCGAATTTGTAAAATTAAATCTCCATATACCTCTGTTGTAAAAACGCAATATATTGTAGGTGGCGCTAGTGAAAAGAATTGGAGCTGCGCAGCCAATATTAAAAATAACGCTAACTTTTCAAACGGTTATAACTGCGAATGTATGGGTAAGGGTCGCATGAAAATTTGAATTTATGTATACAAACGAGAATTTTAATGTCACAAACTTTAATTTGAAAAGAAAGATTTTGCATAATGAAATTTTGTAAAAGAAATTAATATTTAGGGACACCGTACCTTTAATTAAAATGATGCTTAAATCAAATTATGAATTTATTTGAAAATCAATAAAAACTTGAAAACATTGACACAGATAAATATTGCAATATAGAAAAGCAGAGGGGCGCACAAAGGGTTCTTTAATGAAGAGTATTCTAATCTATTGTATTAGATCATGACTTCCATTGGATTTGTACATTACTCTAAGTCTTCAACAACATATAATAATAAATATTGACACTCTACACTTCAAATTCTTCAAGAAAAATTATATTCTTGCCGAATTCACTTGATCATGCCGATTTTGAGACAGATGAATATGAATTTTCGTCGAAATGTACCTGTACTGAAACGTTTTTGAGAAATTATCTCCCCCTGTCAATCGCGCATCACTTGAACGTTTGAAATGGTTCTCGGGAGGAGAACTTTTAGGGGTACTCATAGAAAATAGATTAGCGCAAGTTGTTCCTCAAAATAAATTGAAAGAAGTTTGGTGTAAATCGAATCTTCCATGATTTATCTATATAGTTCTTGCTACGACAACTTGATTTTTTTTCATATTAAACCTATACAGGGACGTAGTCATTGAAGGTGTATCGCAAAAACCAGGGTGCGCCGTAGAATTCCTTAATTTAATCCATAAATATATGGAATTCACGACTTGTCGTAGCAAGATATATGAAATTTGAACATTTCTCTACACAACATAAACCATAAGTTCACTGAGAAATTAGTGGAACAACTTGCGCTCGAAGCTTCTTTTTCGTACTGTGTATATGTGCTATAAATAGCGATCACGTGACTTTCAGCACACCTGCAGAACTCGCCAATGACCCTTGATTTCCCATCTATAAAGTACATATTCATACTTTTGATTAAAGTATATTTTATTGAGAGAAAGAGGTGTCCATTACAAAGGTGCGATAAAGGTAATGATATTTCCATGGGACGCCTTAACATACCCGCGAAAAGCTAAATTCATGGAATTTGGAGTTACTTGGTTGTGGCATTAACCCATCGATATACATCTGATGTGCATTCATGGTTAAAATCAAAACACACAGAGGTTTCTTATAAAAAGGTATGGCCTTATGAGCAAATAGCTCGAAGGTATAAACTTAAATGAATAAATGAAAAAAATATATAAAGGTTTCTTTAGATGTAAACGTCTTCAAATTGAATAGCATCATTTAAGAACAGATAAATTGGCAACGTGAACCAGACATGCACGTTTCGGGTACTTAACCCTCGTCAGTGATCCTCAAAACTAAACAATGTAATATGCCAAAAAAAGTATGAAAGTTACTATGTCGAAAAAGTGTACCGAAAGACGAAGCAGGATGGGTGGGATATGATGCTACAGGACCCACTTTTTAGAAATTTCATGAAATTTTGACAACAGAAATTTAGAATGCGTTGAAGAAACGATCAACCGAAATTGATCGAACTTGGCTACATGTGCCCTCGGGGACTGCTGGTCCACCAGCAGTGACACTCACGATGATTCCTTTTAATCTGCATTTGCTATATCCACCCAAGCCTATTTGAAAAGTGCTATCCATGGAAATTGTTCCATCAAGATAACTTTTGAACTATTTATGTGCAGTTCCCGAAAATCATTTCTCGATATTGTTGTTTACACTGTTTTATAATTATTTTTAACATTCAAGATATACCAATAGATAATCTGTGAAGAAGAAATTGTGGTAAAGGATAAGTGTTCATAAAGGATTATGATCAGAGAGGAATCATTAGGAATGTAAAATTCACGACCATGAGAAGTTATTCGTATAATGAACTGTGTAAGACAGAGGGACACGGATTACACAGATAAATCTTAAAGAAATAATCAAACGTCTACCGATCTGAAATGACCCGGGGACAATCGTATAATTATATTAACAGTTTTTCTATTAAGGTCATGGTTAACCCTAGCCCGAACGTCTTGCCTTTCAGTATATGATCGCAATGTCAAGACTACATCAAGAAAGCAACAAAACCTCATGAATTAATCAGGAATACATCTGCACTTCACTTGAAAGGATGTAACTATTTGCTTGTCATTCATTGAATTCAACTACAAACACCCTATCGAAACGTTTATAAATACAATACCAGATATGACTCGTAATTCAACATGTTCATTATTTTCAAACGATGACCAAATATTTTGTGTCATTCGTGTTTTTGATGATTTCATGTACTTCTAAGAATCGTCTTTGTCGCGAAGATGTCTCTTTGATCAGAGATGGAGATTCCTTTTGTTGAAACACTTAGTTGTATTCCGTTTTACACTTTTCCAAAATTCGAAATAGTATTGATTGTTCCAACGCTTTATGAAATTGATTATTTTGATTGGAAATGACTTATTTTGTTAAAAAATCATGACCATGACGTTAAGCGATTCACAAAACATACTGTGTGAAGGGGGGAAACACGGATAAACTACTGCGAAAATTACAAAGGTAGGGACAAGTCGTGCGTAATAAAACGGATCTGTAAGCATTCCGCATGAAGTAATTTCTTTTCCATTTCGATCTGTGTTAAATGAACCAAACGCGAAATGAAAAGCGACATTAGCAAAGATAAACTAAATTTATCCGTTTAAACTCAGTACTAAGTATATCCCCTTTGACGACGCTGGGACCGCACTAAGTAATAGGTTAGGGTCTGAGCGTCCCTTAATACATTCAGTCCTCTACAATAGAGTGACATATCTTCTCATAAATAGCTCATTAAAGATGTCAGGGGACTTATAATTTATATCTTATGCCTTGAGTTGAAATAAAAGTCAGTCAATTTGATATCATAAGTGGACATAAATCATTCTTCGTCAAAGTTAATTACATTCATTGGAATGCTATCATGACCTGTGTATCTGATATATTTATGAATTTAGCCTTGATGCAGAACAATTACAAAAATTATATTTTTTGTTGATATTTATCCTCAAAAATTCATAATAACTGGAGAAGATATGTGACAGCCATGATACATAATGACAAACAGATATAACAAATCTTCGAGTGCACCAAAGGCATGAGGCGACCCTTTGTCTTTATAAAGTAAATGCATACATGTATATAATTTGCTAAATATTACTTCATTACTGGAAATTTTACAAAAAATACTGTCAGCTTTAAAAAAAAAACTTCGGACGTATACAAGCAATAGAGTATATTACTTAAGGGTAATTCTGTAATGTTTATTAAGGTATTTCACAATCTGACTTTTATGGTGACATAGTAAAAAAATTAGAAGGATCAAAGGCAGACATCATAACCATCAAAAATGCGCTAGAATCATCAGACGCCTTTTATACCGTAGCTATGTTTCTAACGTGACCAGACGGACACTCGGCACGGTACTGGACCAATCTACAGCGACATTCATAAGACTTGCACTATGACTGACTGTGACGACGGAGCTCCATGTCGTGTCCTTTCCAAACCTCGTCAGAGAAGACAGGCCCCAACAACCTGTCAACTCGTAAAACGTTTTGATATGTATTTTTAAAAATGAAATCCAAACTAATCCCAAGTAAAACAGCTGACATCAAAACCCAAAACCAAAAATCGGTAGAAGTTAAATTCGGCTTACTGAGTATTCTAGATCTTAGATTAATCAATATCCCGAATAGGTCGATGATGACCTTTTTGTCAAAGTGTCATCGGGAATCATACCTTTAAGGCATTCGATTTTCGACACAAAACACTGGAACATTCGAGCAGTTGTCAAAAATTCCACCTTATTTATGTACACTATGATAAAGTTATGATTTGTAAAATGTCCAAGAAAACTCAGATAATAAAAATAATCTTAATCTTATCAATATCTTTATTTGGTATTTTTAAAAAATGTTATACACCAATTCTTCGGTATTCCAATAAACGACAGTGCTACTAATCTTGCAGATATGTCTCTTCGCTCAGTTGAACCTGATCAAATGCAATACAGTGCAAGCGCGGATCCAGAGGGGGGGGGGGGGGGGGGGGTCTGGGGGGTCCGGACCCCCCCTGGAATTTTCGAAACATTGCTAAATTTTTGTTATTAATATACATATTTCATAAGATTAAGTCCCAATTCCCCTTTTGTTGTCATAATATTTGAAAAATATATCATGAATTTGTATTTGAAATCTTTCATTTTGATAATATTTTGCCGTCAGTATTTTAAATTTTTTTATAAGAATTAATTACATACATGTACGTTATTTTCAAATGATGCATCTGCGCTTTCCTATACATGTACATTACACCTAGGTCAATAAACAAGGGCACTAAGGAAACGAAAAGAAACCGAAAAAGACACAAAAAGTGGATTTTATTCAAATTCTTGGAAAAAAAAAATTCGCTGGCTCGCTATCGCTCGCCATTTGTTGTATTTATACATTTTAGAACTGACAATGAATAATCAATTACTGAAAATTCAGAATTTGCTCACCATAACTCTCCCGTCACCTGTTTTATTAATAAGGCACGGTCCATTTGATATTCTGGGGGGGGGGGGGGGGGGGGGGCTTGGGTTTTTTGTCGGAGCAAGATTATTTTTTTCGCCCCGGACCGGGGCAAAATTATTTTTTTCTTGCAAAGCTGGAGCAAGGAATTTTTTTTTATAACAATTGATGTGAATATTAAGAATGTTTGTGTTTTACAGCAGAAATTCTTTATTTTTACTTAAAATTGACTCCAAACATTATTTTCATGTAAAACTTGTATTCACTTCTAAACTGAGAGAGATGAAAGATTTTTACAATATGCGATATATAATTTTTAGTAAACAAAATGTATATAAGGTCATGTAACATGTAAGAGGGCCTGGTACAAGTATTTACATGTAGAAATGAAAACTAGTTAAAAACTGATTTAAATTCTCCTTCCAAGCTTGTATATAAAATAAGACACTATGGTGAGACATGTATCTATTAATAGTAATGAGTTATAGATCTATTGATAATGTATTTAAGCATTTGAATTGTCTCAGTCACATGCATTCTTTTTTGATATTTTCAAATATGAACTTGCCATTACAGGAGAAATCTATGGCGAGCGAAGCGAGCCAAAATTTTTTATGGGAAGTAAAAACTGCGGCGAGCGAAGCGAGCCGAAAAATTTTCTGGAATTTTAAGCGCATTTTATGGTTATTATTCAAATTCAGATTACTTGTAAGAGCAAGATTATTTTTTTCCGTCACACCATAAGCAAATTAATTTTTTTCATCAAAATTCAGAGCAAAATTATTTTTTTCGAAAAAAACCCAAGCCCCCCCCAGAATATCAAATGGACCGTGCCTAATTAGAGACAGAACTGACAGTCATCAATCAATATCTTTATTTTCTTGCGTTTGCGTTGTTGTTGTTGTTGTTGTTTTTTTTTTTTTTTGCTCTTCAAAAAATTCGGACTTTAGGACCCCCCCCCCCCCCCCTGAAAAAATTCTGGATCCGCCCATGCAGTGGTTACTCTATCAAGGGATATGAAAGTTGATCTTTTTGTTTAACTTCACTTTCATATACAAAGAAGACGATTTTATATCCATTACGTAAGTGATCAAAAATTCATTATCACTTTCTATATATGGAAAGCTTTTCTTGTTGCTTTCAAAAATCAGATGTAACCTGTGAATTTCTTTTCACCCATTCTGAAGAATTGCACTCTGAATAAATGATCAGATGAAACTCCATGACGGGCCCTGTCCAAAGCTTGTAAGAAAAGACAGGACCACGGTCACCTGTCCTCTCTGAATGTCGGTTGCACTCTCGGGTGGTTTCATGCATAAGCTCACTCCAGTCGGAAGAGCACGGACTGTTTTTTTTTCGTACGCCTTATGTTTTTGATATCCATTTACATATTGATCTGTGTGTCGAGTTTGTGTCATATTATAATTGAGGAGACTTTTATACCCAATAATATCGCAATCTTGGAGATCACTGGGTAACTTCTCGATTAAGCCCCGTTTGCACTATCAAAGTTTTCTTGTACAAGAAAACTTGGTCAAAGTTTTTGACACTAAGTTCCTTAGCTGGGTTTTGGCATACTTTTTTCGGTCATGTTTAGAATTTAGCTCCT
This sequence comes from Pinctada fucata, assembly GCA_028142955.1. Lineage (NCBI taxonomy): Eukaryota > Metazoa > Mollusca > Bivalvia > Pterioida > Pteriidae > Pinctada > Pinctada fucata. The sequence continues at coordinate 77,438,013 of AP027102.1, forward strand.
TGCGCCTACCCCCAACGGTTTTGGCCATATTTATTACTTAAATACGCTTCTGAATCAACCCTTCACAAAATTCAAGAAATTTTGCAAATTTTGATCAAAGTCCGTCAAAGAACTTGGATGGACTTTGACGAAATAGAATTCCTTCCTATTTTTCTTGAAACTGTGACGGACTTTGATGGGAATCGACCAATCAGAATAGAGATTCAACATGACGCCAGTAGTATTTAGATATCGAAGAAACTAGTAAAAGCAATTTAGATACGTTAAAACTAAAAAATGTAGAGACAAAGACAAACGAATTGATGCAGTGAATTCCTTTGCAATTGTATTAGAAATCACGGGGAAATTTCCTTGAAATCGTGTCCAAGTTATGTAATTACTCTCCAATGAACAATCACAAACAAAATCTATAATGTTATCATGAGAAATATTAACAATATTTACAGGATTCGTCTTTGGTTTGGTACATATCTATATCGTTTTCTTGTGCAAGTCGCCCAAAAACTTTGACCAAGTTTTCTTCGACGGACTTTGACCAAGAAAACTTTGATAGTGTAAACGCGGCTTAATTACTTAATTAGACCCTGCAGGAAATTTGGAGCCACTCACTCCTGACCAAACAATTATCACTGATGAGGATGCATTCATTCTAGATCAACAGTATTTCGGTTTTTTTTGTCCAGAAGGCTGCTTTCTGGAAGCAGAGTTAGGATAATTCGTTTCTTACGTTTTTTCTGGACATGGTTTTTATGAGTAAAAATGCTGGATATAGTAAACTTTTAATAAGTGTTTGCTTTTTATCAATTTTTCTTTAATATTCACTTTCATTTTTTAAATCAAAAACTGTAATTGGGTATGTTAAGTTATGTATGCTCTATTTATTCAGAATTTTAGTAGACATTAAAAAAAGTGTTCGTTCCGACAGAAAAAGATATTGATCCTTGAGAGTTATGTATCTTTGCCTGTATTTCAAGATAACAGCTAAATGTGTTCGTTTAAGGCCCCTTCATATATGGACGAAAGCCCTCCGACGTCAACTTGCGCAAACTTGCGAATAAGGTTTTTGCAAAATTCGTTTCCGTTTGCATATCAATGTTATGATTCGTTGTCGACTTCGCGCGGATTCGTTTGTGAGCGTCTTGATTCGTTCCGGTTAGCTCTGTTCGTCGTTAATTTTTGAACATGTTTAAAATTTCTCAGCGAATAAAATGTTCGTCTATCATTCGTAAGTATTCGTTATAATGCGTTATAATACGTTAATCATTCGGTATGCATTCGTTATATGTTCGTCGACGTTCGCAAGGGACTAGAATGTGACCTACTGTTTTGCATATTACACAACGTATTTGCATTCCAGGCGACTGAAAGCGCACCTTTGCGATATTTTACTTATTGGTGCGACCTGTAACGAATAGCGACGATGCGTAAATAATTCAATCGGAATTAAATGGCGAATAAAAACGAATTATTGCGATAGGTTGACGATACGAAACAAACAGCAAACGTTTTAGTAATAATCATTACGAAGGGTTACCACTGCATACGAATAGCAACGAAAACTGTCGATGGCTTTTTGAAACATCTTACAAATTTATTTATTTTTATTGTGAAAATGGAATTATTCTGGAAATTACTTGTTCAAAATGGAAGATACACAAAGTCTTGCTCTTCAGTGTATGACTGCGATAGCCCATCAGAAAGTGCTACGGCAACAACTCAACATCTATCAGTATTTCAGATGCCGTATCAGACCAGAGCATGTCGTGTCTTGAGAAGACCATGGCTGCATCACGACATGTGGCGCCAATGGAATTTATGATCAACTCATGGTTGAGATCAGGAGAGAAAATCATAGAACCTTCAAGAAATTGGACTTTTTGGCTGCATATCACTGCTTCTGAACCAAGAAAAAAAAAATAGAATTGATAAAGAAAACTATACTTTTTTTTTCTGAGTGGCATTGACCTTTAAGAGATTAATAAGAATTTCATGTGTTTGTTAATTTATTTTCACATTGATAACCTGAAACGACAAGTTCATATCAATAACCTTGACCTTTAATTCTAAAATAACCTTGAATACCTTTGAAGGAAAGCTCAGATCATGCAAAACATTTTGTGAAGTATGCTGAATTAGTATTTTCATATCCTATATTATCATTGGTTAACAAATGACCTTGATCTTTAAGAAATTGCCCATTCTAGTGACATGTCCAAAAGCTCACAATCAAAAACAATTTGTCGATGTATGATGATAATATATCCAGCCTATACATAAGAAGTTGAGTGAAATCCCCTCTTGATTTTAATTATAACTCATATATAAATATAGAACACATGGATGTATTTTTCTAACATTGTATATATTCTTTCATATCATTTGGGCAAGAAATACATTTTAATAAATGTTTGACATATTTTATGAAGTAAATGCTATAAAGTGACCTTGACTTCTGAACGACATTAAGTGACTTTTGACCCAAAGTGGCGTTATCCAAATGAACAAACTTCTGAAAAAAAAAAAACAAATTCTGGTGTATACATATTATATAAGGATGTACATGTATGAGCTAAGACGGAAAGATAGAGATGTGGACTAAACGATGGACTCAAAGACCAGCTTTTTTCGTTGATCATAAAAACATCAATAATTTGCTTTCAACAAATAGTTCATGAAATTTATTTTCACGTTTAGTGTATTCTTACAAAAACAGCCACATAGTTCTTACGGATTAGGACCACTAGGCCGATTTTTTGGCTGCTTCCTTCCCGGTCCTCTTCACGTACTCTTCCCTTTCCTCTTGGAATAATTGTACTAACGTCTGCTAGTCTACAGGAAATGTCATGTCTGTTAAATGCAGGTGCGGTTAGCTTCGGAAGAGTTCGTATCAATGCGCAACGCTGCGTAAACTTTCGCAAATTTACGCTCCTAATCGCAAGTGAAAAAACAAATACACAATGCTCATTCTAACGTATCATAGCGCGAAGTCGTATCAATTCGCAGTGCTTCGTTTGTTATTCGCAATAAGCAGTTCCATTGCGTTTGCATTTCGTTATGATCATTTTTTGAACACCGTTTTCGTTCAAAATTCGTCAAGTTTGACAAATTTTACTCATTCGCAAGGCTTCGTTCTATGGATTCGTCTATATGTGAAGGGGCCTTAAGAACGTACTTAACGAAGTCAAACGTAAACGAACTACGTACATGTATATAAAGGCAGATAAAATAGGGAGAGGTTATTAAGTATACATACCATACTCAGATTGATTAAATGGTCGTTTATTCAAGTACATGAAATGAAATAAACCTCCAAAACCCTAAAGACCCTCAATTTTAACGAATGACGTAAAATATTAAGGTCCAAGCAAACCATAGGCCAGTTATATGGTGCCATAGAGGTGACATGCGGTATTCTTATATTTTACTCGTTCCGTCAGACGAATTTGCCTACATCTTTACTTCATACGAAGAAAACATCATACGCAATAAGTCGAGGATACCTGAGTTTCTAGGGAATGCATAAATTGTTTGCATTACTCATGTTTTTTTCATTTTGTTTCCTCAAGTTATGTCGTGGGAACGAGGTATGTAGTGGGAATAAGTTACTTGTTTTGCAGTACTACGACAATCGTTTCATAAGTCATCGTATCGTAGCCATCGTTTCGTAACCATCGTTTAATCGTGTCATCGCTATCAAATTATCGCGCCATTGCTATCATATACTTGCAATCTTACTATCGTCATCTTATCGCATTTTAACTTCGCGTTATGACTAATTTTATTAACGCTTCATTGCCATAGTAACAAAGACAGTGATCGCAATCGTAAAATCGTATAATCACCACTCGCACTCGCCATAGTATAATCCCAATCGTAACATCGCCATCATTCTTTCGGATTCATTCAATGGTATCGCAACAACACATTATATCATTGTGTCATCTATATCTTATTTTTGCAATCGCAAAATCGTGCTACTGTCGTCATCGCAATTGTATAGTCGCATTATCGCCATCGTAAAGTTGTTCTATTGCAATTGTAAGACCGCCATTGTTCTATCAAAATTGTAACATCGACATCATTACATCGTCCCATCGTCAAACGAAATCGAATTGTTATTGCATTATCGCATCGTAATAAATTCTCAGCGATATCTTATCCTCACAATTACAAAACTGTCTTCATTGATATTGTATCTTCGCATAATCGCCATCGTAATAATGTTCTATCGCCTTCGAAATATCGCAATCATAATTGTTTACTCGCTTCATCGTCATTGTTCTATCGCCCTTGCATCTATTCCGTAGTATGATCATCATCTTGGCATCGCCATCCTAAAATCATATCAACGTAATTATAATATCGCCAGCGTTACATCGTACTATCGTCAGTTAGATTAACGAAATCTTGCCATCATAACAATGTCATCGTAACATCGCAAAGGGGCATTCAGACACTTGATTTAACTATTGCGATATGATGACGATATGATGATGTTACGATCACGGTGTACGTCGCTATGATGGTGATAAGTCTTGGATATACGCCTCAAACAATTTATTCTTAAAGATATTGGACAGTTTGAGGCCCGCAGGGCCGAAAACTGTCCAATATCTTTAAGAATGAATTGTTTGAGGCGTATATCGTACTTAAAACATTGATCACTATTCAAAGTGGCATGACTTTTGACTTTGTTCTTATTATGTTAATTGCCTTTACTTTAACGAAATGTAATCACTCCTCGCTACTTGCAGTAGGGAGTCGTTTATATAAGAAGATAACGGAGATGAAATTTTCAATTAAAAAAAAGTGGTGACAAGTTATGACGAAGATTCCGTAAACCAAGACGAAATTGGATGCAATTTTTGGGGAAAAAATCAACGAGAATACTTTGCGTGATGACGATTTAGTTGAGGCTTCTTTGGAAATATAGAATAAAAGGGCGTGTCTCTAAAAGTGTCGTTTACCGGACAAGCAAGAAATAAATACCGAAAAGAAATCGGTGGGGACGTTCAACTTACTATGTGCCAGATTAAATGAAAGAAACAATTTAGGAAGATATTTTGAAGGAGTCTAGTTCGAAAAATCTGACCTAAATACAGCTTTTGACGGTTATTTGCACCGTGGGGGGGGGGGGGGGGGGTTTCGAGCAAAAATTCTTAATTTTAAGTAAAATTAAAAAGATGGGAAAAAATTAGACCGACGAAAAAAAGTAAAAACGGACTGAACTAAAGTGTCATTTCCGACACAACGGCCGATTCTTTAGATTTATAGAAGATTGTGCTGGATTTTGTTAACTCCGGAAAAAATAGCAAAAATAGGAATAGCCAGTAGCACGATACGTGGAATTCTTGTCACATGATTTCTAAATAAGGATTGTAACGGTTGTCCTGTAGATGTCAAAGTACATTTACCTATGACTGTCCAATATTTAATCTAGGTCGCGTATATTTTTTTTCAAATAAACGCGACCTAGATATGATATTGGACAGTCAAAGGTAAATTTTGGACTGTTTGAACAAAGACATGACGTCACATCAATGTTTTAATGAATACTATTTTACGATAACAATAACACAATGTTACGATAATGATATACCGATGGCCATGATACGATGTCTATAACGAGATAATGCAATTGATCAAAATCAATGATACGATGATCGCCGTGCACATTCCGCCCAGACAAAAAATGCTGTAGTTAGATTTTCATAAATAATGAATATACCAAGCATATAATTAAGGTACAGATTTTATATCACATAGTTAAATAATTCCTAATTAATATTCTATGTGACTGACACTGAATTTGTTTGAAAATTGTTTCGGGTAATTTTTGCAAACTTTCGGAGTATGGAGACTCTGTCGCATCATGTTATTATCTCGAATATTGTTTTTGTTAGTTTGTGGTGTGAAATGTGATTATCTGTGTTACTGATCACTGACGAATGTTAAGTAACCGAAACGTTTACATTTTATTATTACATTATTGTTTATTCGTCAAAAGCACATACAGCTTATAGACAAAGTGTAATATATATATAAATATACAATAATGCAATGGTCAAAGTAGAAAGAAAGTGAACTTAATTAAATAATTGATTTTCTAATATCAAAAGCATTCTTAATAAATTTGCCCAAGTTACATAGTTCTTTTACATTTTGCGTGGATAATAATTGAATTAATTTAAAGACAGAGGGTCTGGTGAAATAATACTTTTTCAAAAATTTTGTTCTAAAATGACTGTAATAAGTACATTTCAGGAAAAAATGAAATTCGTCTTCTACATCCAAAGTACATAAAGGACATAAACGTCTGTCTAAAGGAACATTTTTATATCTACCTGTTTCTATACTAAGACAATGAGATGATAATCTTAATTTACATATAAGCTTTTTATATTGCATAGGAATTCTCTTAACTAAGTAGGATTGTAAAGTAAAATGATCAATCAAATGTTTATAGATATAACATTTAGACGAGGAGTTAATTTCAGAAAGAATAGTTTGCTTACAATTATCAAAAATACGATGTTTAGCAACTGCAAATATGTATTCTGGCTTTAATGTACATTGATTAATCCATAAATCTAACAATCCGACATTTGACAAAATGTTTTTTACTTTTACTGCCCAATTCTTACAGTTTGGTTTACTTATCATTTCATCACACATATAATCATAACATGATTTTAATATACAATTTTTAGTTGATAAAAGTTTTAACCAATATTTCAACATTCGTAATTTTCTCAAGCAATGCAGAGGTAATCTACCCAATTCACAATAAATCATTACATTAGGAGTACATCTTTTAACACCAAGTATGCTTTTGCAAAAATCCGTATGAACTTTTTCGACATCTGGGCCTGAATGAGCACCCCATACCTCACTTCCGTAGTGAGCAATACTACCTACATAGGTATCAAAAAGGGACATAAGTGTTGTGAAATTCAAATTCATATTAGAACATTTTCTTTTAAGTGAAAACAAAGCCTTTTTACATTGTAATGCCAACTGTTTTTGTGTTACACTAAATTTTCCATTAAAATTCAACAATAAGCCAAGGTAACAAAATTTATCTACAACTTCAATTTGTTCGTTTTTATATAACCAAGTATCTTCTGATCGTAAAACACCTCCGTTTCTAAATACCACAATTTTTGTTTTTCCAACATTTACAGATAAAGACCATTTTTCAGTGTAGTTTTCCAACGAGTTCAACATAAGTTGTAAATCAGAAGCCGACTGGGCTAGTATGACCATGTCATCGGCATACATAAGTAAAAATAAAGACAATTCTTGTAGCTCAATAGGAGAATTTCCGTTCAGCAAAAATTCTTTCTCACAGTCATTGACATATAAAGAAAAAAGTAGGGGGGAAATTATCTCCCCTTGCAAAACGCCGATACTATTAACAAAGTAGTCTGAAAGATTACCCTTTAATAAAACACATGACTTAATATTATTATACAATGATTGAAGAATTTTAAGAGGCTTTCCCCTGATTCCAAGTATAGAAATTTTGTGCCACATCTTAACTCTATCTACTGTATCAAAAGCACGTTTAAAATCAACAAAACAACAGTAGAGCCTCTTTTTACTCGAGAGATACTTTTCAATTAGTGTTTGCAGGGCGAAAATGGCATCAACAGTTCCCAAAGAAGGTCTGAAACCGAATTGTGCGTCAGAGATGACGTCATTATCTTCTGCCCAGGTCATAAGTCTCTTATTTAAAACTGATGTAAACAATTTTGTTAAGCAACTAACTAAGCTAATCCCCCTATAATTTGCAGGATCAGTAGTACTTCCTTTTTTATATATAGGTACAATAAGCGATGTGCATAAAAAATTGGGAAAATATCCAGTAGAAAACATTGCGTTAAACATGGTATGTAAAAAAGGTAACAAAATATCTTTAAACACAATAAAGTACTCATTTATAATACAATCTTTTCCATGACTTTTACCAGTTTTCAAACATTTAATAGCATCCTCAATTTCCTCTAAACTAATTTCTTTTTCTAATTCTTCAAAAACAACATCAGTTTCTATACTGTTTACACAATCTTCATTATTATGATTCAAAACAGACGCTAGAGATTTGAAATGTTCATGCAAGTCCTCTAGGGAAACATTTACCTTATTTGCTTTCTTTTTAGCAAATTTTGAGAAAAAAAGTTTAGGATTCGACTTTTTTATACTTTCTAGCATATTGCCCTCTTCATACAAGTATTTTCTTTTACATCTCTGTTCAAAAACTTTATATTTTCGTTTACTTGAAATTAAAAAGCAGTGATTATCAACTGACTTGTCTCTATTAAAATCAAAAAGCGCCTTACGATAAATTTTGTAGAGACGCTTACATTCACAATCAAACCAAGGTTGACTTTGTTTTGGTTCTACAACATCATTTTGATTCTTATATTTACTATCACCATGAAAAATTGGTACCTTATGAAATTCAGACATCAAAGTAGCTAAATTTTCCACAAAAGATTTTACACAATTCTCTAACTGAGTCTCTTGTGTTACATCAATCCCAGTAAAACAATCTTGAAGCAAATGCAAATTCTGCTCTAAAAATAATTTACTTTCTTCTGCGAATTCCTCATTCCAACGATAACGAATATGATCATTGTTATACGACGTTTTGTCTTTTCTATGATCAAACACATTTAAAGTTAGTTTCATTTCAATATGTAATGGTGCATGGTCAGAATAAGTATTGAAACTACCTACAATAAATTTATGAACATACTGAAACATATCAGCCGTAGATAAAACGTAATCAATGACACTGCAGCCGTTAGCACCACAATAAGTAAAATCATTTGCCAGCTGACCTATATGTCTACCATTCAAAATTCTCAAACCGGTTTCAATACACAATTGAATCAACTTTAACCCGTAAGAATTCACCGACTTGTCAGGACATATACGATCAATTAATCTATCATCCTCCTTGTAATCACAAAGCGGTGACAAATACTCAGATAGTCTATCGTGCATTCTATCACATTCAATGTAATCATTTAAAGTTGAACATCTACTGTTCAAATCTCCAACAATCATTATATTTCCTTTCTCCGAAAACTCTGCAATTTGGTTTTCTAATTCGTAGAAAATGTCACAATTGTATTGTTTAAAGAAAGATGATTTGTCAGGAGGAATATATGTACAACAGATATATAAATTCTCATTCATACAAAGAGCTGTACCATCTAATTTAAGCCAAATTATTGTGTCAAAACGTGCATGTCTGGCCCATGCTGAAAATTGATCTGTTCTTAAATGATGCTATTGAATTTGAAGACGTTTAACATTTGAACCACTTAGTGAGTGTCACTGCTGGTTGACCAGGAGTCCTCGAGGGCACATGTAGCCAAGTTCGATCAACTTCGGTTGATCGTCTGTCTATTCAACGCATTAAAAAGTTTCTGTTACCAAAAAATCTTGAAATTTCTAAAACGTTGGTCCTGTAGCATCATATTCCATCCACCCTGCTACATTTTTCGTAGACCGAGAACAGGCCAAAATTTTATTCTTGAGTTGGTATTTTGGCCTGAGACAACTTGAAAAGAGGTAGAATTTACAATTATACAATTTTTTTTCAGAATCTGCCCATATTTTGAATTTTTCTATTGGTTGTGTCATTATTTATCTTTGTTCATTTGATTTGCGATTTTCAAGTCCATTAAGAAAGATTCCTCTCAATTTTCTGTGATTCAAAATACTCTCCTTCTTCAACTTTTCGGCATGTTTCGTACTGATGTCTTTTCAGTCCAAATTCAAAATCAATTCAAAGAAATACAAGCAATTGTAGTCAATATTTTCATTTATTCGGTTAAATTATGAAAGTATTCAATACTTGTATCGGTATTTTTCATCCCAATTTGAGATTGATATGCATAATTCTGATTTTGTGAGCAAAAGCTAGCGCTATGAAAGAATTCAGAGCAATCAGTCATCAACACGAGACAACTTGAACTAATAATAAACAAGTTGGAAAGTGAAAGTAAATTTGTACACAGAAAAAGGACTAAAACTCTTACTTTAAGGAATTAAATGACGATGAAGGAAATTTAAAAAAACAACTTATTTCATAACTAACCGAAAAATACCAACTCAAGAATAATATTTTGGCCTGTTCTCGGTCTATATTTTTCGGAACATTTTGGACATAATAATTTTCACACTCTTTGGCCATATTACATTGTTTAGATTGAGAATCACTGACGAGGTTAAGTACCTGAAACGTGCATATGTCTGTTCCATGCTGCAAACTGATCTGTTCTTAAATGATGCTATTGAATTTGAAGACGTTTAACATTATTCATACGCGCCTTCAAATTCAATATTGTATGTACTTATTATTCTTCGTTTCTTTTTGTAGTCAACCTATTCCAACTGTGTCAATGCTGTAACTTTTCCAATGGCAATAAAGATGAAATTGAATTGTGGATCATTGGTATAATCTAAGCTGAAACTACAGACACTACCTCTAAGCCGTTGTTGTTTTTTTTTAACCAAGAACGTCTGCTACTATTAATGCAATGTCATCTACGTAACAGATATGAGATAAACTCTGTATATGACAATAAATTGGATGGTTGGGGCACATTAACCGTTAATCCATTTCATATAGCAATTCATATAGCGGATGACCGTCAAATATAGTCTCGGGGTGCACGTTTTTCTTTCCTCTTTTATGCACTGTTATCAATTCTTTGTAATGCTGGTGGCGTAGTGGTTAGCGCGATGGAATACGGACCCATAGGTCGTGCGTTCGAATCCCTCAATTGCCGGTTATTGCAAAACCATTGTAACCTTGAGCAAGTTACTTTACACTACATTGCACCCTTTCCACCCAGGAGTAAATCGGGTACCTTGCACACGAGACAAGGTGATAATGTGAATGAAATTAACGGCAGCTCTGCTTGTATACTCCCATGGGTGTTGAGAATGCACGGGGTAGTACAGGTCTCGCCAGGGAGGTAATTGAGACTATAAACCCTACTTTACCTTTATCTATGTTTAATTTGTCTTGTTTTATGTGGTAGTTAGTCTTTTAATGTTAGTGTTCTCTTTTGTTGAGCTTCCCCCGACTGTCTGTTGGTCTGATTGTTTTGCACAGTGTCCATTAGCTGTTGCAATCAGCATACTTTATTTAGCTGAGCGGAGTTTGGAGTTGAGCGTGGAGTGTGAAATAGAGCGTAAAGAAGAAATGAACATCAATTGCATGCAGCTAGGAGTCCGTCGATGCTCAATTAGGTGCTCTATTGTGAGTGCTGTTGAGATTATCATCAGGATCTTCTTAAACTCATTTGTATTTAACTTTACATGACCCCGAATTTGTTTAAAAAGAAGGGAGGAGATCTCCAACAAGACCCCGTTGCAGCATCAACAGTAAAATACCAAAACACCCGATGCAAAAACACAAAAGACGAGTACAGCACGAGACGGAAAAGAGACACACGACATGTAAACATCAAACACAAAAGACTACACATAAACCGACGAGACCAATGGGTAACCGGTGCCGACTTTGGACGGCCATCTGTCACGCATGTAGCAAATGGTGTGGTTATCCTGGATTACGTGTGCACAACCCTCTCACTTCTCCAGTTACCCAGAGGTCTCGAAGAACGTACAATTGTGGTGTAAAACAACCTCCTCACTGTAAGATGACATCACACAAACAAGACCGCAAAACGCAGAGGCCCCAGAGACACATGAATATGTAAATAGATATAAAAAGAGGGCATGCGTAATACAATCCGTGCTCTGCCGGCTGTAGCGAGCTCATGAATGTAATCACCCGAGGAGTCCGACTGACATTCAGAGAGGACAGGTGGTCGGGGCCCTGTCTTCTCTAAAGAGGTTTGGACAGGGCCCGTCATGGAGTCCCGTCGTCACAGTCAGTCAGAGTGCAAGTCTCAGGGATGCGCTTGTACAAGACTGTAGATTGGTCAAGTACCAAGCCTAGTGTCCGTCTGGTGACATTAGGATCATATCCACGGTATAAAAGGCGTTTGATGATTCTGACGCATTTTCGATGGTTATGCTGCATACCTTTGATCCTTTTTATTCTGTTTATCATATCACCATAAAAGACAGGTTGTGTAATACCCATAGTAATGTACTCTGTTGCATGTATAGATCCGAATTTTAAAAGAAGTTGACTGTAATTTTTGTAAAATTTCCAGAAAGTCTTAACTAGTTTATGAAAGCGGAAACCTTGACCTAAAAGTTTTTTGGTAATTTGTAAATTTCTACTGTGAAAATCCAAAATATCAGTACATGCTCTAGCGTACCGGATGAGCTGTGATATGTAAATACCGTATGACGGTAATCTTGGAACATCACCGTCAAGCCAAGGGAAATTTACTATGTTGAATCCAAAATCATCCCTTTTGTCATATACACTTGTATGAATCTTTCCGTTTACAATTTTGATATTTAGCTCCAAAAAGGGTGTTTCTGTATTTGAAAGGTTTGCCTTGTTAAGGGTTAATTCTTGTGGATAAATTTCATTCTTATATAATTCAAAAGCAGGATTGTCAATGGTTAGAATATCATCCAGATACCTAGAAGTATTATTGAAACATTTCAGCTCATATAATTTTCTTTGCTTTTGAAGATTTTGGATAAATTCTTTTTCATAAGTGTATAAAAATAAATCTGCAACAAGAGGCGCACAGTTAGTACCCATAGGAATTCCTACAACCTGCTTGTATAGATCCTCACCAAATCTAACATAAATATTGTCCAAGAGGAAGGACAAGGCATTACACAGGTCACTACATGTCCATGATTTGTATGATTTGTAGTCTGTCGAGGAAAAGAAACCCTTCGATTCAGATGTACAAATGTAAGTTTTACGCTCTCGATCAAAACACCATTTAATGAGATTAGATAATCGATAATTAATTTTGTCATGAGGAAGTGTGGTGTACATATTAGAGAAGTCGTATGAAGAAATCGTATTGGCTTGGAAATTTCCAGATTTCATTTTTTCAATCACATCCCCTGAATTCTTAATAGACCAAAATAAATTTACATCGTTCCTGTTTAGAACCGTTTCACAATATCTAGTTATGTGTTCTTTAATAGCAGTAAGTGCTGACGTCAGATTTCTAGACAAAATTGTAGTGGAGCAGTTACTAGAATTAGCAATAAATCGAAATTTGTAAGGAGACTTGTGCAGTTTCGGTATGCAATATAGTGTTGGGAGATCCAATTTAGAAATAGAGATATTGAATGAAGACAGTTCACTGTTATGCTTGCCTAAAATGTTAGATGCACTTTCATTGCTTTTGATATATGTATTAGTAGACGAAAGTTCCGAAATCAAAGTTGATATGTAGTAACGTTTTCAAATGATAATGGTGTTGTTGGCTGCTTTATCAGCTGGTGCAAAGACATATTTTTCATGTAATTTACTTAGTTTGTGTTTGAAATATCTTTCTGATTTGGAAAATGGATTTTGAAAAAGATGAGGGTTTTTATGGAAGTTATCTATTCGAATATCCGTTATATCTAAAATGAGGTTTTTCCAGTCATTCAGAGCATGCGGTTCAACTCCTTCTGATTTACACCATCTTTTCGTATAATTATCTAAGGCTTCCGTAAGCACTTCACGGCATTTGACAAAATCTATCTTGGATGGGATTCTATACTTAGGTCCTTTTTTAAGAAGACCACGGAGCTGTCTGTCTTGGATAATTGAAAAGTCACCTGTAACAACATGGCCAGCTGGTTTGTAGAGATATTTAGAAGTTGCACATTCTCAAGAAGCAGGACACGATTCAAGTATGTCAGGATCCGTTGTAACTTTATTATAGTTAAAAACAAAGTTTCGAATAGGTTTCTGGTACTTATAACAAATAAGAGGTGGCTCTAAATTTTCAAAATATTGAGGAATGGTACTTTGTACGCGATGATCCCGAAAAATATTAGAGATGTTTAGAAGATCAAAACCTTTGTTAATAAACGGGATTTTTATGAATCGTCTTTTCGGTGAGGTGTTTTTCACAATAGGATAAAGTTTATACTGTGCGAATGAGACAATGATATTAAGTCTGAATCAGTCAGTGTTTCTTAAGAATGCAACCTCTGCTTCATCCAAGATAGATTTCAAGTGCATAACTGGTATTGACGACAGAGCATGTAACAGCTCATGTATGTTCATGTAACATGTAACAGCTCATGTAAGTTCATGTATGTTCATGTATGTTCATGTAACATGTAACAGCTCATGTAACAGCTCATGTAAGTTCACAAGAAAATGTCCCCCATGACAGTAATACAGTTTTTATTATGCATATACTATGTCTTATTCCATAACCCTAAAACACCTCCTTGCCGGTTCGAAGATTTATGTACACGTAATGATAGATTATACATATACATCAAGTTAGAATACCAGCTGAATTGTAGATCATAATTGCATCCCACTCAGCCAGTATTAATTAATTGCGATATGCTTTTACTACCGAGACCTGAAATTGACCGCTTTCTGCCAAAATAAACAAATAATGGGTCACGAGAGTTTAATTGCAACCATCGATTTATGCCAATTTCTTCTCCACGCTCCACTTTACGCTCCACTGCATCCTCCACTCCACACCCCGCTCCACGCTCCGCTCAGCTAAATAAAATATTGTACGCGTGTGTTTAGCTGTTTTTCTTGCAGCATCTTCCTATGTATCTCATATAATCCAAAGGCTCAAAATAAACATGAACTTATTTACAATAACACTGCAGATGTTGTCTGTACATGTAACAGCATGTGTTGCACCTCATGAAAACGAAAATAAAAAGAAAGTACAGACAAAAGTTAAAAATATTTTTAAGTAATCAATGAAAAGAAAACAGAATAACCAACATCAAGATACCATTGGTTTTGGTGTATTGAATAAGGCACCTTTGCTACGCGTATTATCGAAATTGAAATTTCCGTTAATTTGGGAATTCCCATTTTTGACATGACGTAGTCGGATAGTGAAGGAGGAGAGACGTGGCAAGTCATTTTTTCTGTTGATATTCAATGTAAGTATTTTTCTTGTATTTCATTTCAAACGTAGTCATCATGAATTCGTGATTTCAATCCTTTATAATACTCAGTCTATAAAGTAAAAGGCATATTTGCAAGGTAACCGTTGAACTTGTTAATCATCTCGTACTGCGAGGTAAATTTTATCTGTCGGCCCCTTAAAAATGTGATGTCATCTTTGCCTAAGAGAACATGGGTCGAAATTTTCAACCGTCGTGCTTGATAACAAGAGGGGTTATTTTATCTTACAATTCATAAGTATTATCTGGAGAATAACACGACTGATTCCAGCGATTTGCTCTGTTTAGAAAAAAAGAGATTGAACCTACACCACGAAGCACATGTACATCAAATTTACAAGCATGTAAAATGACAAATTTGGACAATGACCATATCCATACACAGTACAAAATCAAAAATTCAGGAAATCACATACCGAAGGCATACAAAATCAGGATAAAACAGGAACTAAAGCAAACAAACGAAAACCCCTCATCACATGAAAAGAAGCGAACTCCCAAATTAGGAGGGAGACCAGGTGCCTAGAAAGAGTCAGCATCTCCTGCTTGCATGCAACACTCGTCGCTTCAATTCGGCAGAAATATCACATCCGGTTACTTCCATTTCGGAAGATAAGTAAAGTATGTGGTTGGATGGTTCAAATTTCTAAGACAGAATATCATCCGCCATTTTGTACAATGGGACATCATAGTGTATGATGAGATCCCCGTATCGACAGTAAAACTTCCTCAGTTACAATGTTGGTCAGTCGCAAACGTATCCCTGAGAAGCTTATCTGAAAGACGCCTAGCTCTAAGAACAAAATCTGTATATTTGGTACTTCCACTAGCATAACGCATCAATTGGGATATGAACACGCCAAAAGACATCTACACATACAATCAAATACAAATGGTTCCATAGAACATATATTTCAATATTGACAATTACCATTATATGTTTTTGATGGTCATTTCACAGCCTACATTTTATTTAATGATTAACAAAATTAGAAGGATCAAAGGCAGGCAGCATAACCATCGAAAATGCATTAGAATCATCAAATGCCTTTTATACCGTGGATATGATCATAATGTCACCAGACGGACTCTCGTCATGGAACTTGACCAATCCATCGCATTCTTAAAACTTGCACTCTTGCTGACTGTGATGACGGGACCCCATGACGGGTCCTGTCCAAACCTCTTAAGAGAAGACAGGTCCGACGTTCTGTCCTCTCTGAATGTCGGTCCGACTCCTCAGGTGATGCTTGAGCTCGCTACAGCCGGGAGATCACAGACTTCATTTCGTAACCCCCCCCCCCCCCCCCCCCCCCCCAAGTTATATATATTTACAAACTCATCTTTGTTGCTTGGGCCCCTGCGTTTTGCTGTCTTGTTTGCATGGTAATCTTACAGTGAGGAGGTTATTCAACACTACAATGTGCTTTCTTCAAGACCTTTGGGTAACTGGAAAAGTGGGAGGGTTGTGTGCACGTAATCCCGATAACCACACCATTTGCTACTAATGTAGGAGATGACCGTCCTAAGTCGGCATCGATTGCCCATTGGTTTATGTGTTGTCGTTTTTGTTTGATGTTTGATGTCGTATTTGCTGTGTCTTGTCCCTTTTATGTCTCTTGCTGTGTATGTCTCCTGTGTTTTCTGTGTTTTCACTTGGGGTGTTTTGATGAGTTGCTGTATGTGCTACAGCCGAGTCTTGTTGGAGATCCCCTCCTTTTTTATTTCCATATGTGACAGCGAAAGGTATTACGGACCATTGACAAAATACATAACCACCAATATAAATCGCCGACTTGTACCGGCAATTGATAAACCGATACTGTCTGTTAAACTACACCTTCTGCTATTTTCGTGGCAGATGGCCGTCCTAAGTTGGCACCGGTTGCCCATTGGTCTCGTTGGTTTATGTGTAGTCGTTTGTGTTTGATGTTTTGATGTCGTATTTGCTGTGTCTTGTCCCTTTTGTGTCTCTTGCTGTGTATGTCTCCTCTGTGTTTTCACTTGGGGTGTTTTGATGTGTTGCTGTAGGTGCTTGTTGGAGATCCCCTCCTTTATTATTTCCATATGTGACAGCGAAGGGTATTATGGACCATTGACAAAATACATAACCACCTGTTACACCACACCTTCTGCTATTTTCGTGGCAGATGGCCGTCCTAAGTCGGCACCGGTTGCCCATTTGTCTCGTTGGTTTATGTGTAATCCTTTGTGTTTGATGTTTCTGTGTTGAGCATTGACGTTCCTTGTCCCTTTTGCGTCTCTTTCCGTGCTTGTCTGCTCTGTGTTTTTGCATTGGGGTGTTTTGATGTGTTGCTGTAGGTGCTGCAACTGATCCCCTCAT
This sequence comes from Pinctada fucata, assembly GCA_028142955.1. NCBI lineage: Eukaryota > Metazoa > Mollusca > Bivalvia > Pterioida > Pteriidae > Pinctada > Pinctada fucata. Next base: position 77,455,435 of record AP027102.1, read on the forward strand.
TTATATTTCCATATGTGACAGCGTAGGGTATTCCGGACCATGGACAAAATACATAACCTCCAATATAAATCGCCGGCTTCTACCGTCAATATATTATTAGAGCTGGGACTTTTTATCATCTGTTAACTTTTCTCATGAAAGATATACGAGTTGTCTTCCTTTTATTTAACACTGAGAAACGATGGGAAACGAAAATATAACTTATTTCTGGAATATTTGAAAGATAAAAATGAGGATTTTTGGCAATCACCAGCGATAACTAACTGCTCAAATTTTATCAAATAAATTGTAGATTGAAGGTAATTTTAAACATGCATGCATGGTCTTTCCAGTGTTAAGACACTGCCTCGGGTCTAAGTCTTGAGAAAAAATAATGTGTTTTAAAGTTATAGTAAACATAGTTTGTGCTGTCTATAGTGAAAATTGAATAAATGTTTTAAGTTTCACATATGCCTCGGATGTATAAAAACAAAACAAAACAGGTATCATGATCTTAACAATAAAATTATCCAACATTATCCCCCCCCCCAAAAAAAAATCTGACAAAATACAATATATTTTGAACAGAAATATCTCTAAGGACCTTTAGTCCTTTAAATTTTTAAGTTTCTTCACATTTTACAGAATCTACTATAATAAAGCGAGAATTTACATTGTGCTCCTGTCAGCGATATATTCCCACTTGGGCCTCTTGGTCTGACTTAGCCATAAAAGTTTTTCGTCCATGCGTAATTTTGAAGAAATCTGTCATATACATACCAGGGATTTTTGTGCATATAATGTACTTCAACCAAAGCTCACGATTTCAGTTGATTTCGCCTGCGTTTCGGGTCATATCTTAACAGGAGTAAGAAATTTCTGGTTTAGAAATAGGTTAAACAATTAAATAAAAATAATATATAATATTAGTGCATCACATGATAAATCCTCGGAATCTCATTTGTTAAGCACGCGGGAACTATGATAGAATATTGCCCGGCACCCGGGCACTATTGCTTTTTGCTTAACAGAGGTACGTCCCTCAGAAGTACGTCCCTCAGAGGTACGTCCCTCCTTTACAGAGGTACGTCCCTCAGAAGTACGTCCCTCAATATTGCTTTTTGCTTAACAGAGGTACGTCCCTCAGAAGTACGTCCCTCAATATTGCTTTTTGCTTAACAGAGGTACGTCCCTCAGAAGTACGTCCCTCAGAGGTACGTCCCTCAGGTACGTCCCCCAGATGTAAACTTATTTTGGTCTATTAAAAATTCAGGGGATGTGATTGACAAAATGAAATCGAGAAATTTTCAAGCCAATTCGATTTCTTCGTACGACTTTTCAAATATGTACACCACGCTTCCTCACGATAAGATTAATGATCAATTGTCCAAACTCATTAAATGGTGCTTTAACCGAGAGGGTAAAACTTATATTTGTACATCTGAATCAAAGGGTTTCTTTTCCAATTCAGAATACAAATCATATAAATCATGGACATGTAGTGACTTTTGTATTGCCTTGTCCTTTCTTTTGGACAACATTTATGTAAGATTTGGTGAGAATCTCTACAAGCAGGTTGTAGGGATCCCTATGGGTACTAATTGTGCGCCTCTTGTTGCAGATTTATTTTTATTCACGTATGAAAAAGAATTTATCCAAAATCTTCAAAAACAAAGAAAACATGATGATGTGAAATGTTTCAATGGTACTTCTAGGTACCTGGATGATATCCTTACTATCGACAATCCTGTTTTTGAAAAGTATAAAAATGTCATTTATCCACAGGAACTGACTCTAAACAAGGCGAACGTCACAAACACAGAAACACCATTTTTGGACCTGAATATCAAAATTATTAATGGAGAGATTCATACAAGGGTGTATGACAAAAGAGATGACTTTGGATTCAATATAGTAAATTTTCCCTGGCTTGACGGTGATGTTCCTAGATTACCGTCTTATGGTATCTACATTTCGCAGCTCATCCGGTATGCTAGAGCATGTACTGATGTTTTGGATTTTCATGATAGAAATTTACAAATAACAAAGAAACATTTAGGTCAAGGTTTTCGCTTTCACAAACTTGTCAAGACATTCTGGAAATTTTAGAAAAATTATTGTCAACTACTTTTGAAATTCGGACCGATACAAGCAACAGAGTATATTACTTTGGGTATTTCGCAACCTGCATTTTATGGTGACATGATCAACAAAATTAGAAGGATCAAAGGTAGACAGAATTACTATCGAAAATGCGTCAGAATCATCAAACGCCTCTTATACCGTGGATATGATCCTAATGTCACCAGACGGACACTAGGCTTGGTACTTGACCAATCTACAGTCTTGTACCAGCGCATCCTTAATACTTGCACGCTGACTGACTGTGACGACGAGACTCCATGACGGGCCCTGTCCAAACCTCTTTAGAGAAGACAGGGCCCCGACCACCTGTCCTCTCTGAATGTCAGTCGGACTCCTCGGGTGATAACATACATTAGCTCGCTACAGCCGGCAGAGCACAGGTCGTATTACGCATGCCCTCTTTTTATATCAATTTACATATTCATCTGTGTTGCTTGGACCCTGCGTTTTGCGGTCTTGTTTGTGTGTGGTCATCTGACAGTGAGGATGTTGTTTTACACCACAATTGTACGTTCTTCGAGACCTCTGGGTAATCGGAATAGTGGGAGGGTTGTGCCCACGTAATCCAGGATAACCACACCATCTGCTACTGACGAGGCAGATGGCCGTCCTAGGTCGGCACCGTTTGCCCATTGGTCTCGTTGGTTTATGTGTAGTCATTTGTGTTTTATGTTTTTCTGTGATTTGACGTTCATTGTACTACTGCGTCTCTTTCTGTGCGTGTCATTTTTGTGTTTTACAGTGGGTGTTATGGGAGGTTGCTGTTGATGCTGCAACTAGGTGTTGTTGGAGATCCCCTCCTTTCTCAGAAAGTGTTATGACGTAATGAACAATGCATGAATGTAAATAGCAGTAAGCGAAGTAGGGGGGAATAAAGAACACTTTTCTTTGATATCTCGAGTAAATTGCAATTAATTAATTAATTGATTCTACAGTCATGTGATGCACTAAACACATTAATGCCCGTTTGCGTGGGTTCTATTCTCTCATAGTGTTGCTTTTAGAAGGTAACGCTCGGGCACTATTTCTTCAAAAAGCAACACTATGAGAGAATAGGACCCACACAAACGGTCATTAATAGGTAAATAATAATTTAATTATTTCCATAGTGTCTGTATAACGCCCATATAAAGGTACGGAGCGAAATTTTATCTATAGCTGTATAGGTAATGTCGCATATTATGACGTCACTAACGTCGAGCGACGATGCGTTAGGCCTGTTCAAATATTACGTCTCCAGTTTTGAACTTAAAAATCAACAATGCTAAAAAGATGTCAATTGCAAAATAAACTAGATAATTAAATAGTAATTTAATGAAATCATAAGAAATGACTAATAATTTTCGCGGATTATATAGTTTGTGCATCGGTTTTTGTCTATACATGTACATCGATAGACAGAAAAAAAATTATTAGTCATTTCTTAAATATTTTTGATATTTCCGTAGTGTCTGTATAACGCCTATACCAACGTACGGAGCGAAATGTTATCTATAGCTGTATAGACAATGTTGCGACGCTACTATCTAGAACTGCTTCCAGGTTGATTCCCAGCGAGGACAGCTTACGTTAGGCCTGTTCAAATATTGTGTCGCCAGTTTTGAACCTGAACATCAATTTAATTAAATCTTAAGAAATGAATGTAATATTTTTTCTATCTACCGATGTATAGACAAAAACGATGCACAAAGTACATAATCCGCGAAGTTTGTGTATCGGTTTTTGTCTATACATCGATTGATAGAAATAATATTACAGTCATTTCTAAAAGGTTGCTTCAATGAATTGTGAAAATTCTGAAAACCGATTTATAACTTTCCTTAAGATCCCGGTCTCCGGGATCCTTTCAGTGTGCTAGATTTATATACAGATTTAATGAAGCACTATGATGATAATGTCTTGTTTGGAGTTTCTTGTGTATCTTCTTGTGCTTGTCAACGCTGTGTTTTAGCATTCGGGTGTTTTGGTGATGCAACCAAGTCTTGTTTGATATCACCTCTTTTCTTTGATATTGTTTTTGAAAGCTGTTCCTACAAACTGTGTATCTTTTTAAAACAGTGTCTGGATTATACAGCGACTGTATCATCAAGGACAATGGCAGACGTCTATCAACAGATTGTTGTATCTTTGCTAGTCTCTTTACTCCTTACAGCCCCCATAAATGGTAAGCTTATAAACTTGAAGAAAGGGTTTACAAAGTCAAATACAAAACTCGAAAACCATAATTGTTCAAAAAGAAGCATATTATTTGTTTGAACACTTGTTTTCCATTGAGGGTTTGAAAGTCATATACAAAACTCGAAAACCATAATCGTGTGTCATATAGAAACCAGGAAAAATTGCACAACCAAACAAAATTAACCAACTGTTCTACAAAAGAGCTGTTTGCTAGGTACAAAGTACACGTGCCAACATAGCCCTGCAGGAAAGGTCAAAACTGTCGAATTGATCAAACTTTGTGACGAATTGTTGTAGTATTGTGCCGACCTAAAATAATTTCCAACATTTTGGTCATTACGTGAGAAATTCAGTCGATCATAAGAATATCAGTGGGTAATTACTGTCATCTTGACCTCAGTACGAAGTCCATGTAGATTGAGCTTGCTGAGGATTTCTGTATCAATGCTATAAAAATACACCATACACAGCCTAAGGAAGAAGATTTTATTTTGCAAAAGAATGGTCAGTTTGTAATTTTGAAGTTTAAGTTATCTTGAACTATTTACGACAATATTACAACTTTAACACTAGGAATGGTATTTACATATGAGTTTATTACTTGCAGGAAAAGATGATTCTAAGAGTTCATATTACGAGGATGCTTGGTGTTATGCAAAAAACATCGGTGGCGGCGTAGTGATTGGAGGTGCAGCCGTAGCAGCCGCACCCGTGGTGTTGTCGGCCGCTGGATTTACTGCCGGTGGTATTGCCGCTGGTTCTCTAGCTGCGAAAGCGATGTCCGTGGCGGCAACAGCAAATGGTGGCGGTGTTGTAGCCGGGGGTGTGGTGGCAGCCCTTCAATCTGCGGGCGCCGCTGGTCTGGGGATTGGGGCAAAACTCGGAATAGGAACTGCAGTCGGAGGAGTATACTCGTACTTTACAGGAGGGTGTTACAAAGGAAATTGTGAAGAGGAAGCGGAAGAAACGTAGGACTCGTATCTTATGAAAAGGCACATTTTCGTTGTTTTCTGTTATTTTTCCGGCATAAAGTGATTGCTCTTGAAACATTCGGATGAGTTTGTTTAAATGTTCTTTAGTCATTCATAAATTGAAGATGATTCAATAAATAAGCTAAAATGCAATAAGGAAATATACACGTACCGGAATTAGATCGAGAATTAAATTAGTGTTCTGGTCGAAATTTTGATTTTTAATTTTCCATTTTGAGGATACTGATTTTAATCATAGTGCAATTCATACGATGTTCATGATAATCAACAATGAATTACCGTATGCTCATATTTTTTCGGGTATTTATATCCATTTACATATCTATCTGTGTGTTTCTTGGGACTCCTGCATTACATGTACACCTGCCAAATTCAACAAACATCAGACAAAACAATTGGGGATAGTAATACAAAGAACAACACTAACACAAAATGGTCAAAGCGGAATATATGTACACTGGCATGACACAACGAACATCAGAGAAACCAACAGGGGATAGTAATACAAACAACTACACTAACACAAAATGGTCAGAGCGGAATAAATTTACACTGGCATGACACAACGAACATCAGGCAAAACAACAAGGGATAGTAATACAAACAACTACACTAACACAAAATGATCAGAGTGGAATACATGTACACCTGCATGATACAATTAGACAAAACAACAGGGAATAGTAATACAAACAACAACACTAACACAAAATTGTCAGAGCGGAATACATGTACACTGGCATGACACAACCAACATCAGAGAAAACAACAGGGGATAGTAATACAAACAACTACACTAACACAAAATGGTCAGAGCGGAATATATGTACACCTGTATTATACAGCGAACATCAGACGAAACAACAGGGGATAGTAATACAAAGAACAACACTAACACAAAATGGTCAGAGCGGAATACATGTACACTGGCATGACACAACGAACATCAAAGAAAACAACAGGGGATAGTAATACAAACAACTACACTAACACAAAATGGTCAGAGCGGAATACATGTACTCCTGCATAGTACAACAAATATAAGGCAAAAAAACAGGGGATAGTAATACAAACAACAACACTAACACAAAATGGTCAGAGCGGAATACATGTACACCGGCATGACACAACGAACATCAGACAAAGCGATAGGGGGATAACAGGACAAAAACAAGAGCAACACAAAATGGTCAAAGCGGAATATATGTACACTGGCATGACACAACGAACATCAGAGAAAACAACAGGGGATAGTAATACAAACAACTACACTAACACAAAATGGTCAGAGCGGAATAAATTTACACTGGCATGACACAACGAACATCAGGCAAAACAACAAGGGATAGTAATACAAACATCTACACTAACACAAAATGATCAGAGTGGAATACATGTACACCTGCATGATACAACGAACATCAGACGAAACAACAAGGGATAGTAATACAAACAACTACACTAACACAAAATAGTCAGAGCGGAATAAATTTACACTGGCATGACACAACGAACATCAGGCAAAACAACAAGGGATAGTAATACAAACATCTACACTAACACAAAATGATCAGAGTGGAATACATGTACACCTGCATGATACAATTAGACAAAACAACAGGGAATAGTAATACAAACAACAACACTAACACAAAATGGTCAGAGCGGAATACATGTTCACTGGCATGACACAACGAACATCAGAGAAAACAACAGGGTATAGTAATACAAACAACTACACTAACACAAAATGGTCAGAGCGGAATATATGTACACCTGTATTATACAGCGAACATCAGACGAAACAACAGGGGATAGTAATACAAAGAACAACACTAACACAAAATGGTCAGAGCGGAATACATGTACACTGGCGTGACACAACGAACATCAGAGAAAACAACAGGGGATAGTAATACAAAGAACAACACTAACACAAAATGGTCAGAGCGGAATACATGTACTCCTGTATAATACAACAAACATAAGGCAAAACAACAGGGGATAGTAATACAAACAACAACACTAACACAAAATAGTCAGAGCGAAATACATGTACACCGGCATGACACAACGAACATCAGACAAAGTGATAGGGGATAACAGGACAAAAACAAGAGCAACACAAAATGGTAAGAGCGGAATATATGTACACTGGCATGACACAACGAACATCAGAGAAAACAACAGGGGATAGTAATACAAACAACTACACTAACACAAAATGGTCAGAGCGGAATATATGTACACTGGCATGACACAACGAACATCAGACGAAACAACAAGGGATAGTAATACAAACAACTACACTAACACAAAATGGTCAGAGCGGAATAAATTTACACTTGCATGACACAACGAACATCAGGCAAAACAACAAGGGATAGTAATACAAACATCTACACTAACACAAAATGATCAGAGTGGAATACATGTACACCTGCATGATACAATTAGACAAAACAACAGGGAATAGTAATACAAACAACAACACTAACACAAAATGGTCAGAGCGGAATACATGTACACTGGCATGACACAACGAACATCAGAGAAAACAACAGGGTATAGTAATACAAACAACTACACTAACACAAAATGGTCAGAGCGGAATATATGTACACCTGTATTATACAGCGAACATCAGACGAAACAACAGGGGATAGTAATACAAAGAACAACACTAATACAAAAAGGTCAGAGCGGAATACATGTACACTGGCATGACACAACGAACATCAGAGAAAACAACAGGGGATAGTAATACAAACAACTACACTAACACAAAATGGTCAGAGCGGAATATATGTACACCTGTATTATACAGCAAACATCAGACGAAACAACAGGGGATAGTAATACAAACAACAACACTAACACAAAATGGTCAGAGCGGAATACATGTACTCCTGCATAATACAACAAACATAAGGCAAACAACAGGGGATAGTAATACAAAGAACAACACTAACACAAAATGGTCAGAGCGGAATATATGTACACTGGCATGACACAACGAACATCAGGCAAAACAACAGGGGATTGTAATACAAACAACAACACTAACACAAAATGGTCAGAGCGGAATACATGTACACCGGCATGACACAACGAACATCAGACAAAGCGATAGGGGATAACAGGACAAAAACAAGAGCAACACAAAATGGTCAGAGCGGAAAACACCCGCATTATACAACGAATATCAGACAAACAACAGGTGATAGTTATACAAACAACAACACTAACACAAAATGGTCAAAGCGGAATACATGTACACCTGCTTGATACAACAAACATCAGACGAAACAACAAGGGATGGAAATACAAACAACAACACTAACAAAAATGGTCAAAGCGGAATACATGTACACCGGCATGATACACGAACATCAGACAAAGCAATAGGGGATAGTAATATACAAACATCAACACTAACACAAAATGGTCAGAGTGGAATATATGTACACTGGCATGACACAACGAACATCAGGCAAAACAACAAGGGATAGTAATACAAACAACAACACTAACACAAAATGGTCAGAGTGGAATATATGTACACTGGCATGACACAACGAACATCAGGCAAAACAACAAGGGATAGTAATACAAACAACAACACTAACACAAAATGATCAGAGCGGAATATATGTACATTGGCATGATACAACGAACATCAGACAAACAAGAGGGGATAATAATACAATTACCTACAGTTACACAAAATGGTCAAAGCGGAATACATGTTCACCGGCATGATACAACGAACATCAGACAAAGCAATAGGGGATAGTAATACAAACAACCAAACTAACACAAAATGGTCAGAGTGGAATACATATACACCGCGAAAGCAATGTCAGCGGCTGCAGTCGCAAACGGCGGCGGTGTTGCTGCAGGAAGTGTGGTGGCAGCCCTTCAGTCTGCAGGAGCCGCCGGTCTAGGGGTTGGAGCAAAGTTAGGAATTTGAACTGTGGTTGGTGGAGCATACTCGTACGTTACTGAAGGATGCTATAACGGAAATTGTGAAGAGGAGTAAAAGTAGGACTCGTATCTTTGTAAACAGGCATACCTCGCTGTTTTCTGTGCCTATTGCGTCAAAACAATATGTACCCGAATTAGTTTTAGAGCAAATGAATGTTTCTATAAATAGCACAATAATTTATGCTAAAAATAAACATTTTGACCTAAAACATAGAGTTGAATTCAAAGATCAAATTTCTAAAAATCCCACCTTTAAAGAGTATGATGAAATTCGTTATTCTGATGTTTGAATCTTTCGAAGGAGAACTTCTGCGAAAATGACAATTTTTCCCTATTTTTGGCCATTTTTCACTGAAAAATATGCATTTTCCCAAAAATACCAATTCAACATTGAAAATTTCAAGGAGTATTATTTTTTCTGAAACAATGTAACAACCTGAGGTAATACCATATATCGTCCATTTCGGTTTCAGATATTACGTGATATGAAAATAGAGTTATATCCCTGTAGTCGCAACCCTAAACCTTAATGGAACTAATAAATGAATAAACAAAGAAGTGATCAATGAGTGCATTGCAAAATAATTAATCAAGTTACTTATATTTGAAAAATGCATAGTTATTCCAGTATGTAGCAAAACTTTATATATCACTTTGCTGGTTACAAAATGAAAAAAAAAATTCTTACTTTAAAAATTCGATGTGCGTCAAATTTCTTTCTTTGATGCACATCTTATAAAAGGAATTTTATTAAAGCATATCAGATCCCTCTTTCCAGATTGATTATTGACATTCTTGATTGCGATGACTGTCACATCACCAAACACGACACCTTTACCTGACATGTATATCAATATGTACATCGAGACAGATGAGTTAAAGAAGATCCTGACGATAATGTCAACAGCACTCACAATAGAGCACAAACTTGAGCATCGACGGACCTCTAGCAAGCTAGAGGTGGGACCAGGTGCCCGGGAGGAGTAAGCATCCCCTGTTGGCTAGCCGCACCCGCCGTCGATGTTCACGCACGAAAATGAAAACGATGAATAAAATACATGCACTGTCTGATGTTATGTCAAAGACTACAAAATGAAAAATTAGCGTTCAAACAATGGACGTGTCATTTTTCAGTGAGATTTCGCCTCTTTATGAAAGGATCGTTATGTGATTTAGGGTTAACAAATATTCTTAAAATTGTAACAGCCTTTCACAAATCAATAAGCTATAGATTGATGATTAAAAATGATTTTTTTCTCGTAATAATTCCTGGTATAGATGCCGTTTAGGGGGAATGCTGAATAAAACTTTCTCCAAAACACTTTAAGTTAAATTGCTTCATTGTACTAAGATATTATACATTATGAAATTTAACATCCAATGAGTTTCAAATCTATAATACAATATATGCACAACCAATGTCATTCCCTGAGATGAAACTATTAAAATTCAAGTATTCATGGAATGTTGCATGCAAACATGAGACGTTTACTCTCCCCGAGCACTTGGTCTCGCTTCGGAATTTTTTATCCGGGTTTCCTAACTGTTCTTATAGAAATTCTAATGATTTAATGATTTTGCTTTACTTTCTCGACTTAGATATTGTTTACATTTTCGTGCATGAACATCGACGGCTGTGCGGCAAGCCAACAAGGGATGCTTACTCCTCCCGGGTACCCGATCCCACCTCTAGCTTGCTAGGGTTCCACCGAGGCTCAATTTTGTGCTCTATTGTGAGTGTTGTTGAAATTATGGTCGGGATCTTCTTTAACTCATTCGAGACTGAATAATTGATGGGTATTTCTTCGAGGTTTATTTGAAAGGAAATATCAGCGAAGAGCAAAAAAAAAAAAAAAAAAAAAAAACTGGAGAAAAGTAATAAAGTAATACAGAAAGAATATGAATGAATAGATGAAACATGAATGAACAAATGTATGGATAAATAAATCTTGCAAGTACTAGTAATAATTATAGGCTCAAAAAGAAAAATCATTTTTTTTTCTCGCTACAGGCACGTTCGGTACCCGATGAACCATATTTCGTATACAAGCTGTTATATAAAATACTTCTTGCATCCGAATACACTATGTAAGATATAATGTAGAAGTGAGCAAAATCGCCAGGCAATTCTTCGAAAGAAATAGAATGCTTTTACTATAAATATAATTTTCTTTGTAATTTGTATATCGAATGTTTAGCAGACTTATCAAAATATACTCTAAAGCAATTTTTCATAGAACAGATGGCCGTGAGAAATACAAGTTCACTTTTTGAAAGTATTGCCTTGTTTCTGAAATGAATGATAAGATGAGATAAAAATGTCACAAAAATCAAGAATTCCATTGGGTTTTCAAATCTTTTGTTTAGAAATAAAATGGTTGAAGGAGGAATGTTTGAAGAAAAATGTATGTCTAAAACTCCATGTCAGAGAGATAAAGATTGGTTCATGTTCAAGCTTTAGGGAGATCAAAATATGTGATACATGTATATATATATGAACCTATTATATAGGAACAATTTACAAAATTTCGTCACAGAAAGTTTAAAAATAATGAAGTGTAACATCTTACTGCAAGGGAATAGCCATCTGTACAATTTTCGCAAAATGCAGTATTTTGACATTGAGACTGAGTGACTGATGGGTGCTTCTTTGATGTTTATTCAAGACATACATATGTAAGGACAAGGAACTCAAAGCGAGGAATATGTCCAATAAATTCAACAGTCTGAGCAACAAATATTCTGAACAACTAGATATCTACCAGTGTGATACTTCAAATTTCTTTACGAATCACAAATCCCATTTTCCTCTTTCCTTACCTATAGATTAATCATACAAGACGGGTGTTGCGTACAAACAAGGAGAAGCTGGCCTCACTTAAGAATATCGTTTATACCGGGGTTCGCAAGAAGAATTTTTTTGCTGAAATAATACAGATTCATAAATGAAGCAATAAATAAACAAAATATAACTTCATACACATAAGCAATACACATATGATCTAAGGCCATCCTAAATAAATTCTACGTTTAACGTCCCCCGCGTAGGTTTTGGAAAATTTCCCAAAATAAAAAACAAACAAATTATTTTGAAAGTCCCGACTTGCACGATCCGGATTTTCGTAAGCGTCACAATTCTTCAACTTACATTCACTTTCTACATGTAGTTTCCATAAAAGAAAATAAGGGGAGTTCAAACATCTTTCTTGTCTTTCTGAGACGTTTTAGTCTTCACAAACGAACTTAGGTCTTTGAAAATAGCGAGGGCTAGTATAATATAGTGTACAAAAGATTGCAGTATATCCTGATACAAGATTGACTGCATTGAAACCAAAGAAAAGTTGCTACTGTACTCAGATACTGCACTATGATAGAGTATATAATACATAAAACACTTTCAGTTTCATGATGTTTATTGGTCCTTGTACCTGTAAACTGTGTAAGTGTCTCAAAGACATTTCAGAATCTAAGTCTTGCTTCTTGGTATCTACCTGTCATCAGTGAAGATAATATTCTACCAAGGACAGAGATGTCGAAAAGTGTCAGTCCGAAGAAAACATCTGACAAAAATTCTTTCAGACTGACAAAAGATTGTACATGAGTAGTGTAAGGATCCTGGATAGTCCGGTAGTATTTTTAGAACAGGGGAATTCCGGGATTTGAGTATAGGAAAGGGGGAATTCCGAGGGGAATTCCATGTTTATTTTTAGGTATTGGGAAGTCCATGGTAAATTCCTAGGGAATTCCCAGAACTATATTTAGGTGTTTGGAAAGTCCCAGACATATTTTTAAGTGTTGTTCTAGAAAATCATCTATTCGTGGAAGGAATAATTTCCCCCTACAACTAGATGAAAGAATAAATAAAGACAAATTGAAAGTTTATACATATTTTATTCAACATTGTACATATTTCAAAAGTCTATGCACTGTACTGTGGCCTCACATTCTGACTCGCCATAGGTGAGCGTCCTCTGTTTGCTCCATAGATGGGTCGTCCTCTGTTTGCTCCATAGATGGGTCTGGGGTAATTTGGCCTGTAGCTTCCGTAGTTGTTGGGTCCCGGATACGTATTGTATTCCTGTTGTACAGGACAGTCTTTGGCCCAGTGTCCCGTGCCTTGGCACTTGTAGCAAATGTCGCTCTGCTTCTTGGGCGGCAGAGGACATTCGGTAGCAAAATGTCCCTCTTCATTACAATTGTAACATACGTATCTAGCTTTCATCTTAGGCGGTTCGTCTCCCTCTTCGGCATTTCTCTTGTTATCCATCAATGTTTGAATGTCGGCTTGCATCTTGGAAATGGATGTCTGTACATCTTCCATCATGGCAGTCATGCGCTGACAATTGCTATGGATGTCGTCCATTTTGTTGTCTGCAGGCTGCTGCTGTACATTGCCGTTTGGCCATTGAAAGTCAAAGTTGGTTAAATCAATATCAGAAACTTGTTGAGATGCCATCTTAGTTGTGTCTCCTATGAAGCACATAGCATGAATGACTGGCTTTGAAAATGTGTGTGAAATATATACTCAAATCATTGTTCTAGAGTGTTCTATCTAATTTGCATATGTCCTAGCTCTTAGTGCACTTGAACAACCTTTCACAGCACGTGTTACTTTGACTTTCAATCAACCTTTCGTGTCAACGGCACGCGCTGGCTACTTGCCAGTGAGAACTTTCTAGAACATATGCCTTTCAAACGACCTTTCGTGTCAACGGCACGCGCTGGCTACTTGCCAGTAAGAACTGTGTAGAAGTGTCAAAAACATATGACGTCATTTACTCTGCACCTGCAGCTTTGACTTTGAAACGACCTTACGTGTCAACAGCACGTGCTACTTTGACTTTCAAACAACCTTTCGTGTCAACGGCACGCGCTGGCAGCTTGCCAGTGAGAACTTTCTAGAAGTGTCAAGAACATATGACGTCATTAATGTCAGGCGCGCTATAGAAAAGTCGGTCAGTACAATAATGTCAGTCACCTGGAATCCTGTAGAAAAAAATTGGTTAGTACAATAAGGTCAGGCAGAACCTTACCAAGAATATTTTAGGTAATATATAACTGACACGTGTCCGTCCCGTTCAAGGTCAGAGTCAAGGTCATGGATATAAAACTCAAGGTCATACTGAAGGTCAAATGACACGTGATCACGTGATCAGTCACGTGACCGAATTTTCTAGAATTCCCCATGTATATATAAACCCCAATTTTCACAGCCAACATCATTTTGTCCTTGACAAGAGAACGAGATGGCTGCTGACAAGAAAACTGTTGCTGACATTAGAGAAAAGACCCGGGAAGATGTTGAATCTACCCAGAGGGAAAAAAGAGAAGAAGAAACCAACAAGCAAAGGAACTTTGACGCTAAAGATGTACGGGATTACTACGACATCAATGTTAATAAGGCCTACCAGTCCCGCAAGTTTAGGACCATGGGAAAGAAGTACACTGTACAATTCAAAGACATGAGTAAAGACATTTCTCCCACCCAGTTTCCCAAAGTACTGCCCAAGATCATGAACACTTTGGTAGACGACTTGAAAGACGAAAACGGGATCAAGGATGCTGACTACGTACGGGCCATCGTACACCATCTATCTTTGAAATCTGAGATATGGATCCCGTTCTCCCAAAGTACGGAGATGTCCGGGGACGCCATTTTGAAAGAGGTCCAGAAGGTCCAACAATCAAATGAGGACTTTAAGATGGAGGACGGGCAGACCACAATCGACTTGCTACACGTTGAGATGCCCATGGGAAGTGGTGGAGGGTCCGTGAAACATCTGCATTCGGATAAAGAGACATTCAGAAAGGGGAAGAGGTCTATAGTTAGGATAGAAAACGATGAGGACCACATGTGTCTATCTCGTGCCATCGTCGTGACCATGGTCCATGCCAACAAGCCAGAAAAAGACTCAGAAGAATGGAATAAAGAGTGGGACAAGATTAGAAGACCAAAAAATTTCAAATTACAGAAGGAAAGAGCCAAAGCTTTATGCGACCAGGCAGGGGTCTCCAGCGAGCATGGGTGCGGTCCAGCCGAGTGGGAGAAATTCCAAAAAGTCCTGACTCCTCACTATCGTCTAAAAATCTATCAACAGAACGCTGTAGCCAAAACTCTGAAGTTTGACGTTCTGTACAAGTAAGTATATTTTATAATCATTTTGATCATTTCATTGAATTTACTTTGTGATTCCATGTACTTAATATTTCATTTCATCTTTACAGAGGGGCCGTAACCAATGATAGGATCAGACCCAAGATCCTGCATGTATTATATTCTGACAACCACTACGATGCCATCACCTCCATGCCTGGTCTGGTGGAGAAACAATACTATTGTGACTTTTGCGATGTGGGCTACATTCACATGGATAACCATAGGAGTGTCTGCCCAGTCAGATGTTACTGGTGTCTGTCCTCACCCCCTTGTCCCTGGGAAGACGCCAATGTGGAATGTAATAGTTGTGGAGGTAATTTCCATAGCTTGAGATGCTACTGGAACCATTTCAAACCAAACAAAGCCGGTAATAGCGTATGCGACCTGATGACTAGATGCGAAGAATGCGGTAGCTGGATCACTAAACGCCTGAAACCTGTCCACAAATGCGCCGATAAAGACCATTACTGTAGCATCTGTAAGGAGCAGGTGGGAGAGGGACACTTGTGCTACGTGCAGACGGTACCTATCCCTAAAAAGAAAAAGAAGAAGAGTGACCTGTACATCTTCTACGATTTCGAGTGTACCCAGGAAACCGGAGAGCATATCCCCAACTTCTGCGTGGTTCACCGGGCCTGTGAAGCTTGCATTAACCTACCTATCGAAGATTACTGCCAGACATGTTCCAACCTACCGGGAGGCGGACGCGAAGTCATTTTTAAGGGGGAGACTACCTTGGACCAATTTATGGTTTGGTTGTTCAACACCTGTTCCAATGACGGTAAACACAAGAAAATGTGTCACGAGGGAGCCACAGCCATAGCCCACAACATGAAGGGATACGACGGCCAATTCATCCTCCATTTCTTAGTCAACCGAGCCTGTATCAAACCAGATGTAAGTTTTTGATGTTTAAATTTTGTAAATATTTCTAAACTAAACTAACTTTATTTGAAACTCAAAAAAACTTTATTTATTTTTAAACAGGTACTGATGAATGGTGCTAAAATCATGACGATGTCTGCGCACGGTGTGAGGTTTGTGGACTCCTACAACTTCCTACCCGATGCCTTGAGCCGTCTACCATCTGCCTTTGGACTGACCGAGTTGAAGAAGGGTTACTTCCCTCACCTCTTTAACACTACAGCAAACCAAAACTATGTGGGACTGTATCCACCTATCGAGACTTACATACCCGACGGGATGAAAGGTAAAGCCAGAGAGGAGTTCCTGGCTTGGTACCAAGACAAAGTCCAGAGGAGACAGGAGTTCAACTTTGCCAAAGAGATGGAGGAGTATTGTCGGTCTGACGTAGACATCTTGAGACGTTGCTGCGGTAAATTCAGAGGCACCCTCCTGTCCCTCGTCAAAGTGGACCCGTTCGTGGAATGTATTACCTTTGCCAGTACAGCCAATCTAGCTTTCCGCCGCAACTTCATGCCTAGGGAAACTGTTGCCATCTTACCCCCGGAAGGATACTCACCCGAGCGGAAGTACTCCATCAAAGCTTTGAGATGGTTGAGATGGATTGCCCACGAGACTAACCAGGACATCCGCCATGCTAGGAACGGTGGTGAGATGAAGATAGCCCACCTGTCCATCGACGGCTACAACATGAACATGCAGACCGTCTACGAGTTCTACGGTTGCTTCTGGCACGGGTGCCCCGAATGCTACCCCAACATGAAATTGGAAGAACATCCGGTCAGACACGACTGCACCTTTCAGCAACTGTATCAAGCCACCCAGGACCGTCAGAACTTTTTGAACGAGTTGGGATTTAGAGTGGAACACATTTGGGAGCACGATTACGATCGCCGGTGTAAGGAGGATCCGGAATTCGGAGCGTTCGCTAAGAAAATGGCCGAGGAAATCGTGGACCCCTTACAACCCAGAGATGCTTTATTTGGCGGTAGAACTAATGCCACCCGACTCTACTGTGACGAAGGAGACATGCGTTACATCGATGTCTGTTCCCTCTACCCCTCTGTTCTAAAACACGGGACTTTCCCTATCGGACATCCGGTTCTGATCACGGAGAACTTTGACGATATCAGAGATTACACGGGCTTAGTCAAATGCCGCATCATACCGCCACGCAAATTGTACCATCCCGTATTACCTTACCGTTACGGAGGTAAATTACTGTTCCCCCTTTGCCGCACCTGCGTGGAGATGAAGGAAGAGATCGGCCCCGACTACCGATGTCAACACAACGCCCAAGCACGAGCCTTGACCGGGACCTGGGTGATTGAGGAAGTTAAGATGGCTTTGGAAATGGGTTATGTTATGGACTGTGTCCACGAAGTGTGGAATTTCCCTCAGACTTCCAGGACCCTGTTCAAAGATTATATTGACACGTTCCTGAAAATCAAACAGGAAGCCAGCGGATTTCCTCCCGAATGTGACACCGTGGAAAAGAAAGCCGAATTCATCAAAGAAGTGTTTCGGAGAGAAGGGATCAGACTAGGAGATGTCAACAAAAACCCTGTCCTACGTACCATAGCCAAGATGTTCTTAAACTGCCTATGGGGAAAATTCGGACAACGCCAACAACTGACTCAGAACAGGTAAGGTTTTATTTCAAATCTAAAATCATATTTTTTGTATTATCTTTTATTCAAATGATATTTGACTAATACTAATTTGTACATTTACAGGTACTTGTCGGATCGTGGAGAACTCCTGGAACTGATGCAGGATGATACCAAGAAGGTGATGCATTTAGAACTGATTCAAAACCAGGAGAACGACGAACTGGACCTCATCTTAGCCAACTTTTCCGAGAACGACGACTTTGTACCGCCTTGTAACTTCGGCAACGTAGTGATCGCCTGCTACACTACAGCTTTGGCCCGCTTGAAATTGTACGATGCCTTGCGCCGATTGGACGACAGAGTCCTGTACTTTGATACCGACAGCATCATCTACGCACACGACGATCACAAATGGAGTCCCCCCATCTTAGATAGTTTGGGATGTTGGACCGACGAATTAGGCGGGAAAAAGATCACGACCTTCGTGTCGGGTGGACCCAAGAACTACGCTTACCAATTGAACGACGGTAGTACCGTGTGCAAAGTCAAGGGCATGACCTTGGATTACAAGACCAGTCAAATCATCAATTTCGAAACGATGAAAAACATGGTATTGAATCAAACAGACGACGACAAGGTCACGGTCACTTACCCATCCAAGATTGTACGCGGGAAAGATCACAAATTATTTTCCAAGGACATGAACAAGGACTATCGTATCGTGTATGACAAACGTCAGATTCTGGAAAACCTGAACACTTTACCTTACGGATTCTGAAAGATCAAGGACGTTTAAACATTTTGTATATATAAAGACTTGATTCTTTTCACAACTCATTCAGAATGTTGCTGGCTGTCTTACTGTACATATACTATTGGTTCCAAGGAAGAAGAAGGTACCGTAGAGACTTTGATGATTTTTTCGAACGTCTGAGACGAGCCATACGTCGCAACAACAGACAAAGATTGATTGAAGCAGCCTGATGTTTTTGACTTTGCTAACTTTGATTGGATACTTTTGTGCGGCGGACTGTCCTTACATAGATTGGGATCGGGACGAACACTTTATTTTGAGAACATTTAAAGACGGATCACCATGTATCCTGGTCACCAAAAAGACGCCCAAAGTAGCCATGACGCTGTACTGCCCTCCTACCCACTGATCGAATACTTGTATTTTTCACTGCATCACATCATTACCTGTATCATAGGCATGAACTTACGGATGTCGGGACTGAGACACAAGTGTCCGGGATGTAAAGACAGGCAGTGTTTTTGGATATTTTGTGGAGCTTACAACGCCATGTTTGAAGGCGGTAAAGATGGAACTTTCATGCAAGACTTTATGTTTTTCTTACGTCTCATGTTTAATGATCCACAAGTGTTTGATGATGACATACCTATGATGTATACATTAGTTCTGGCTTACATTCATTCTCTTGAACCTACGTTTGAAGAAAACTTTGTTTGTTCTTTATAAATAAAATGTTCTTTGCATTCTCTTGTCATTCTTTCAACATGAGTACTCACGTACAGACGTTAGACGACTTGAGTGCATTCGTGTTTAAACACGAGTTTACCATGGTGGTAGCCGGACCCAGTCGTTCCGGTAAAACCGAATTTGTCAAACAATTGGTTCGATACAAGGACGAGGTCATTCATCCTCCTCCTCAAAAGGTAGTCTGGTGTTATCGTGAATGGCAAAAAGCTTACGAGAGTATGCAAGGTCAAGTCAAATTTGTCAAGGACATTCCACCAGAAGACGAAATCTTGGTGTCAGACCTCAACACCAGACACTTGTTGGTCTTTGACGACATGATGGGTGGTCATAGCGGTGAATACATTGTAGATTGGTTTACACGCAAAGCACATCATCGTAATACCAGTGTCGTATACATTACACAAAACGTCTTTGACCGCAGTACCCATCACCGCACCATCAGTCTCAATACACATTACATGGTCTTGTTTAAAAATCCCCGAGATAAATCACAAGTTGAAGTGTTGTCCAGACAATTAAAACTTCCCTGTTTGAATTATGCGTACCAAGATGCTACCAGTAAACCCCACGGGTACTTGGTGGTAGACATGACACCCACTACTCCCGATACTTTAAGGTTGAGAACAGACGTGTTCCACCACCCCCTGGCAGGAGGGATCGTAGTGTACAGTCCCAAAAACATATAAAAATGAGTGTGGTACCTATTCTGACGTCAGTATCACACTGGTAGAGACTGCGATCGCATCAAAGACAAATGGCGTTACCTTCGGCCTCTAGTGAACTGGTGAAAATTTTAAGAAAACTACGGAATGAAAAAGATGATAACAAACGTCAAGACTTGGTGGATTTGGGACGTCAAGCCTTGTTGAAATGGTTCAGTATGGGTGCCCGTAATATGATCAACGGGAGTTTACCCTTGACCAAACCTACCCAGAACTACGTCAAGAGAAATTTCGAGCTCTTGAAAACCTTAGCGGATCGACACTCGTCGGCAGACGAAAAACGTCAAATCATCCTGAGACGAGGAGGTGCCGGGTTTTTAGGTGGCATCATCATCCTTACCATGCTACAATGGCCACAACGTGAACCTAATCGTCGGAAATATTATACGATACGTTCCAAAAAGAGTGGAGGATACAAAACCAGTTCCCCTCAAAAATCTTCTAGAAGGAGGAGGAGGGCACCTAAGAAGGCAGCACCCAAGAAAAAGAAGACAGCAGCACCCAAGGCAGCAGCAGCAGCACCCAAGGCAGCAGCACCCAAGGCAGCACCCCATAAAAAGAAATCACCCCAGAGGAAGAAGAAGAAGACCCCACAAAGACTCATAGCTACACCTGTTGGATATGCCAGTGCCGACGAGTTTCAAAGAACGGGAAGAGCTACCTTTCATCCTTTGACGTCCACCCCTTTAAGTGCACCGGCCACGACGGCTTTGCAAGCATTGAATCGTCAAATAGGTCTCCCTCCCCATTTACAAGCCATGCTGCCCCTATCCCCGCAACCGGGTCCCTCCACCCAACGCCTATCCCCGCAGCCGGGTCCCTCCCGCCAACGCCTATCCCCGCAGCCGGGTACCTCCCGCCAACACATACGCTTATCCCCGCAGTCGGGTCCCACCCAACACATACGGTATGCCCCCGGAAGAAAAAACGTCAAGTTTACGGCGCGCAAGAAATTGGGAGATGGAGGAGGACCTTGGAAAATGGCCAAACGTGTATAAAAGGCAGCGAGGTGGAATGAAAAGGTCATAGGGTACCCAGACATAGATGGAGTAACATGGGCAAGAGTGGATTAAAACCGCATGCGGATATCCTAAGACTAACTGTTGGCTAACAAAGGATATTCCACCAAGTTCAAACAACGTGTGTTACAAGAAGCACCTAACGCTACCATGAGTAAATTGTGCGAGTGCATTTACAACACTTTAAAAGGGGTGGTACCATTAAGTAAGTGTCAGAAACGCAAGTTGGCACCTAGCAAGCACGTGTTAAAGGACACGGGACACCAAATCAAAGTTATCTTTATCCGAATCATAAAGTTGATTATGTAACAGAAATACCATTCTCGCAGTTTCCCTGCACGCGATAGCCGTTTACTGGGCTTCTTTAGGGGTACGTGGGCGGAGCTTGTGAAATATGCATATTTGTGAAGCCAAAACGAGGTTGGCACGTGACTGACGTCACGTTTGTGATGTGCGCCGCTGTATATTCTAGTGACACGAGGGGAATGGGGCACTAGCGGCGGTAGTTTTGATATACTGGTGACAGGTCTATTTAATCTTATTAAAGATTAAACATATTTATATGATGAAAAATCGGAACAAAAAGTTTTTATCTCGGTTCATAGATTATGCACTGAATACAGAAGGCTTCTTGTCGTGTACATTCGATAGCTAAATTTATCCAAGGCCGAATATTTATAAAGCATGGAGAAATAAAGACTTTTTCGAAATGACTATCGGCATTTATAATCCAAAGGAATGGAGTATTTTTGCCTCTATCATTATTTTTTTTTATTATTATTATTTTCTTTAATTTATAACGAGTGTTCAAGTATGTATGCAGGACTTGTATCCCTAATATCTTTTTATATGATTTAGCGAAACACTAAAGGGTTTCTCTCTATATTACCGTACGATTCGGCCAATGATCCTATCATGTTGCATGTGGTTTTTTAATTATATTTGTACGCGTACCCTACATCCATGATCGTACATCGAAGACTTGTAAATACATATTTCTGTCTTTCATTGTACATCTCTTGAACTTCCGAGTCTTTTTTTATTAAATGGAAAATTTGAATGTTGTCTCGGAAGTTTAGTGTTAACAAAATTATCAATAAGATTCATTTTCTAGCTGTAAAATTAAATACATGTATAGATTTCACTCCTGTTATTATAGAGTTTTATGTGAATTTTTAATGTGTAGTCCGATTCTTTTGTTTTGTTTTGTTTTTTCCAATGAATCAGTAATTCAGATAAGATAAATGTTAATAAGACCGTGATATACTAGGAAGAGACTAAGACAAGAGCTTTTCAACAAAACTAGTGATTTCCCCTAGAAAGTATTTATGGGGTCTTTTTGTCGGGAGATAGAGACATTTATGTAATTTCAGTCAAACTATTTATTACTCGCTCAAATTAGGTTATTTAGTTATTATAGTACTTCACTTTCCACACAGCTAGATTCATTATCTAATAACCCTTCGTTGCTTTGCACTCCGATTTGTATCAAACCTCTGGATCCGCCCCATCTGTATTCATGGAAAAAACGAAGGTGTGACATCTTTCATACCTGCCGCCCTAATACAGGTCAACTTCTGATTACGTAACATAGGTTTCACCCGAGACGTATTATCATGGTTTAACTGGTAGAAGGGGGACTTGCGTTCAAATCACGCCCTTTTCAAATTGCACGATAATAAAGAAGAAAGTAAACCCGTATAATTCAGACTGAGACGTATGTAAATTGTATATGAAGAATATTTATTTTGACCTATACCTATAATTATAGATACACTTATAAAAACGTTTCCCGCTGACTCCCGCTATCAATTTTAGGACATGTTTATCAAAATTTGTGTGGACCGTGCTTGCCGATTAATTTACTGTGTTTTTATCCTTTTTTATATAAAATTTTCGTATGAAATCAATTATAATGCACGACGGTCGCCCAGAAAAAGGTGAAGGGGTGTTAAAATTGATCAGAAAGCACGTTTTAAATAAACGGAGCGAAGAAAAAAGTGTTCTAATTTTTTTCGGTTCAATAAATGTGTATATGTTTTTGTAAACAATAGTTTACAAGTAATTTTAAGATATTCAAAAATCAGGACTATCTAGATGAATTTAAGAGAGAGAGAGAAAAAAAAAAGAATGTTGAATACCCCATTACTTTTTATTGGTTGAGAGGGGAGGGGTCGAATTCGTTAATTATTATTATTTCATTAACCCCCTCCCCAGATTTTTCATACCTTTTTCCATTTTGACTCATTCTTTTTTTTTCTTGTTCTTCGATCCATTTTTTCAAATCTTCTTTTATTCCTTGATTTTATTTAACTTGAGCTTTTTAATACGACAATTTCTGTATAAGGGAAAATTATTTCAAGAGCAAATCAATTCTTTTTTAGCTACGATCTTTGAATCAAAACGAAAATAAGAAAAAGATATGAAAGAAAATATAATTCTCTTTAGAATCTCTGCCGTGTGAACAAGGTGCAGTGAGAACGTACATTATACGTGCGCGCTGGCCGTAGAGCGTGATTTTAAGGTACAGTAGCAGGTAGTTTATATGATTACATTATTAAATCATGTTTATTTAGATTAAATGAATATTTCAAGTTTAAAAATTTGAGTTTATGAAAATTCAAAATCTGAAATTAAATTCATTATATAGATATTCTTATCTTCCCTCTCCCATCTAATTGGAATGACCGCATGGGCATATCACGCTCTAATGATTTTACACCTGCCAGGTAATGAATACGCGGCATTTACGTACCCTGCGAGATTGATTGACATGTGTATACTTGTCAAAACAACGATTTCATAATTGGGATGTTACTTTCATAGTGGGTTAGCTCAATAGACGTACAAATTAATAAATGTACGAAGAAAACCAAATTGAATCCGATTTTGTAATTAAATTACACCAAATTACAGAAAAGCTGGTTATATATTACAGACTTTTCTTTATTACAAAAAATCGTTATGTGTAATAAAACAAAAACACCTTTTTTCAACGTTCACTTTGCATGTAATATGACCATGGTGACTAATGGATCCTGTATATATTATATGTATAGTACCAAAGTACACACTATGTGCTTTAGCCATAAACCCGTTTAATAACAAATATGACGTCACACGGCGTAGCTAATTAAAGATCGACAATCTTCGGAAATCTTCGGTAAAGTGCTATTTTTAATAATATAATCGAGCTGTTTTGATCTTGTTAACTAGGGGCTCTCGTAGGGATTAAGTTTACTGATAGGTTCTATCACATTAGGTTTAAAATACCATTTGTAAATTTTAGTGACCCGTGTCCTTTAAGGAAACTGGTGCAACCGGGTTTGTCCGTGCAACAACGCCGCAGAACACTGGTCCGTCAAACCGGCAAAGGATTACCTATTTTACCCTTGATATCCATGATCGCACCTTTATTACTGAAAGGTATTTAAGATGGCCCGCAAGATGGTATTGGTACCTCAAAGCTTTTTGGAAGAGATGCAGCAGAGTCGGGAAAAAGATATTTTATCTTTACCCAATCCTTTACCTTATCCCCCCGAAGTAACGGCAGCCGTCAAAGCGGGTCAAACGTTAGACACGTTGAATCAACGAGGAGACTTGACTCCGGCTCAACAAGCTGCTTTGTATGGACAAGAACTGCATCGGTACCGAACCTATTTACATAAGACCAAAACAAGACCAGCACCTACTGCACCTACTAATACACCTACAGCAGCAGCTTCCAATGACGTTACTGTAGAACCTCCGGCCGAAGAATTGATCGATCAGATCGTGTCCAGTGCCCCTAAACCCATGCGTGGAAAAGCCAAGATGATGCTACAACACATGCAACGTCATCCTCAAATATTATCGTGGGATCCCGAGGGACGGGTCAAGTACCGGGGTAGAGTGATTCCCAATGCCAACATCATCGATTTGGTCAGTGATTCCGTGCGTTCCACGGAACGGAAAGGATACCGTCCTCAAGGCATCGAACTTTTTAGTCGAGGATTGAGTGAAATGAATATGCCCAGAGATTACGTCAGAAATGCCAAATTCATCAAACATTTTAAAGTGGCACCCTCCCCCAAACCGTCCACAAGCCAACCGGCCGCTTCATCGACACCTACTTTACCCACGCTGGCAGCGGCGGCGGCCCGCAAAGATTCGGATGACGAGGATGAAGACGAAAGTGGATTTGTCGACGCTTCTACCATTTTAGCCACACCTCCACGTATAAAAACACCGGGCATCGGGAAGAAAAGTCAGTCGGACTTTGAGAAAAGTTGGTTGAGACTCCCCACCGGCTTTTCCTCACCTCAAAAATGGTTGTTCGGAAAAAAATAGATTTACCTTCTGTCTTACACCGTTTGTATTACGATCCCGAGAGTCCCGTAGCTTTTGCCGGCATACAGGCTTTGTACAGAGAGGCCAAACGTATTTATCCTAAAGTGGTGCGCAAACAAGAGGTGGTGGATTGGATACAAGAACAATCGACGTATACGTTACACAAACCGATCAAACGTAAATTCAGACGTAGTCGTACTATCGTTTCTACCATGGACGAACAGTGGCAAGGGGATTTAGCCGATGTCTCTAGCATGAAAGACTGGAACGATAAGAACACCTTTTTACTCTGCGTCATTGACGTCTTTTCCAAGTATGCCTGGGTGGAACCTTTGAAAAACAAAACGTCAAAAGAAATGATCCGAGGGTTTGGTGCCATCTTGAAAAGAGCTAAAGGACGCAAACCTAGACGTTTCCAAACGGATAAAGGCAAAGAATTTCTCAACAAGGAATTTCAAAAGATGTTGAAAGAAGAAGACATTCATTTTTTCACCACCCATAACACGGAAACCAAAGCCAGTATCGTAGAACGGTTTCAAAGGACCTTGAAAGGACGGATGTGGAAATATTTTACCCACAAGAAAACTAGGAGATACGTGGAGGTCTTGCCCCGTTTGGTTAAAGGCTACAACAGTACCAAGCATTCCACCATCGGGAGAGCCCCTCGGGACGTGACGCACCAAAACGTCTTGGACGTCTGGTTGTATGCCTATGCCCCTCAAAGAGTCCAGAAAAAGAAGCAGAAACCTATATATAAGGCGGGTGATCGCGTCAGAATCGGTAAAGCCAAACACACTTTCGAGAAAGGATATCTCCCCAATTGGACGACGGAACTGTTTACCATTAAACGTCGAGTGGTGGGACGTGTACCTTACGCTTACGTGGTTCAGGACGATCACGGCGAAGAACTGGAAGGTACTTTTTACGAGTCGGAATTACAGAAAGTGATCAAGAGAGACGACGTGTACGAAGTGGAAGACATTTTGAAAACCCGGAAACGGAAAGTGAGCAAGAAAACGATAGAGGAAGTGTTAGTCCGGTGGAAAGGATATCCTCCTAGTTTTGATTCATGGATCCCCCAGAAGGACATGATACGGTAGACGTGGGAATGGGGAGTAGAGAACCCTCTACCACCTCCGTACGTTGGAAATGGTGTGGTGAAGCTCTACCCAAAGGACAGATCGTCTTCTTTGCTCAAATGATTCTGGCCATGACGGTCATTATAGCCAGTATCGCTTGCTTAGCCCTGGACAAAGACAACAAAAAATTTTGGATGGTCATGTTGAGTGGTTGCATGGGTTATATAATGCCCAGTCCCACCTTAAAGATGTCAGAATCTAAACTACCTGGAAGAGGGACACACCATTAAGGATCATCATGAGTGACTTTTACGTCACTTTACCCAGCGATGGATCGATGCGGGATTTCCCGGAAAATACCATTTCAACGTTTCGAACACGATTACCTCAAACTATGAAATTAGAGGAAAGAGACTGGGAAGTGGCCCTTTCGGAAGTAGTGTATCCTACCGTTCTGAATAATGTGGATGACGGCTGTAATTACTTTGAAATTGTGGTGCCTTATTACTATCAAGCTGTTGGGAGTTTTAATTTGCACGCTTCGGATACCAATCGATACCGGATTACTATGAATAGTAGAACACCCCACACATTGAGTGAGATTCCAGGACTAGCACGACCTATCAATGATAAAGGTGTAGTTCAAAACCCTAGGGCCAATATCTTCAGGATAGCGATTAAACATGGTTTTTATCGATCGGCTCGGAAACTGGTGGATGAAATCAATTACGCCTTGGAACATGCCATTGATCCGGTGATGAAAGGCTCTGATGCCAATCCCCCCAACCCCAACAAGATTCGATTGGCATACAACACGTCCTACAATCGTGTGGCGTTGGAATTTACAGGAGCTACCATTAATACCATACTTTTTTATTTCGTCCGATTCTGTAATCGGTTAGCCTTACAACTAGGATTCCTCACCACGCAACACGATAGTCATCCCACTCATTGGTTACGTACCAACCAATTAGCCCCCGTACCACCGGACGTCTACATGGGTATGAGTGGCTTGTACTTGTACAGTGATGTGGTGCAAACACAGATTGTGGGTTCACAGAATCTACAGTTGATGAGAATCATTCCTTTTGAGAACCAGAAAGAGAACAATACCAATGGCCATGCGCAATGGGAAGGAAGACATCGGGAGTACCTTCCGATCAGTAAGCATTATTTCGACACGGTGGATATCCATATAAGGAACGACATGGGAGAAAAAGTGCCATTCTTTTCCGGTAAAGCCATCGTGAAACTACACTTCCGGAGAAAGCAATTATGATCGTACATCGAGGAATTCCACGACAGAGAGGAAGAGGGGGAGGGTATGTGGGACGTTGGATGAGACCTTATCATCAGACGGGACGAGGATTCATGGATATAGCCAAAGCGGCCATGAAGCGAATTGGTCCCCAAGCTTTAAAGTCGGCTTTTCATGTGGGACTAGACCTGATGCACGGTAAACCTATCATAGACTCGTTAATGACCCGGGGTAAACAATTTGCATACGCGGCCGCCAGGGAAGCCCCCTACGTGATGAGAGACGCCCGTGCATCAAAGAATGTTAGACAGGTACAGACCCTTCAAAAGAATATGAGGCAAGCCGTGGTAGATCGCATGAGGAGAAAGAAGAGAAGAAGAGTACCACCACCACCACCAGCATCCTCAGCCTCTCGACGTACCCATAAAAGCCGTGTCAAAAGGTCAAGGCCTCATTTGCAAAGAGGTCGTGGAAGGAGAAGGTCAGCAGCTCTCAAGAGGATTCTAGGGAAAAGATTGAGAAAAGCCAGCAGGATTAATAGAAAAAAAGTCAAAAGAATCATTAGAAGAACGATAGACATCTTTGATTAGTGTCCAAGATGATGCACCGCGAATCATGTGAATGTTCGACGGAGGGATTAGAGATTGATCGGGTTCCTCAAACCATGAGCGTTTTAGAGAAAGCTCAATGGGAAGAATACTATCCTCTCAATGCCATAGACAACAGGAATGCCGGAGCACCATGTGGAATTCGAGATCAAAGGTCACGGTGAAGACTTTTTGGATTTGACACAGACTTACGTGTACATCAAACTCAAGATTACCCAAACCAATGGCAACGATTTGGCCAACGATACCCAGACGACCCCCGTCAACAATTTCTTACACAGCATGTTTAACGAGATCGATCTGTCCTTGAATGGAAAAATCATTTCACCCAGTACCAACACGTATCCGTATCGAGCCTATTTGGAGACCTTGTTGTCTTACAGACCCGATACCTTGAAGAAATCTATCAAAGCCAGCAATTTATGGGTCAAAGATGAAGGGGGAAAAATGGATGCTGGGAATCCCCACCAAGACGACAAAACTGAAGACGATTACAATGAGTCTCTGAGAGCCAGACACAGTTTGATAAAGGGAAGTAAGGAAGTGGAACTGTTTGATCGTCTCCACTTGGACATGTTTCAACAAAAGAATTACCTGGTCAACGGTGTCGATGTACGTCTGAGATTCAATCGTGCCAGCACCCCTTTCTGTTTGTTTGGCACTGCCGACGGAAAAATCAAGATTTCCAGCATGATGTTATTTGTACGCAAAGTGCGTCCGATGCCCGGTATCATCAATCGAGCCAACGCATTATTGAATAGCAGTACTGCCAAGTATCCCTTGCGACGGGTAGAAGTCAAGTCCTTCAATATTCCTGCCGGTACCCGCTCTAAAATCACGGACAACGTCTTTGCCGGACAATTACCCAAGAGAGTTTTCCTGGGCATGGTGTTGAATACGGCCTTTAACGGGAGTATCGGTACCAACCCGTTCAATTTTCAACATTTCAACTGTACCAAGGTGGAGATCAGCCTGAACGGAGAAACACAGAATACCCGCCCTTTTGAACCCGATTTTGACGATAACTTTTACCTGCGCTCATACATGTCCCTGTATCAAGCTTTGGGACGTGTCGGAGAAGACTGTGCACCCGCCATCAGCTACAAAGAATACGGTAACGGATTTACCCTGTGGGGTTACGATTTCACTCCCGATCAGAATGCTCAGAGTTTCGAGAAATTTCACCTGATAAAAACCGGGAACATGAGAATAGAACTGCAGTTTTCAGCAGCCTTGGCATCAACCATCAACTGTATCGTGTACGGAGAGTTCGACAACGTGTTGGAAATCAACAAGCAGAGAGAAGTCAGTGTGGATTACTAACATTATGCAAGGACTAAACACCGCTCAGATCTGCGATATATTATCCCAAGATCCCGACGTGGGACCTCATTTTGGCGGGGTGTATGCTAGGGACCGTTTACCCTCGACGTCTATAGGTCAAACGTTCGTCTTGAATACGGACACGGCATCGGAACCAGGTGAACATTGGGTGTGTATCTACATCGATCCCCGTACCGGGATAGGAGAATATTTTGACAGTTACGGATTACCACCCCTCCGGGAATTTGAAAGGTTTATGGCATCGAGATGTCGACAAATGACGTACAATCCAGTGTGTTATCAAAGCGACGAGACCAGCGTATGCGGACATTATTGCATTTATTTCCTGAAGAAGAAAAGTCAAGGACTTCGGAACCCGTTCCAGATACTACCTCATCCCAAAACACCCCGGGGGATGGAGAAACTTTGGAACGACCGTTACGTGTACCAATGGTTTCGGAGACGATATCGGATCCCCCCAGTCCCTCCACAGAAATGCCAAAAGTGTCGGCCACGTCGAAAAGACCGCCACAGGACTTGCTCGAAACTATGATAGCATTTTTATTCTTTGAACATTTCATGTTGTATATATTTCTGTATTACACAATAAAATTGTAAGTGTCTGACAATGGGACGACCCTAATCCTTGTCGGACACGTTGTGTTAGCGGGGTACCATTAAAACAGTTGCAATTGAATCACGTGACCTTTTTTTTCTTATAAAAGAGCTGTTTTCTTTTCCACACCATCATTTGTTCACGATGGCTGGACAAGGAAGCACCTCTTCGATGGACGCTAGTGGTTTTGCCAAGCATTCTATCAAGAACGATATCGAAACCGATTCGGTACCTTCTTACTATAGATTATGGGAAGAGAAGTCTCCTCCTCCTCCTCCTGCTACTCCTACTTATCGCCGCAGTATAGAACAAGAAATAGTTCTGGCTCCCGAACCTCAGAAAGTCTACAGTTTACAACCGTTGTATCCAGAATACGTGGGATATTCAACACGTCTCAAAAAGTTCAAGGAACCTAACGACTGCGCTTACAAAGAACATGCTAGATTCAGTCCTCAGTGCAAATATGTCAAAATGGTGTGCGGTTAAAAGGTCAAGGACGTTCCCGTGTACACATATGTATATATAAAAGACGTTGGATTGTTGTTGGCATCAGTATCAAATCATGAATCCGTTAAAGATACCAGACGAGGACACGTATAATCACACGGTGTATTACACGGACGATTATCGACCTAACGAATATCATACGTATGGACGAGTGAGGAGGGAATTGCACTTGCTACCTTACGATCAAGATTTCATCGGGTACCATTTAAGGCGACCCGTCCAACAGACGCCTACCCTTCAAACGTTAGCTGCCAGAGTAGTCATTAAGGAAATTCAACCACCCCTTCAAAGAGAGAAACTATTGAAACAGATACCGCAACAAATCCGGATTTTAATCAATCAAGTGCACGTGGACATGATCGATTACTGGTATCACTGGGCATTCGGCACGAGAGGACCTCGAGAGTACGAGTACGGCATCCGGGTGGCAGATAATACTTTCTTTCAAGTATCGGACAAAAGAGACAAACTCATCATCAAACCCAGTAAACAGAAACGGTTGTGTTGTAGACTCAATCACCAATGTGCCTACATGAAAAATGTCAGACGCCGTGCCGCCAAAAGACTACCCATCCTATACTGCCCCATCAACGGCGGATGCATGTGTACGTGTCGAGACGCGTACAACCGCGTGTACGTGCCACCCACGTGTACCGTTACCGACATGAGACACATTTACTGGGCCTATTCGTTATTGCCTTCGACCTTGAGAAGACACGACCTGGAAGACAAGATGGATGTCCTGGGATTTCAAAGGTCAAGTGCACACGGATTTAAACTTAAGTAACAAGGTCAATGGCATTCGTATGTATATATACAAGAAACTTTTTGAACAATGCCATCAAATTATGGATCCGTTGAAGAAACCAGACGAGGGATGCAAGTTAAAGTTAATGAGTCAATTCAAAATGCAATCTCTACAAGACATGGCTGCCCGAGCAGTGATCAGAGTATGTAAACATCCATTGAAGAGAGAACTACTCTTAGAACAGATACCTCATCCCATCAGGATTTACATCAACCAAGTACAAGAAGATTCCATCGATTCGGTCGACGATAGATTTATCAAAGTCATTGAATGTGACGGAGAACGTAGAATAGATAGAAGAGAATGGGTTAAAGAAGGAAACAAGTTCAAATTATCCGGATGGGGACTTAGTCTCAGGTTTACACAATTAAAGTCGGTGATAAGATTCCTTGCAAATGGTATCGATGACGATGACTTTAAAACAGTAGAATTACCTGATGTCTATGCCATTGAAGAATTACCCGACTCCAGAAATTTCTATTTTAAGATTTTAAAATAGTTCTTTGAGGTCACAAATGAATTCACTTAGACAAAAGGAATATAAGGAACTTTTATTCGCGTGTTTCTTCATTCAGACAAAAACTTCAGAATGGAACAGACGTGTGAACAGAGCTCCGCTGCTGCTACTGCTACTGTCGATAAAACTCAAGACACTAAAAAAGATGACGACACGGAACAGAGATGTGAAAGACTGAGAAAAGAAAAAGCCGCTTATCAAGAACAAAGGCACAAGATGGGGATCGATTCGTACGATGACTTTATGAAATATCAAGAAATTGTTCATCGCGAACAACTGGAGAAACAACAGAAACGAGATGTCAAACAACTGATGAAATTTCAGGAACAAATGGATCAACACTTGGGTGGCCATTTCGAATTGGTGGACAAACCCACGAAGCAATGCAAGTTCGAGTTCGTTCATCTCGATGACGGTTCCGTCGACTTTGTAGCGACCCGGATCGGACTGAAAGCTTTGAAATTCATCAAAAAGAAAAAAGAACCGAAACGTCTGACCCAGAAAAAGATGAAAAAGGAAAAACCTGAAGTCAAAGAGGTCATCTATGCTGCCATTCATCCCGAATGTGTGGGTGCCGACGATCACCAAAATCAACAAATGCTGGAAATCTGTCCCAAGTGCAGACGATACAATGAAGAGATGCAACAGTGACTTTTTTAATATTGTAACAAACCTTGAACATTTGACTTTGACTTTGTTTGTCATATGAATATTTGTCCTTGAACTTTTTGTTTGTTCTTGAACTTTGTCATTAAAGTATTGAATGTCACGTGATCTCTTTTTTCTTATTTATATGAAGGATTACAAAATCTTGTAACATTTCAATCATGTCTGTCGAATACGTAAGAGGTGATCTTTTGACTTTAGATGTAGAAGCCATAGCGCACGTCGTCAATTGTCTTTGCGTACGTCCCCACGGATTGAGTTTAACCATTGCCCAAAGGTATCCAGAGTCCGACGTATACGGTCGGAGAAGGTCACAAGGGGGTAGAAACTTGGCTGTCTACCCAGATAGAGGCACACCGGGTACCATCGTCACATATTACAGTCACCACAAATACATCATATCCCTCTTAGCACAATGGGATTACGGTACAGCATACCAAAGACATAAACGTCACATTCCTCCCTATCGTGATACAAGGGAATAACGTACATAATGGTTTCGAGAATGTTTAGAAGCATTAGGTGACCTTGAGGTAAATACTATTGCTTTCCCGTATAAGATGGGATGTAACCTGGGCAGACAACCTTGGCCTTTGTACGAGGAGCTGATTGGACAATTTGCGTGCCAAACGGGAAAGAGAGTACTGATTGTTCAGAAAGTCGGTTAGGGGCTTTCCTCGACGTCCGCAAGTACTAGCATAAATAGGAGGATATTCTTTTAACCGCTTCACACAGACTTTGAGATCGACGATGAGCAGAATGGAGATGAATGTAGAAGCTAGACTGACAGAGGACGAGGAGGCCATTTTGAATTTGGTTTTCATCATGGAGAGGGAGGACGGGGCAGAAACATGAGCCCCACCACCACCACCACCGCCACCTCCAGCAGCTCCCCAACCAGCGGCCCAGTCACCACCACCAGCGGCCCAGTCAACACCATCAGACGAACAGATGACCAACCAGGAGATCATCACCTGGTTGGAGGGGCTGATAGAAGAGAATAAGGCACTGAAATCAGAAGTAACGAGGCTGGAGAGGAGATTAGCTACACAGGCGGCTATAATGACGAGACGAAGATCCGGGAGGATGAGGAGACCAGCACGTCACTGTCCCTACTGTTAGTAGGTGACAACCTAAATTCAACGGCCCTTTTAAGGGCCAACCATATGTTTAGAAAAGTAGTCAGAAGTAAGTCCAAAAAACAAAACACCAGTTCCACATATTTTATTTTTTCACAACATCTATATACATAACATTACACATCAAATGTCACTTTTTTCTTCTTCTTTTTGAATTCTTCCACCAAGTCCTGTTGACTTTCGAAACGATCCCAGGCCACGTATTTACACCATGCCACCACTCTGTCTTTGATTTCTTTTTCCAAGATTCTCGAATGGTGACTTCTACAACACTGACAGTAAGCAATGATAGTCATATTAGGGTCTTCGGGATGCACCAATTTCAATCCGTCTTGGGGGTCACTACATTCGTCGTTGAAACACGCCTCTCCCAATCTCACGTCTTCTTCCGTACATGGTACCCAATTCCTTTCGTCGAAAAAAGTATTGACTTTCTGTTCTGCCCACGTATTGAAATGGTCACCATCGAAATTGTGGGGATAAGTACGATCTTTCATGATGTAACGTGCGATGGATAAACTATACATCATTTTTATTTTTGCGTGTGTGTCTGTCTTGTTTCAATGCAACTTGTGAAATGAACTCTTAACTGTAAGGGACTGGGGTTTTATATTGATAGCGTCTGAAACTATGGTTACTTTTTCGAAAAATGTGGGTAGCCCTTAAAAGGGCTGTTTTGATATGACTAAAAAGTCATCTACTGGCGGTGGATACACCTCTTCGACTTGCAGGTAGGGCAGGAGGAGAGCCACTGTTCCACTTTCATTTTGGCTGGTACTGTAGGCACCTTGAAAATAGGCTCCGGGCATAGACTTATTTCCCGCTCCCAATCCTCCTCGTCTATTACCATTGCGGGAGAGGTAGGTGGCTCGACTATCGTGCTGGTGGTGGTACTGCTGGTACTGCTCGGCTCAAACATACGGTAACTATACCGCCTCTTCTTGACTTCTTTCTTCTTTTCCTCTGCCCTAATCTCCTCGTCCCAATCTTCTCTACCGGATGGATAGGGATAATTTTCCCGATACAACATTTTCTCCCCCATCGCCTGGAAATACTTTGCCATGGCCAGCAGCTTCTCCGCCTGCTCTGTCAACTTCTGCGACGTCTCGAAATAATCGTATGAATTCATTTTCGTCTTCTTCTTCTCAGTTGTTCTCTCAAGGAGTGAAGCACATCTGCTCAAACCTCTCCTATTTATGCTAGTACTTACGGACGTGAGAGTACGCCCCATGTAAACAATGTCTGGTTTTGGCGGGAATTTCATTCTAAAGATATGGTGACTCATCATACAATAAGGTTACACTTTCTAGAATCTTTATGGTATTCAATCCTATATATGTAATTATACAATAAGGTCACATTTTTCTAGAAGTAATAAGACATTTAATGAAGAAAGGTCATGCTTTCGTGAAAATTCATGGTATTTTTGATAGAATACATTAAATGGTAACTTTTAAACCCATATTTCATTCATCAAGTATGCTTTAGGCAGATGTATTCTCATGAAAACCGTCACTGTAAAAAATTTTGAAATGTTCAATCCCGCTTGACATGTTTTGGGTTTACTCTCACGTCCGCACTATAGGTTATAAATACAGCACGCACTCGTCAGTTCAGCAGTCTTTCCTGACAACTCAACATGGAAGTAACTGATAGCGATTTCCCAATCTTGATGTCCATCCTCAACGAACAGCTGGAACTGGACAAACAGACCAATGGCCAACCACAGCAACCACAACAAGTCATACCGATGGAGGTACAGAACCTTTATCCGACCCTACCAGCCAAGGTCGAACCACCCAAAAGACCGCCGCAGCCCGACCCTAAGAAGGTGAAGCACATAGTGGAGGAGAGGAGGAAATGTTCCGAGGAAATACGAATTAAACTGCTGCAACAAAACCAAACAGTAATAATAGAAGAACTGAAGAAGACCAGAAAAGTACTCAAGACGATGTACTCTATTCTACAAGGAATGCAGAATGCCAGAGCAGTCCCCAGTGCTCCACCCGAGATCAGACACGAAGATCACTGCTGTCTATGCACACAGTAGAAATCAACAACAACAAAACGGCCCTTTTCAGGGCCACCTCTATTTTTAGAAAAGTAGTCATCAGAATCATCTAGAATTTTCCTAAATATAGGTCTGGGACTTTCCTTAATCCTAAATATAGTTCTGGGAATTCCCTAGGAATTTACCATGGACTTCCCAATACCTAAAAATAAACATGGAATTCCCCTCGGAATTCCCCCTTTCCTATACTCAAATCCCGGAATTCCCCTGTTCTAAAAATACTACCGGACTATCCAGGATCCTTACACTACTTACATGTAGTTCTTTTCAGTGTTTGGACTGACAAAATCACTAAAATGTCTGACAAGAGAAGTAGAGGTAGTCCTATGATACTCTGATGATCCTACGGCAAGCATATATAGAGTTCTACCCAAGCCCCCTCCAAATATCTAGGTCAAAGTCTTATATTATAGGAGAAAGCAAAAACATTGAGCTTCATTGCAAGAGTTTTTAAGTCCTTGGCTCTGTTCCTTCCCTTTGTAACCCCAATATTCCTCCTAATGCGAGCTGATATCCTATGGTCATTTTGTTTCATATGGCAACACATACTGTCATGTTCCAGTTACATTAACTTCAGAGAATGGGCAAGTTTCCATCTGTCTCAGCCTTATTCTGCATAATTATCTTTATATATTGCTTATAAGTTTTCGTGTCATTTCATGAAAGAGGTCACAATGTAATTTTTAATCAATTTAATGTGTAATTATTAATTTCTATTGAATCAAGACTTTGTTTGAATATTTCGTTTGTTTTTTATTTTCCTCCCTCCCTCATAGGTTTGAAGATTGAACCTGGACGTTAAACGTAGAATTTATTTAGGGTGGCCTAATATGAAGAAATAAAGATTTCTATAGGCACTGGCTCTTTTTGTTATTTGGTGAATAAGAAATTGACCTATTGACATTTTGAATGCAAATAGACTAGTACAAGCTGTTCTTGTCCATGATATAGGCATTCGATTCGATTCGTAATCAAAACATCATGTAAGATAGAATGATAACTTTTACAGCACATGTATTTTCTGTATGATTTGTATATCGAAAATTTAGCAGGCTTAAAAATATACTCTAAAGGAATATTTCACAAGGAAGATTGCCGTAAGAAATACAAGCCCAAAGACATAGTGAATGATAGAACTTTTTAAATGATATGAGTTTAAGAGTATACCTATGAGATTTAGGACAGAGCTGTGCATGAGGGTGATGCTCATTTAAATAAGAGATACATCTTAGTATTGCGACCCCTCAAAAAAATTTTTAACGATTAGAAAAAGTTGACATTTCAAGTCAATACCAAAGAAAGGAGTTGATCTCCAACAAGACCCTGTTGCAGCACCAACAGCAAAACGCCAAAACACCCGATGCAAAAACACAAAAGCAAGAATAGTATGAGACGAAAAAGAGACATACGACATGTAAACATCAAACACAAAAGACTACACATAAACCGACGAGACCAATGGGCAACCGGTGCCGACTTTGGACGGCCATTTGCCACGCAAGTAGCAAATGGTGTGGTTATCCTGGATTACGTGCGCACAACCCTCTTACTTCTCCAATTACCAAGAGGTCTCGAAGAACATACAATTGGGGTGTAAAACAACCTCCTCACTGTAAGATGACATCACACAAACAAGACTGCAAAACGTAGAAGCCCCAGCAACACAGATGAATATGTAAATGGATATAAAAAGAGGGCGTGCGTAATACAGTCCGTGCTCTGCCGGCTGTAGCGAGCTCATGTATGTAATAACCCGAGGAGTCCGACTGACATTCAGAGAGGACAGGTGATCGGGGCCCTATTAAAAAATCTTATGTACATGTACATAAGATTTTTTGATAAATTGAAGTGTTCCAACTCTATACCTTCTTGAATGAAATTTCAAAACAGTTCTAATGTACCAGACACGTCCTCATCAGTTGTACTTATAAGCCAAAGTAAGCCAAATGAATTTAAGTAGCGCCCTCTAGTTTTATTTTCTAAATTTAAACTTGTACATTTCCTTTGCAAAGAGTGCGCGGTTCCAAAATTTGTGTAGGGTTGATTTAGTAGCATAGTTAAAATAGTTACATAATATTCATTACTAAAATATCATTGGAGGGCTGGTGCAAGGATATTAACCTCCTTTATAATAAATTTCGATGATATTTTAGGACAAAATGACATGAAAGGTGGGGACCCATAGCAAAAGACCCCAAGTAAAAACATAGAGAATATATACACGGTAAGAGACAGAAAGACGACAAGGGACACTAAACACGACATCAAAACACCAAACACAAAAGACTACACATAAACCAACGAGACCAATGGGCAATCGGTGTCGACTTAGGACGACCATCTGCTACTTCATTAGCAAACGGTGTGGTTATCCGGATTACATGCGCCATTTTTCCGGTTACCCAAAGGTCTCGAAGCACGCACCATTGTAGTATAACATAACCCTCTAACTGAAACATGACCACAGAAACAAGGCAGCAAAACGCAGGGACCCAAGCAACATACTGATGAATATGTAAATGGATATATAAACAAAGGGCGTACGGAATACAGTCCATGCTATAGCGGCTAGCTCATGCATTTTGTCACCCGAGGAGTGCGACCGATATTTAGAGAGGACAGGTGGTCAGGGCCCTGTTTTCTATAATGAGGTTTTGACATGGCCCGTCATGGAGTCTCGTCGTCAAAGTCAATTAGGGTGCAAGTATTATGAATTCGCTGGTACGAGGCTGTAGATTGGTCAAAAACCATGCCGGGTGTCCGTTTGGTGACACTAGGATCATATTCAAGGTACAAAAGATTTCAATATAGTAAAGTAATGTATGATGTTAAAGGGCCAAAACAAAGCTTCATTCAGGCGACAGAGCTGTTAAGAAAATACTTTCATTCACTCGCAACATTCATTAACGAGGAACATGTTTAACTGCTCTACACTACAAATGTTGATAAAAATAGGTAAGAAAATTGAAGTGTTTCAATTGTCCTTTTAAACTACAAAAATTGTCTTTTATATTATAAACTGCTTTAATTGTCTATAATATAACAGACTAGGAGAAA
Source organism: Pinctada fucata (assembly GCA_028142955.1). Taxonomy (NCBI): domain Eukaryota; kingdom Metazoa; phylum Mollusca; class Bivalvia; order Pterioida; family Pteriidae; genus Pinctada; species Pinctada fucata. The sequence continues at coordinate 77,494,630 of AP027102.1, forward strand.
AGCAGTCACAAAGCAGAGAAGTGAACTTTTGCTCAATTTTGATTGAAATGTATTTTATTCAAAATCCCGGTTTTTCTCAAAGATAGCTGGTAGGATTTTGTTTGCAATTTCCAAAGGATGCATAATACACAACTGATGCCTCCTCATTTTAAGATGACCATCCAAAAAAGACAATAAAACGAAGGTACACTACTAGCAAACAGATAAATATGTAAATTGATATAAAAACACATTACGAAGATATGTACACTGCCGACTGGAACGAGATCATGCATGCAATCACCCGAAGAGTCCGGCCGGCCGACAGAGAGGACAGATGGTCTCTAAAAGGGTTTGGGAAGGGCTAGCATTGACGTTCTCTTCACTTTACTAGTGCCCTTGTTTAAATTCGTACATAGAATGGTCAAGTACCATGCAGAAACATGGAAGTTATTGAACGTGGGTTTAACAATGACATGGATTTATGTTTAGTATCACATAATTTTATCTTGGATAATATCCAATACAATTTTTATCTTGTCTTCAATTTACACGGCTACTGCTATTACATAAAGCAATCTTTTATATGTATCAAATATAAGTAATTCATTCATTCATTCTTTTTTTTTTTCAATTAAACCAAATTTCAGTGGAATTCAAATCGAAACTGGAATTTCCAGAAGGGGTTCCCCTTTGAACTGCCTTATTTTTGCGTATATTCAGCTGAAGGGGAACGACAAGGCAAGTCATTATTATTATTCTTTTGACATTCAACCGTAGTATATTACATACAGTTGATGTTTTTTCATTCATTTCGAATATTTTTTCATCTTTCATACATATAAATGATAATTCGACTCCGGAAAACCCCCTACTTCTACAATATAAACCAAAGAATCATAAATCAATCGAAAATTTAAAAATGCATGTATATTTCAATGTGCTGATGTGAACCAATAGATCGGTATCTGTGCAGGAGGACTGTAAGTCCCCGCGGATATCTTACGGCTAGTTTTACTTTGCCTCTGCTCTGACTGGAAAAATATTCATAAATTCTCCGATAATATATCTAATTAATTATTCTGAAACAAGGAAGTATCTGTTATGTCTTTCGCTGGCTCGTTAGTTTACATTTAGGTCTTGTTTAGAATTTTGATTACATTTGGCCTCGATGATGCGGATATGGGGCATCAAATGTGAAAAGTTCTAATTGAAAATAGATAAAAATGATAAACCTTTATTGTTTAGAAAAATGAAATACTCATCGAATACATCAATTTACACACAACGTTTCTAATATTTTGTATTAGGGGGGATGTCTATTTTGTATACTGTACATCTAAAACTGTAAGTAGAAAAGGGAAGAACCATTTACTGCTATAAACTCAAGATAATGATTCAGTTTACACACAAGGCATTTACTTTCTTTCCCGGGTCCATTTATATAAAAAAAATCTGAATTTTCTTCAATTGTCACGAATTTTTTTAAAAAAAAATACATGAAGTAAGTCATATCTATTGTTTGAGATTGAATACAGAACTGCTGTATTGATCAATCGTAGACATTATTATACATAAAGACATTTAAACGCGCTCAAATTTATTAAAGGTCCTTGCTTAAACTATGGAAGAAAAATGATTTTCCTCCGACAAAAATTAGTCCCCTCTCATTAATATGAATTGCCTGTGTTGCCCTATTTTCATAATAAAAACAAAACAAAAACAAACATGAACACTGTTACATGTAAAAGTATCCGAGAGTGGTACCGAGTAGGGTATGGTAGATAATGGAATCATGAATCGAAACCGTTTCCTCATACTTTCTTCTGAAAGTTGTTTCTAAACACTGAATTCAATATCTATATATTTTAAACAGTGTCTGGACTATATACATCTTCTGCACCATAAAGAAAAAAAAAACATTGCTCAAGACGGTATGGCCGAAACACAAAGTAAGTTTTTGAAAATTAAGAAGTTTTAAATATTTGCCCATAGTTTTGGACGTACATTCACGTTATCATTTGTTAACATGTAATATCCATAGAAAGGAGGGGATCTCCAACAACAGTCGGTTGCACCACCCAAGGCAAAACCCCAAAACATCCAATGCAAAAACACAGATCAGACACTCAAAGAAAGCGACGCAAAAAGAACAAAGATCACCAATAAACATCAAAGAAGTAACTAACAGTTATTAAGTCTCAAAGTCGAGAAGGCAAGGCCAAATCATGAGAATTCCCATCGCAACTCACACCATTGAAACATGAAACACAAAAGACCACACATAAAAAACGAGACCAATGGACAACCGGTGTTGACTTAGGACGGCCATTTGCCACACAAGTAGCAGACGTTTTGGTTATCCGGATTACCCACGCACAATTCTCCAATTACCCAGAGGTATCGAAGAACGCACATAACCTCCTCACTGTAAGATGAGCATACACACAGAGAGCATGACGCAGTGTCTCAGGAAACACACAGATGGATATGTAAATGGATATAAAAACAGAAGGCAAACTAAATACCGTCCGTGCTCTGACGGCTGTATCAAGCTCATGCATACATTGTTTGAACATCCGAGGAGTGCGACTGAAATTCAGAGAGGACTTGTCTTCTCTAAAGAGGTCCGTCAAGGAGTCCTGTCGTCACAATAGGTCAGAGTGCATTTTTTTTAAGAATACGCAGGTATAAGGCTGTAGATTGGTCAAGTACCAAGCCAAGTGTCCGTCTGGTGACAGAAGGATTATAATTATCCTCGGTATAAAAGGTGTTTGATGATTCTAACACAATATTGATCGTAATTCTGTCTACCTTTGATCCTTCTTATCTTATGTTGTTAATTATGTCACCATAAAATATGGGTTGTGAAATACCAAAAATAATATACTCTGTTGTTTGTATGGGACGGAATTTAAAAAGAAGTTGAGAATATTTTTTGTAAAATTTCCAGAAAGTCTATTGTAGTTTGTGAAAGCAAAACCTTGACCTAAAAGTTTCTTGGTAATTTGTAAATTTCTACTGCGAAAATCCAAAACATCAGTACATGCTCTAGCATACCGGATGACCTGCGAAATGAAGATATCGTATGACGGTAATCTAGGAACATCACCGTCAAGCCAGGGAATCCAAAATCATATCTTTTGCCATATACACTTGTATGAATATATCCATTAACAATTTTGATATGTCCAAAATCGTGTTTCTATGTTTGTAACGTTTGCCTTGTTAAGAGACAATTCTTGTGGATAAAAAGCATTTTATACTTTGCAAAAACAGGATTGTCGATAGTAAAAATATCATTTTGGAACATTTCAAATCATCATGTTTTCTTTGCCTTTGAAGCCTTTGAATAAATTCTTTTTCATATTTGTATGAAAATAAATCTACAACAAGAGGCACATAATTTATAAGTACCCAGAGGGATCCGTACAACGTGCTTGTAGATATTCTCACCATGTCTTTCATAAATGTTGTCCAAGAGGATGGACAATGCAATACACATAGGTCATCTGCGTATTGTCTTTTCTGCGTCATGTTACAGTGAAAAATTCAAGGTTTTGGGCTTTTTCTGATCTATAGACTGATGATGTTCGTCTATCTGTTTGTCCGTCCGTCTGGCGTCAACATTTTGGTTATAGTTTCTGGCTGAAGCAAAATCTAAGGAACTGAATCTAGTAGGAACATGATACTACACAAGTAGGTTGCCTTTGACGAGGTATTTCAATTTATGTTCGACCTAGTGACCTAGGATTTTGACATAGTTAAAAATTTTGGTTGAACTTTCTGGATGCAGTAAAAACCAAGGAACTGTATACAGAAGAAACATGAAACTATACAGAAAGTTGCCCATAACAATTAGTTTCAATTTATGCCGTAACATATGACCTATTTGTATAATATTATGTTTTTCCTGCATATAATAACCTTTGGTATTTTTCTTCAACCAGAAATTTTAATCAAATTATTGACGACAGACAGACAGACATTGTCAGTCTACAAATTTGATTGAAGTACCTCTAATGAGGATATCAACCCGGCCTTTAAAAACTCTAAATTTAATGCACAAGATATGCATTTTCTGACGATGAATCCTCATAAGAGGTACCTCAATCTGAAATTATTCAGACAGGCAAAAATTGAACGTCTTTAAATTCCATAGCATCATAAAAGAACAGATAAAGGAGCTGAAAGAATAAAGGACTTGATTTAGCCCTGAAATCGTTCGATCATTTCTCGTGCACTGTCCTTCCTTTGAACGAAAAGGTTGTTCAGGATAAAAATATGATGTATTCGAAGATTTCTCATAAGTATTTTATTTCAAAAATAATTGATGTAAGATTTGATAATTACGGCTCGAATAGGTAGGGATAACAATGTCTGAAAACGTCAAAGAGCGAACAAAAACATACCAAAAAAAAAAAGCATTTTTCACATAATTTTTTGAATGGGTTTTAAGTTTTGATTCCCTCTTATTTCAAAAATTTAAAAGACAAAATTACCTCGAAACCAGTATGTCAGTGCGCAATCCGGAAATTGAAAACCGTTTTATTTTGTACTATTAAGCCACATTCTAAACTTTCAGGCGCGAAATAGCCGTTTATTTCATTCGTGTATGTTGTATATTTCATCGGAATCATCTCAGAATAGATTGTTCCATTGTAAAAGATCAAGAACTGGGCAATTTCTATCAATATAAACGCATTTAAGTCAGTTTCCAAAAAATAGTCGATCTCCTTTTTTTTCGTTTTTCGTCTGTGGGACATTGTTCCACCCCGAGTTACAGAACCCTACTTGGTCAGAAAATTGGTATTAATAATATACCAAAAAGTGCCATTCCGTAACTCGGGATGGAACAATGTTGTAAAAAACTTTTCCGTTTTCCATAGATTTCTATAGAAAACGCACATTTTAACTCAAATATCGGTATTGTTGTTGATAATTCATTCAACCGGACATATAGTTAAAATATGCACTAAGTTAGTTGATATTTCTACTGAAAAAAAATCTTCAAATTTCCCATTTTGAAATTTTGACTTTTCAGGGCAGATTTTACGCCTTATTCTTACAGCTCCTTTGCAGCATGGACCAGACATCCATGTTTCGGGTAGTAAACCCTCGTCTGTGATCCTCAATCTCAACAATGTTAAATGGCCAAATAGTGTGAAAATGATTATGTCCAAAATTGTACCGAAAGACGTAGCAGGATGGGTGGGATATGATGCTACATGACCCATGTTTTAGAAATTTCAAGAAATTTTGATAACAGAAATTTTCGAACACGCTGAAGAAACGATCAACCGAAGCTACATGTGCCCTCGGGGACTCCTTGTCCACCAGCAGTGACACTCACGAAGTGGTACAAATGTTTAACGTCTTTCAATTCAATAGTATCATTTCAATTCGCAGCATGGATCAGACATGTACGTTTCGGGTACTTTATCCTCGTCAGCGGTACTCAATCTAAACAATGTAATGAGGCCGAAGAGTGTGAATGTTATTATGTCCAAAATTGTACAGAAAGATGTAACAGGATCGGCATTGTTCCTCTTGAAACTTCAAAGTTTTCCTATCAAAATTCTGTGCCTGGTCTATTCGGCGGCGTAACAGAATAAAAATGTGGCACTTTGTACAAGGATGTTATAATTTAATGACAATTTAAGAAAGGCTTATGTCATATCAGTTCTCTGGATATCTAAATAAATGTAAGGATTGTGCTGAAGTACAAAATTTTAACATTGAATTAGCAGATGATTGTCCAAAGTCGGCGATGGGTTTTGGTCCTTCAATTCTCATTGTCGCTGCTTTGATTGTTTGATGGTCCACTTTAGTGTACTCTCATGTTTTGTTGTTTTCCGATCTCCAAAGAAATCGTGTTTGAAAAATTGTAGTCTGAGAGCAATTACAAATTCCTCCGAAGATTTAGATTTGTTGTTATTAGCGTGGAGTAGAACTTGTAGTTATACTTTTCTTATGATTCGTATTCAAGCGTTCGCTCTTCATTTTCTGGATTCAATCTATAAAATTCACAACAATCTTTATAAAATTGTACTGATTAAGCTACGAAAACATATTATTCGTATCATGTCGTACTAGTTCAGAAACATTCTCAAGGAGAGAAATACCTCTAAGGTTGCTTGGAGGGGAATACCTCTAATTCTGATAACTTGTTTCCGATCCCTTTAATGTTAAAATCGCAAGGGTGCGTCTAGGAAGCGACCTCATTAAACTTATTTATACTAATATATGAATTACAGTATCAAATATGCAAATTCGGAGAAAGGAGGGGATCTCCAACAACACTAGGTTGCAGCACCCACAGCAAAATCCCAAAACACCCATGCAAAAAACACAGGTCACAATCCAATTACTTTTGACAGTTAACGAACGCATAGCAAAGGCATGCCAAATGATTAATTGCACTGAAACAGATGATTTCGAGCGATGGACGAATTTTAATTCCTCAAAAATTTCTAAACATTTACAAAGATTTTCTTTGTTTTCTGTCATAACAAATAGATTCAATTCTTTGAAATTAGTTATCAGAAGCTGTTTGGTGCAGATTTCTCATTGTCAAAATAAATCAAGCATACTAGAAAATACAATCCTCCTATTTTTTAAAGCATATTACCCATTGTAAGGAGGATATCTGATGATTGTCAGGGTAAGGGGTTAAAGCTTAAGGTTACAATTTACAATAAATAAGGAACCTTGTGGACACGTCTTTGAAAGGTCATTGTCACAGCAGAGTTATTATATAGGAAATCCTTTTGATAATAATATCATTGCATAAGACTAATAATAGTTAATAGGATTGCTACCCTTTGCTTTTATTTGTTCATCTTTTGCGTTACAGATAATTCCAAGGCTTGGCGATATGCAAAATATATTGGTGTTGGTGTAGTAGCTGGAGGGGTTGCAGTCGTCGCCGCCCCCCAGGTATTGTCAGTCGCGGGATTTACTAAATTTGGTATCACCGCTAGCTCTTTAGGTGCCAAAGCTATGTCATCGGCTGCAATAGCAAATGGAGGCGGTGTTGCTGCAGGTGGTGCGGTGCCAATCCTTCAGTCTGCGGGAGCCGCTGGTTTCAGTTTTGCAACGAAACTAACAATTTGGACTGTGGTAGGAGGAGCAAGTTCGTATTTGACAAAAAGATTATGCGAAGGAAACAGCGAAATGAAGGCGAAAGAAAAATAGAACTACTATATTATAAAAATTATCATTCTCGTTGTTATTGTGTTAGTGTGTGCGGGGGCTGTTGGCATAAACTGAGTGCACTTTAGACATAGTTTTGATAAAAAAATGAGATATGTGAAGAAATTCTAGGAACGAAATACTAGCGGGCGTAAAAAGAAGCTGTAAATTAAAATGCAACTATCATAGTAAATATAATGGATGTAATTTGACAAATTTTGCTTACATTAATCTATCTAACATTTGTTCAATTAATATGAGTGAACAAAGAAGATATGAATGAATAAATTGTAACACAGATTTGATAAATCATTATTTATATTACTATATAGTATATTTCCCACGTTGAACTCCCAATAGGAAACTACAGTTATATTCCAATAACTTCAGTTGCCAATATACCACTTGCCGAAATTTATACTGGCTGACAAAGTGACGAAAAATGTCCGAGGTAGGTAATTTTTTCAAACATTTTCATTGTTACGTCTCAATGAAATTGCGTCTTTTTACAACGACGTCATAAATGTAAAACAACGCCAAAAGATGCTGACTCGGACATTTTGTGCTTTCTCACAAGATCGGAAAATGGTCTATTGTGACGTCACGCGCACCTTCTGAAATTGGAAGAATTTACCAAAGCCAGAATACTTTTGACAAATAGGGGATGCTTACTCATAGCTTGCTAGGGGTGCGTCGATGCTCAGATGGGTGCTCTATTGTGTGTTCTGTTGAGATTGTCGTCAGGATTTCCTTTATCTCTTTTGACGTTGTTACACAAAATATACGTGATGTTCATATAAGGGTTTCTCGTTTTCTGTACAAATGTATATATAAGTAAGGACTGTCTTACTTTTGGTGATCATGGCTGTATAACGCGATTCACTGAATTTGCACGTGCCCAACCAGAATTATACAGCCATGAAAACCAAAAATAAGACAGACATTTCTTAAATAGAAATTAGAACTAATAAATTTAAATTTTTTTAATAGCATTTAGAAATAGAAACCCCTTTGCTTGCAAACTCATGGTTCACAAAAAACCAAAGGTCTTGCTCATTGACACAGGTTTTAAACCGAAGAACAGTTATTCAAACATACAAATGAAGAGAACGATACTCAAAGGCACAGACAAACCAAACAAAAACAATATTGAAACATGAAACACGAAGCAAAGTATACGAAGTAAACTTTGCATGGACGTCCATCTGCTGCATATATTGCAAATAATATGGTTATCATGTGTGAACAAACCTCCTCTTAATCGGATAAGCGGAGGTTATTTTTGTCTGAACAAAACTTCTTTTAGAGTATGCAGAGAATTTACGAACAAACCAATAAGACGCAAATACCCCAAATTTCAAAAAGGACTTTGAATAAGGATAAAAAGTATCGGTCGTTTAAAAACCCCAACTGATCAAACGATCATAACAAATTGTGCTTGTCTGATCAAAACGAGCATACTTGTCATTCGAGGATTCTGGTCATTTTTCATTGCTTAAATAAATTATTATAAACACTTAACATCGAGCATTCCCTATGAAAATCATGGAAATCATGGAAAGTGCAAAAATTTACATTCAAATTTTCTTATTTCATCGAAAGAAAATGTAAGATTCTTAAACAAAACGGTGCATGATATTGATATTCAGTCAATTTTTCATAGTTTTTATGGCATTTAAAGTTGTTACCATGGATACCGCTTATTTGTATGTATCAAAATGTCTAAAATAGCAAAATGTACACTATGTTTTCTTTAGTTTAAATGAAAGATGTCATAATTTCTGAAATGTGATATCATTGTTTGAGGTTTGGTATTTAAGAATGATTATAAAATAATCCTCTGCATATATTGAGTATGTTGCTATGGTAACCGGAAGTTGACCTAGTTTATATAATAGGCCTCAACTAAATTTCATCATTTTTTAGGGTCAGCTAGTTCAAATCTGCAACCAGGTACAAACGAAAATAAACTTATTCAGTATAGTACTAAAGTTTATTGAGCTATTTGAAAAATAAAATTGGGAAGCCTCTTAACGGTTGCTATGGAAACAAAGCTTACATTTTCTTAATTTTGTGAAAAAACAAAACGACAAAAAATGATATTTTACTCTTTTTCATCTGTATTGACTGGATTCGTTCGTCATTTTGCCGTAAAATCAATTTATAAATGTTGAATTGGTGTTGAATGAAATAATTGAATCCTTTTATATATTTTTTTGTTTCCATAGCAACCATTTACTTCATTTGCAACTCCTCAAAATAAGAGTTTAACAGAGATTTAGAGACCAAAAATTTAGATTGTGTTTTAGTTTTATGCCTTTAGAGTGAAACAATAATATACAACATTCGCACTGCATAGCAAACAGTCATGGCTTCCATAGCAACCATGAATATCCCATAGCAACCGTTGATGTTTCTTAAATTGAATGCGATGTAACCATATTCCTAACAATCTTAAATCTCTAAACGTTTTAAAATATTTTAAGAAAGATGCAAATTAACCCCCATGTCCTCCTGATCAGTATTTTATATGTCATTAGCAACGGATTAGAGTGCAAAACAAAAGGTTATAATGACTCTATTTATAAACCAAAAGCTTATGTCTAGCAATAAAGATCAAGAATTACTGATATTACGTACAAAAATCGATAACCTTTTTAAGATAATTAAATTGCTGCAGAAAATAAATATTGAAAACACTGTTGAAGTATAAGATTTTCAAGGTCAAAGGTCAAGGTTACAAATCGGAAATAATCAAAATCATAGTATACAGCCTAAAGACTGCACTTTTCATTAGATCTGTATTCAACTTCAATCAATTATGACTTATGGCAAGAGTAAATACCCTATTGATTTTCAAGGTTTTAGGTCAAAGGTCAAGGTTGTAAATATTTTATATGGATACCCTGTCAAAACCTAAAACAGCTGGCCACAGCGTGTCATGGATCTTGATGAAAATTTCTGTAATTATCAAACTTAATCTAAAAACAATGAAAACAAACTATATTATTGTATTTGAACCATGGTTACCATCGCAATGAGGTCTATCTATTTGACATCATCAGATATATGAGAAATAAGACGTATTATGGCATTCTGTTGTCATGAAAACCATGTTAAAAATAAGGTCTATTTTTTCGGTCATTTATTGCCTGTTTTTGACTATTTTGAAGGTTTAAAACCATATTTTGGCACATGTTATGGGTATTCGATGTCACCTTAACAAAATTAATGTCCATTGCTGAAAAATTCAAGAAATAAAATTTAGGGTGAAACTCACAATTTTGTTATGGATACTAATTAAAAACCGTTGCTAAAGCAACTTGGAATCAATATTTCGGTGTACCGCATATTTGAAAACATTGTTTTTCCCCATTTTTGAGTCCTATGATTATGAAATAGGATACCTGTATATAAATTTCGTTTGTCATTATTACTTGACATTCTAATCATTTCAAGGTCATCTGTCCAAAGCCCAAGGTCATTTCTAACTTTAGACTCAAATTTACTCAAAAACAGGATATCCAATTATTTTGAATTGATTTCTCTAACTTGTTTCATTGATTTTGAATATTGACAGTTGAACAATCTATCAAAAGAAGTAGAATTCATCACAGTTTTGTTAAATCATATTTCACTTCTATGTATGACATTCGGAAAACACTTAAACAGAAAATTTTCAATGATCGCCACATGTTATGATATGGTGCACGGACAGATACAAAATTTTCTGTTTAAGTGTTCTCCAAATATACTTCTATTCTTGACCAGAATAAATTACCATCATATAATTTATAATAATGACCATATGAAAGGCCTAAAATAAATTCATATAAAGTTGATTTAGACAGTATTTACTTGATTCAATCAAAAGGGATTCCCGTGGAACATAAAATTTGTGTATCACGTGATACCCCACTGTGAATGATATCTCTTCATTCCATTCATCATACAATAGTACACATAATTTTACAAAAAGGAAACACTTTACATTTGAAAATTCCATCTGACGGTGCTTAGCGGAAAAACGAAAAATGGTTGCTAAGGTAAAAAGTTAGTTGCAATGGAGAATTTTGTAATCTGCCAATTATTGTAAGTCTTTCCATATATAAGTATGGAATAAAAATCCATATTTGGTAATATGAAACAAATCGGTATTATGCATCTATGGAGCTGAAAGGTATGATAACTTAGGTGTATATCTCGTTGCTAGGTAAAATGGGCAATTTCTGAGACATTTTAGATAAAAGATAAACGCCATCTTAAAAAATCGCACATATAACTAGATAAAGCCTCGTCATAAATAGTTAATTTCAATTATTTGAAATGGTTGCTATGGAATACATCTGGTTGCTATGGAGGATTTTTCACATCTTATATATATAATTTCATATCACTGTAAGTATTTCCATAAATGAGTATACAATGGATATCCATACGAGGGAATATAAATAAACCGGTATCATGCATCTACTGAACTGAGAGGTATGGTAACTACGGTGTACAAAGGTGTACATCTCGTTGCTAGGTAAATTGGAAATTTTAATTACCTTATTTTTTATAATAGATACATTATTTGCAACATAAGAAAATATCCTTTTATGAGCCAAATAAAAAAATTGCATACATAACTAAATAGAAGCCAGTAATAAAATGATAAATTTAATTAATGAAAATGGTTGCTATGGAATAAAATTGGTTGCTATGGAGGATTAATCACATCTTATGTATCGAATTTCTCATGTTTTGTAATTTGCATATTATTGTAAGACTTTCAATGCATTATTATGGAATAAATATCCATACTTGGTAATAAAAGATAAACCGGTATTATGCATCTACGGAGCTGAAAGGTATGATAACTAAGGTGTATATCTCGTTGCTAGGTAAAATGGGCAATTTCTGTGAAATTTTGGAAAAGGATGAAATATTTGCAACATAAGAAAATATCCTCATATGAGCCAAACAAAAAATCATATACATAACAATTAAAAAATTGTCATAAATAATCAAATTTAGTTATTGAAAATGGTTGCTATGGAATAAAATCGGTTGCTATAGAGGATTTTTCCCATATTGCATATAAATATGTCTCCCTTAGTCTATTTATACAAAATAAGAGGGAAAATTCATTTGTAAATAAGAGAAGTTTTTTTAAAAATTATTTGATATTGAAAATGGTAAATTTCAATTTTTCAAAATTTAAAAAATAGGCCTACATCAGGTTACCATAGCAACGGAGTCACTTCAATTTAATGCATGTTATTTAATTTTTCTTTAACACTATACATGAGACATTTGTTCGATACTTAATCGAATTTAATTGAGCAGTTGGAAACGTAAAAAAATACGTTGGAAATCTTACAAATTTATAGATTTTTTTGTCTCACTGGCAGGTTTCCATGGTAACAATTAAAACACAGGCAAATATTCTTTTAAAAAGTTAAAAAAAAAACCTTTTTATTGCTATAAATGGTCAAGGAGCATCAAAATGATTACAAAAAAGGTGAAAAATTTTGAAGTTTCACCATCGAATTTTTTTATGTGCACATGTACGCTATGACGTCATAAACATTACTTGATCGTAACGTCACGTTACGTTGCGCGACATTTATCTATAGGGCGCAAATAATGGCATAATTTTTTTCCAATTAAGGAATGACTGTAATATTTTTTCTGTCTATCGATGTATAGACAAAAACCGATGCACAGACTATATAATCCGCGAAGCTTTTGAAAAGGTTTTGAAAAGGTCAAACTTAAAGGTCTATGAGACTAGGTCAAAGGCCATGGTATTTTCATTGAAAATCATGTCACAAGGAATTCCGGTGAAATGTAAAACCCATATCCCTTTAACAAATTAAATGAAGATGTAAGTTATGAAAGAACTTCAAGGTCAAGGTCACTAGTTCAAAGATGGGACAAAAAATATTTGCACGCAGGGTTCTTTCCGTCATTGTTCACCTCCATGTACAGTTACTTTTTAATGCTCCTTATATCTTTTTTCCCACTGTTGACTAAAAAACAAATGTATTTTCTATCTCGAGGTAATATTGATGCGTGAGATTTGTCTCAGTATGGTCTGTTTTATAAAGCTGATCCAATCAGCAGAATATATTGGGGGGGGGGGGGGGGGGGAAAGGGGAGTACCTCTCTCCTCTTCCCACCCCCTTCCGCCACCTCCTCCTTCCCCTTCTTTTCACCCTTCCCTTACCTCCCCCTCTTGCCCCCTTTCCTCCCTCCTCCCGCCCCTTTCCCCTCCGTGACGGACGGACAGAAAGACGCACGGACTTCGCCATTTCATAGACCGGATTTTGCTCCGCAACCTGATAAGAATACATGTATATGGAAAACCAAAGATTTTCACAAGAAGGTCATACTCTAGAGTCAAGGTCACAGTGTTAAAAATTTGGGATCCACGCAAGGTCTTGCCAAAGAGACTACATATGTGCAAGTTGTTTGTTTGTTTGTTTGGATTTTTTATCGGAAAAAAAAGATACCGTACTGCCCTCTTGCTCGAATCATACACCATTGTAGTGTAACATAACCCCCTCTCTGTAAGATGACCACAGAAACAAGGCAGCAAAACGCAGGGATACAAACAACATACTGATGGATACGTAAATGGATATATAAACAAAGGGCGTACGAAATACAGTGCATGCTATAGCGGCTAGCTCATGCATTTTTTTTACCCGAGGAGTCCGATCGATATTCCGGGAGGACAATTGGTCTTCGCCCCGTTTTCTCTAAAGAGGTTTGGACATGGCCCGTCATTGAGTCTGGTCGTCAAAGTAAATTAGAGTGCAAGTATTATGAATGCGCTGGTACGAGGCTGTAGATTGGTAAAAAATCATGCCGGGTATCCGTTTGGTGACACTAGGATCATATTCAAGGTACAAAAGATTCCAATATAGTAAAGTAATGTATGATGTTAAATTGATAAAGGGCCAAAACAAAGCTTCATTCAGGCGACAGAGCTGTAAAGACAATACTTTCATTCACTCGAAACATTCATTAACGGAGAACATGTTTAACTGCTCTACACTACAAATGTTGATAAAAGTAGGTAAGAAAATTGAAGTGTTTCAACTGTTCTTTTAAACTACAAAAATTGTCTTTTATTTTATAAACTGCTTTAATTGTCTATAATATAACAGCCTAGGAGAAAAGCAGTCACAAAGCAGAGAAGTGAAATTTTGCTCAATTTTGATTGAAATGTATTTTATTCAAAATCCCTGTTTTTCTTAAAGATAGCTGGTAGGATTTTGTTTGCAATTTACAAAGGATGCAAAATACACAACTGATGCCTCCTCATTTTAAGATGACCATCCAAAAAAGACAATAAAACGAAGGTACACAAGTAGCAAACAGATAAATATGTAAATTGATATAAAAACACATTACGAAGATATGTACACTGCCGACTGGAACGAGATCATGCATGCAATCACCCGAAGAGTCCGGCCGACCGGCAGAGAGGACAGATGATCTCTAAAAGGGTCTGGGAAGGGCTAGCAATGACGTTCTCTTCACTTTACTAGTGCCTTTGTTTCAATTTGTACATAAAATGGTCAAGTACCATGCAGAAACATGGAAGTTATTGAACTTGGGTTAAACAATGACATGGATTTATGTTTAGTATCACATAATTATATCTTGGATAATATCCAATACAATTTTTATCTTGCCTTCAATTTACACGGATACTGCTATTACATAAAGCAATCTTTTATACGTATCAAATATTAGTAAATCATTCATTCATTTTTTTTTAATTAAACCAATTTTCAGTGGAATTCAAATCGAAACTGGAATTTCCAGAAGGGGTTCCCCTTTGAATTGTCTTGTTTTTGTGTATATTCAGGTGAAGGGGAACGACAAGGCAAGTCATTATTATTATTCTTTTGATATTCCACTGTAGTATATTACATACAGGTGATGTTTTTTCATTCATTTCAAATATTTTTTCATCTTTCATACATATAAATGATAATTCGACTCCGGAAAACCCCCTACTTCTACAATATAAACCAAAGAATCATAAATCAATCGAAGATTTAAAAATGCATGTATATTTCAATGTGCTGATTTGAACCAATATATCGGTATCGGTGCAGGAGGACTGTAAGTCCCCGAGGATATCTTACGGCTAGTTTTACTTTGCCTCTGCTCTGACTGGAAAAATATTCATAAATTCTCTGATAATATATCTTATTAATTATTCTGAAACAAGGCAGTATCTGTTATGTCTTTCGCTGGCTCGTTAGTTAACATTTTAAGTCATGTTTAGAATTTTGCTTACATTTGGCCTCGATGATGGGATATGGGGCATCAAATGTGAACAGTTCTAATAGAAAGTAGAAAAAAAATGATAAACCTTTATTGTTTAGAAAAATGAAATACTCATCGAATACATCAATTTACACACAACGTTTCTAATATTTTGTATTAGAGGGGATGTCTTTTTTGTATACTGTACATCTAAAACTGTAAGTAGAAAAGGGAAGAACCATTTACTGCTATAAACTCAAGATAATGATTCAGTTTACACACAAGGCATTTACTTTCTTTCCCGGGTCCATTTATATAAAAAAATCTGAATTTTCTTCTATCGTCACGAAAATTAAAGAAAAAAATACATGGTGTAAGTCATATCCATTGTTTGAGATTAAATACAGAACTGCTGTATTGATCAATCATAGACATTATACATAAAGACATTTATACGCGCTCAAATTTATTAAAGGTCCTTGCTTAAACTATGCAAGAACAATGATTTTCCTCCGACAAAAATTAGTCCCCTCTCATTAATATAAATTGCCTGCGTTGCCCTATTTTATAATAAAAATCAAAACAAAAACAAACATGAACACTGTTACATGTAAAAGTATCCGAGAGTGGTACCGAGTAGGGTATGGTAGATAATGGAATCATGAATCGAAACCGTTTCCTCATACTTTCTTCTGAAAGTTGTTTCTAAACGCTGAATTCAGTATCTATTTATTTTAAACAGTGCCTGGATTATATACTAACATCTTCTGTACCATAAAGAAAAAAAAAACATTGCTGAAGACGGTATGGCCGAAACGCAAAGTAAGTTTTTGAAAATGAAGAAGTTTTAAATAAATGCCCATACTTTTGGACGTACATTTACGTTATCATTTAATATTTACATATGCCCATTCATTTGTATAGAATTTACACTGTGATTATAGGAGTATAACCGCAGTGGCATGATTTGAACTATGACGTCATAGTAAGTTGGCTTGATTTGAACTTTGACGGTACGTAGTAACAGAGCCTTAGCAACGTAGTTGTAAACGTATCTTAACGTCATTAAAGTGTGAAAAACTGAAATGTAAATATATATAATAACTGTCTTTTGGAATGTGATTATACTGTGATAACCTACAATGGATCCAGGAATTATGTTTCTCATAATGCGCTAACGCGCATTATGGAACATAATTCCTGGATCCATTGTAGGTTATCACAGTATAATCACATTCCAAAAGACAGTTATTCTATAATTAAACATGTAATATCCATAGAAAGGAGGGGATCTCCAACAATAGTCGGTTGCACCACCCAAGGCAAAACGCCAAAACACCCAATTCAAAAACACAGAGCAGACACTCAAAGAAAGCGATACAAAAAGATCACCAATAAACATCAAAGAAGTACCTAATAGTTATTCAGTCTCAAAGTCGAGAAGGCAAGGTCACATCTGAGAATTCCCATCGCAACTCACACCATTGAAACATGAAACACAAAAGACCACACATAAACCAACGAAGCCAATGGGCAACCGGTGTTGACTTAGGACGGCCATCTGCCACACAAGTAGCAGACGTCAACTCTCCAATTACCCAGAGGTATCTAAGAACGCAGATAACCTCCTCACTGTAAGATGAACATTCAAACAGAGAGCATGACGCAGGGTCTCAGGAAACACGCAGATGGATATGTAAATTGATATAAAAAAACAGAAGGCAAACTAAATACAGTCCGTGCTCTATCGGCTGTAGCAAGCTCATGCATACATTGTTTGAACATCCGAGGAGTCCGACTAAAATTCAGAGAGGACAGATGGTCGGGGCCTTGTCTTCTCTAATGAGGTTTGGACAAGATCGTCAAGGAGTCCTGACGTCACAGTCAGTCAGAGTGCATTTTTTAAGAATACGCAAGTACAAGGCTGTAGATTGGTCAAGTACCAAGCCAAGTGTCTGTCTGGTGACAGAAGGATTATAATTATCCTCGGTATAAAAGGTGTTTAATGATTCTAACACAATTTCGATCGTAATTCTGTCTACCTTTGATCCTTCTTATGTTGTTTATCATGTCACCATAAAATGTAGGTTGTGAAATACTCAAAATAATAAACTCTGTTGTTTGTATGGGACGGAATTTCAAAAGAAGTTGAGAATATTTTTTGTAAAATTTCCAGAAAGTCTATTGTACATGTAGTTTGTGAAAGCAAAACCTTGACCTAAAAATTTCTTGGTAATTTGTAAATTTCTATTGCGAAAATCCAAAACATCAGTACATGCTCTAGCATACCGGATGAACTGCAAAATGAAGATACCATATGACGGTAATCTAGGAACATCCCCGTCTAGCCAGGGAATCCATATCTTTTTCCATATACACTGTATGAATGACAAATATGGATAATGACCATATCCCTGTCTACAGTACAAAATCGATAATTCAGAAAATCAGAAACCGAAGGCATACAAAATCAGGACAAAACAGGAACCAAAGCAAACAAAAACAAAAACCTCCACCATATGAATATCTCCATTAACAATTTTGATATGTCCAAAAATCGTGTTTCTGTGTTTGTAACGTTTGCCTTGTTAAGAGTCTATTCTTGTAGATAAAAAGCATTTTTATACTTCTCAAAAACAGGATTGTCGATAGTAAAAGTATCATTAAGGTACCTCGAAGTACCAATGGGACATTTCAAATCATCATGTTTTCTTTGCTTTTGAAGCCTTTGGATAAATTCTTTATCATATGTGTATAAAAATAAATCTACAACAAGAGGCACATAATAGGTAACCACAGGTATCCGTACAACCTGCTTGTAGATATTCTCACCAAGTCTTTCATAAATGTTGTCCAAGAGGATGGACAATGCAATACAAATAGGGAATCTGCGTTTCGTCTTTTCTGCGTCATGTTACAGTGAAAATTTCAAGGTTTTGGGCTTTTTCTGATCTACAGACTGATGATGTCCGTCTATCTGTTTGTCCGTCCGTCTGGCGTCAACATTTTGGTTAAACTTTCTGGCTGAAGCAAAATCTAAGGAACTGTATGTAGTAGGAACATGATACTTTACAAGTAGGTTGCCTTTGACGAGATATTTCAATTTATGTTCTACCTAGTGACCTAGGATTTTGACATAGCTAAAAATTTTGGAAGAAGTTTCTGAATGCAGTAAAAACCAAGGAACTGTATACAGAAGAATCATGAAACTATACAGAAAGGTTGCCCATAAAAATGAGTTTCAATTTATGCCGTAACATATGACCTATTTATATAATATTATGTTTCTCCTGCATATAATAACATCTGGTATTTTTCTTCAACCAGAAATTTTAATTAAATTATTGACGACAGACATTAATGACAGTCAGGGATATGTTTGTGACCGACTAACATCGTCACTGAGGAAGTTCTACGGTCGATATGGGGAACTCGTCATACACTATGATGTCCCACTCTCCAGAATGGTGGGTGATATTCTGTCATAGACCATTTGAACCATCCAACCCAAGATTGTACTCTATGTCTTCCGAAATGGAAGTTACCGGATGTGACAGTTCTACCGAATCGAAGCGGCGGGTATTGCATGCAAGCAGGAGATGCTTACTCTTCCTGGGCACCTGATCTCACTCCCATATCGGGAGTTCGCTTCTTTTCATGTGGTGGAGGTTTTTGTTTGTTTGCTTTGGTTCCTGTTTTGTCCTGATTTTGTATGCCTTCGGTTTCTGATTTTCTGAATTATCGATTTTGTGCTGTATACAGGGATATGGTCATTATCCATATTTGTCATTGTCAGTCTACAAATTTGATTGAAGTACCTCTAATGAGAATATCAACCCGGCCTATAAAATCTTTAAATTTAATGCACAAAATATATCAACCCGGCCTATAAAATCTTTAAATTTAATGCACAAAATATGCATTTTCAGACGATGAATCCTCATAAGAGGTTCCTCAATCTGAAATTATTCAGACAGGCAAAAGTTGAACGTCTTTAAATTTCATAGCATCATAGAAGAACAGATAAAGGAGCTGAAAGAAAAAGGACTTGATTTAGCCCTGAAATCGTTCGATTATTTCTCGTTCACTGTCCTTACTTTGAACGAAAAGGTTGTTCAGGATAAAAATATGATGTATTCGAAGATTTCTCATAAGTATTTTATTTAAAAAATAATTGATGTAAGATTTGATAATTACGGCTCGAATAGGTAGGGATAACAATGTCTGAAAACATCAAAGAGCGAACAAAAAAAAAATGCATTTTCACATAAATTTTAAAATGGATTTAAGTTTTGATCCCCTCTTATTCTAAAAATTTAAAAGAAAAAATAACCTCGAAACCAGTATGTCAATGAAATCATTAACGTACGCAATCCGGAAATTGAAAACCGTTTTATTTTGTACTATAAAGCCACATTCTAAGCTTTCAGGCGCGAAATAGTCGTTTATTTCATTTGTGCAAGGACTTATAAACACCAGGATTCGCAACTCTCTACACCGCCTCTAGAATAGTACTGAAAACTCGCGTGTAACGAGATCTGAACGAGATCAAAACGTAGCCCAGTCCCATCCGAGAGGTGTGATCAAATAACATGATTTTTTCAAGCATCACACAATAAACACATAAGATATTGATACGTATATGTAGAAGAAACCCTACTGTTTCAATAAATACCAATTTTATCAAAATATATTGATACATTGTCGTAATATCTAACTTTAAAGCGGAGCCTTGACATTCGCCAGTATGACCCAGATATCGCTAAAGAGGATTAAATAGGCATATGCTCTGTCCCATTTTCTCAATTAGTACTAGACTTGCACATAAAATATTGGTGGCAACTCGAAAATGAAAACCTAGTGCGTGCATTAGAACCAATTTTGTTTAATTTATTCGACGATTTCATCGTATACCAGAGCTTCAAAAATAGAGCTTTTCACTCGTCGGTACGCGCGGTCATTTTCTGAAAGAGGCAGACAGCTCAACGCTCTGACCCAATTTCTCAAACTAGACAAGATTTACATATAAAATATTGTTATCAAAATGAAGACTAAAACCTAATGTGTGCATTAGAACCAGTTTTGTTTAATTAATTCGACAATTTTATTGTTTTACGGGGCTTCGAAAATGGGTGTTTTCACTCGTCGTTACGCGCGGCCATTTTCTGAAAGAGGTAGACAGCCCAACGCTCTGACCCATTTTCTCAAACTAGACAAGATTTACGTAAGAAATATTGTTATCAAAATAAAGACTACAACTTAGAGTGTGCATTAGGACCAATTTTGTTTAATTAATTCGACAATTTTATTGTTTTATGTGGCTTCGAAAATGGGTTTTTTTTCACTCGTCGGTACGCGCGGCCATTTTCTGAAAGAGGTGGACAGCCCAACGCTCTGACCCATTTCTCAAACTAGACAAGATTTACATACGAAATATTGTTATCAAAATAAAGATTACAACTTAAAGTGTGCATTAGGACCAATTTTGATTAATTAATTTGACAATTTCATTATTTTACGGGGCTTCGAAAATGGGTGTTTTCACTCGTCGGTACGCGCGGCCATTTTCCCAAAAGACGTACACAGGCAGGTCAACCCTCTGACCCGTTTTCTCAAACAAGACACGATAAACACAAGGAATATTGTTATCAAAATAATTAATAAACCCTAATGCGTGCATTAGTTCCATTTTCATTTCATGATACCTAATATTAATAAGAATGCAAGACTTCGAAAATGGGGGTGTTTACGATCACATGTTTTGCCACGGCCTGTAATGAAGAAGGTAAACAAGCCATCTAAAACCATTTTATTTACTTTTTTATTTTATAAAATATCTATGAAAAGTTGTTTTTAAAATAAAGTTGGACTTTTTTGTATCTGCTAGAATTATTTTTCATGTATAGATGTCGATAATTGACCAGAATATAACTGCCTCAGATATAAGTGATCTCGACGCAAGTTCGCCCTCGCCATTACGACTACGACGTGACCTATATAAATAGGCCCGATTTAATTTAACATTTTCTCGACTATTTCAAGACGTAATATCAATATATTGGTACCAAAATGATCAGGATAATCTATTTTACTTATTCAAGCCGTTTTTATGTTGTCATAATTAACATATTTAAGGCATTCATGGTTTTTAATATCACAACCCTAACATCTCGTTGCCTAATTTGCATATCAAAAGGGCACGCGAGATGTTAACGGGAAAAGACGAGATTCCAAACCTTGTGTTTATAAGTCCTTGATTTGTGTATGTTGTATATTTCATCGGAATCAACTCAGAATACTAGCAGATTGTTCCATTGTAAAAGAAGAAGAAATGTGCATTTTTTATCTATATAAACGCATTTAAGTCAATTTCCTAAAAAGAAATAGTCAATTTCTTTTTTTTTTTCGTTTTTCGTCTGTGGGACATTGTTCCACCCCGAGTTACAGAACCTTACTTGGTCAGACAATTGGTATTAATAATATACCAAATAAGTGGCATTCTGTAACTCGGGGTGGCACAATGTTGTAGAAAACTTTTCCGTTTTCCATTGATTTCTATAGAAAACGCACATTTTAACCCACAAATATCAGTATTGTTGTTGATAATTTATACATCCGGACATTTAATTAAAATATGCACTAAGTTAGTTGATATTTCTACTGAAAAAAAATCTTCAAATTTCCCATTTTGAAATTTTGACTTTTTCAGGGCAGATTTTACGCCTAATTCTTACAGCTCCTTTGCAGCATGGACCAGACATCCATGTTTCGGGTAGTAAACCCTCGCCTGTGATCCTTAATCTCAACAATGTTAAATTGTCAAATAGTGTGAAAATTATTATGTTCAAAATTGTACCGAAAGACGTAGCAGGATGGGTGGGATATGATGCTACATGACCCATGTTTTAGAAATTTCAAGAAATTTTGATAACAGAAATTTTCGAACACGTTGATGAAACGATCAACCGAAGCTACATGTGCCCTCGGGGACTCCTTGTCCACCAGCAGTGACACTCACGAAGTGGTACAAATGTTTAACGTCTTTCAATTCAATAGTATCATTTCAATTCGCAGCATGGATCAGACATGTACGTTTCGGGTACTTTATCCTCGTCAGCGGTACTCAATCTAAACAATGTAATGAGGCCGAAGAGTGTGAATGTTATTATGTCCAAAATTGTACAGAAAGATGTAACAGGATCGGCATTGTTCCTCTTGAAACTTCAAAGTTTTCCTATCAAAAGTTAGCGTCTCCAAAATTCTGTGCCTGGTCTATTCGGTGGCGTAACCGAATTAAAATGTGGCACTTTGTACAAGGATGTTATAATTCAATGACAATTTAAGAAAGGCTTATGTCATATCAATTCTCTGGATATCTGGATAAATGTAAGGATTGTGCTGAAGTACAAAATTTAACATTGAATTAGCATATGATTGTCCAAAGTCGGCGCTGGTTTTTTGTCCTTCAATTCTCATTGTCGCTGCTTTGATTGTTTGATGGTCTACTTTGGTTGTACTCTCATGTTTTGTTGTATTCCGATCTCCAAAAAAATCATATTTGAAAAATTGTAGTCTGAGAGCAATTGTTGTTATTAGCGTGGATTAGAACTTGTAGTTATACTTTTCTTAGGACTCGTATTCAAGCGTTCGCTCTTCATTTTCTGGATTCAATCTATAGAATTTACAACAATCGTTATGGAATTGTAATGATTTAGCTACGAATACGTATTATTCGTATCATGTCGTACTAGTTCAAAAACAATCACAAGGAGAGAAATACCTCTAAGCTTGCTTGGAGGGGAATACCTCTAATAATGATAACTTGTTTCTAATCCCTTTGATGTTAAAATCACAAGGGTGCGCCTAGGAAGCGACCTTATTAAACTAATTTATGCTAATATATGAATTACAGTATCAAATATGCAAATTCGGGGGTCACAATCCAATTACTTTTGACAGTTAACGATCGCATAGCGGCGAAAGCGTGTCAAATGATTAATCCACTGAAACAGATGATTTCAAACGATGGACGAAATTTTTATTCCTCATACTTTTCTTAACATTTACAAACATTTTCTTTGTTTTCAGTCACGACAAACAGTTTCATTTCTTTGAAATTCGTTATCAGAAGCTGTTATGTGCAGATTTCTCATTGTCAAAATAAATCAAGCATACTAGAAAATACAATCCTCCTATTTTTAAAGCATATTACCCATTGTAAGGAGGACATCTGATGAATGTCAGGGTAAGGGGTTAAAGCTTAAGGTTACAATTTACAATAAATAAGGAACCTTAGGTTAAACTGTATTTATTCCAGATCATATAATCAAATAAATTACAAGAAATATAACAGGATTTGGAAACAAGTAATGGAATTACTTATACTAATCCAAATCCTTTGATCAATAAATTGCTACAGAATTATATATCATGAGCGAGGGAAAGATTGTGCATGTAGAGTGCAAGGGAGAATAAGAAAGAAAGTGCAAATGTGAACATTCACATGTTAAATGTAATGGTA
Organism: Pinctada fucata; assembly: GCA_028142955.1. NCBI lineage: Eukaryota > Metazoa > Mollusca > Bivalvia > Pterioida > Pteriidae > Pinctada > Pinctada fucata. The sequence goes on from AP027102.1 coordinate 77,518,598, forward strand.
TAGAAAACGAAAGAAAGAACAAAGAGGATTCTGTGTGCATCCGAAGTCTTATAAACGAACAATTATTCAGTTTGAAAATCTCTTACTCTGCAAAATGAAGTCCTGTACTACAGAGAAGATATTAACGTTATCCTGGTAGGGTAAAAGAATATTTCCAAACAAGAGAAGCTCTAACGATTTATTTTGTAGAGTATCGATGGTCAGTGAACGGAAAGTATCATACAGAGGACAATGTAACAGATAGTGGCGTGTTGTTTCTAATGCTCCACAGTCACAATTAGCAGTTGTTGAGATATTGCGAGCGAAGAGATGAGCTCTGTTCCACTACTTTCGGTCCTAAAGCGACAATGGTAAATTTGACCCATACGGGTACCCGAGTTACAGTATGACGGCGCTGTATAGTCAGATTCATTCAGAAAGTGCTTAAAGCTTTGTATGGATGGGTTATTACGGATATCTAGTGGGATTTGATTCCAGGAGTGGATGACAGAAGGTAGAAAAGAGTTTTGATATTTCTGTGTTCTACATAGAATTGTGTTTAAGTTATGTCTGTTCCGTGTGTCACGTCCATGAGTATCGTACGTCTGTCGTGGTACTAGGTCACAGAGATAAGAGGGTGAAGATCCATGATACATACTGTGAAATTTAATAAGTTTGTGTTTAGTTCGGCGTGTCTGGAGAGTATCGCAGCTTGCTTCTTTAAGTAATGCTGCTGTACTTGCAAGTTTCGAGGCACCGGTGATAATTCTAGCGGCTTCGAGATGTAAGCGTTCAAGTCTAATTTTAGAAGTGTTTGAGCATCCGTCCCAAATTACATCGGCATATTCTAAAATTGGACGGATAAACGTGAAGTAGATTTTTTGGAGAGTGAGTCTGTCAAGATTAAGTTTTAGTTTACGAAGCATATTTAGTTTCTTCGAGGCCTTATTTACAATTTCGTCTATGTGAATGTCCCAGTTTAAATTATGAGTAAAAGTTATACCAAGATGTTTGTGCTGGTCGACTTCTTTAATCAATTCATCGTTCATGTACAGAGAGGGATGGAATGGAGTGTATCGTTTAGTGGAAATAAGAAGTGATTCTGTTTTATTTGGGTTGAAATCAACTAGCCATTGACGGGACCATGTATGTATTTTATCGAGATCATTATTGAGGAGCTCTGCTGAGTCTATCGGGTTATCAACTATGATATATAAACTGGTGTCGTCGGCGAAAAGTCTAATATTTGTACTAATTTCACATACTATATCATTTATATATACAAGAAATAGAATAGGACCTAAGATTGAACCCTGAGGAACCCCCGCATTTATTTCACCCCAATCAGATGCTATCCCGTTTATCACCACCCTTTGTTTTCGATTTGAAAGATAATTAGCAAACCGATTTAGAATTTTGTCTTTGATCCCAATAGAACGTAATTTATGAATTAAACCCTCATGCCAAACACGATCAAAAGCTTTACTTATATCACAAAAGACCACCCGTATTTCCTTTCCCTCATCTAAAGCCCTGCCAAATTCGTTAGAAAGATCAAGAAGCTGGTTTATGGTTGAGTCGTTGGGTCTGAAGCCGGATTGGAGATTAGTAAGGATAGAATGGGAATGCAAGTAATTATATAAATGTTTAAAGACACAGCGCTCCATTACTTTACCAATAATACTGAGGAGAGATATAGGCCTATAGAGAAGGGTCATCCTTTTTGAATATGGGACTGACGTTGGCTAGCTTCCATGATGCAGGGAATGTACTTGTTTGAATAGAGAGATTAAATAACTTGGTAAATAAAGGAGCTAGTTCGCGAGATGCGTTCCTTAAAAGGATAGGGTTTATAAGATCTGGACCTGTTGCTTTGTTTGTGTTTAATGATGATAAGACGTCAATAACATCAGTTTCGTCAATAATGATATCAGAAAGACAATAATCAGGATCGTGCGCAATAGGTAGGGATGAAGAACTGTCATATATATCTTGTTGCGATAAGAAATATGTATTAAACAAAGAAGCCTTTGCTGTGTCATTTTCAATATAAAGGTCAAGGTCGTCTGATTTCAAGGGAGGAAGAGTTACGTCATTTTTTCCTGTATTGGTAATTTTATTCATAATGTTCCACCACTGCCGACTATTGGAGCTACTGTCGTAAAGTTGCCTAACAAGACTCTGCATATATTGCTGTTTAGTCTTTCGAATGAGGTTAATGACAGAGTTACGTGCCCTTCGAAAGATTGCCCAAAGTTCTGAAGTTTGCTGAGATTTTGCTCGTTTGTGAGCTCTTTTTCGATTGCGGATAGCTTTTCTGATGTCATTATTCATCCAAGGAAGATCATTTTTTCGTATACGAACAACTTTATTTGGTATGTGAGAGGAGGCTATTTCTAATATTTTTTTCAGAGATTTAAACTGCTGAGTCATTCGGGTCATTAGTTATTAGATCAGTGTGATTTAGATTAAGTATTTCATCGCGGTAAGAGTCGAAGTTACCCTCTTTAAATAGCCATATTTTGCGTAAAAAAGAAACTTGTTTCGGTTTCTCAATATTAAGATAGACATACACTGGACAATGATATCTTATTTCGTTGGGGAGAAAAGGGTCACCTACTCCAGAGAGAAAGACAGAGCGAGGAGAATTAGTGAGAATAAGGTCTAGTAAGGTCTGGAAGGTTTCAGTAAAATGAGTTGGTTCTGTGACGAGAGAGCGAAAATTGTAAGTGTCGCATATATCAGTGATATCGTCGTAAGATGAATTTAGCTGATTACAATTAAAGTCACCTGTAACTATTATGTTATTAATATTTGTGTTATACGCTTTATCAATAGAATACTTTATGCTGTCCCATACTTCATTAGGAACCTTGTGGACACGTCTTTGAAAGGTCACTGTCACAACAGAGTTATTATATAGGAAATCCTTTTGATAATTATATCATTGCATACAACTAATAATAGTTAATAGGGATGCTACCCTTTGCTTTTATTTGTTCATCTTTTGAGTTACAGGAAAAGGTGATTCTCAGGCGTCCTATAATACCAAAGCTTGGCGATATGCAAAATATATTGGTGTTGGTGTAGCAGCTGGAGGGGTTGCATTCGTCGCCGCCCCCCAGGTATTGTCAGCCGCGGGATTTACTAAAGCTCGTATCGCCGCTAGACCTTTAGGTGCCAAAGCCATGTCATCGGCTGCAAATGACGGCGTTGTTGCTGCAGTTACAGCGGTGTCAATCCTTCAGTCTGCGGGATGCAGTTATGCAACGATACTAAAAATTGGGACTGCGGTAGGAGGAACATGTTTGTATTTCACTCAAAGATTATGCGAAGGAAACAGCGAAATGAAGGCGAAAGAAAAATAGAACTACTATATTATAAAAATTATCATTCTCGTTGTTATTGTGTTAGTGTGTGCGGGGGCGGTTGGCATAAACTGAGTGCACTTTAGACATAGTTTTGATAAAAAAAATTGAGATAGTGTGAAGAAATTCTAGGAACGAAATACTAGCAGGCGTAAAAAGAAGCTGTAAATTAAAATGCAACTATCATAGTAAATATAATGGATGTAATTTGACAAATTTTGCTTACATTAATTTATCTAACATTTGTTCAATTAATATGAGTGAACATAGAAGATATGAATGAATAAATTGTGACACAATTTTGATAAATCATTATTTATATTACTATATAGTATATTTCCCACGTTGAACTCCCAATAGGAAACTACAGCTATTTTCCAATAACTTGAGTTGCCAATAGACCACTTGCCGAAATTCATACTGGCTGACAAAGTGACGAAAAATGTCCGAGGTAGGTAATTTTTTCAAACTTTTTCATTGTTACGTCTCAATGAAATTGCGTCTTTTTACAGTGACGTCATAAATGTAAAACAACGCCAAAAGATGCTGATTCGGACATTTTGTGCTTTCTCACAAGATCGGAAAATGGTATATTGTGACGTCACGCGCACCTTTTGAAGTTGTAAGAATTTACCAAAGTCAGAAGACTTTTGACAAACAGGGGATGCTTACTCCTCCCGGGCACCTAGTTCCACCGCTAGCTTCTTATTTTCTGTACAAATGTAAATATAAGTAAGGACTGTCTTACTTTTGGTGATCATGGCTGTATAACGTGAAAATTTTACGAGAATCGCTTCGCGATTCACAGAATTAGCACGTGACCAACCAGAATTATACAGCCATGAAAACCAAAAATAAGACAGACATTTCTTAAATAGATATTAGGCACGGTCCATTTGATATTCTGGGGGGGGGGGGGGGGGGGGGGGGGCTTGGGTTTTTTGTCGGAGCAAGATTATTTTGTTCGCCCCGTACCAGAGCAAAATTATTTTTTTCTTGCAAAGTTGGAGCAAGGAAATTTTTTTAACAAAGTGATGCGCATATGAAAAATGTTTGTGTTTTATCAATAGAAATTATTTATATTTTTACACAAAACTCTAAATATTAATATTTTAGTTTATTTTTATGCAAGTATTCAATTCAATTTTAAACAGAGAGATAAAAGATATTTACAATACAATTCTCAATATTTTATATAAGGTACATGTATATAACATGTATAAGACTTAGAGTGTCTGAGGGGAACTTGTCTCCTAGACAAATGTTTAAATGAAGAATTGGTGAATAATTGAAGTTCTCCTTCCAAGCTTACAAGAACATAAAATATTAGACTCTTTGGGATACATGCAACATGTATTAACAGCAATTATAAATAATTATTGATAATATATTTAAGCTTTTAAGGAAGCCCTTTTTCATTCACATACACATATAACTTTTGATATCTTCAAATATATGAACATAATGGCATTAGTAAATAATGTTTTGATAGAAAACTATGGCGAGCGAAGCGAGCCAAAAATTTTTTGATACAAATTAAATACTGCGGCGAGCGAAGCGAGCCGGAAAAATTGTCAAGAATTTTGGCGAAATTTTATGGTAATTCTTCAAATTCAGATTATTTGTAAGAGCAAGATTATTTTTTTCTGTCACATCATAAGCAAATTTATTTTTTTCATCAAAATTGAGAGCAAAATTATTTAATTCGAAAAAAACCCAAGCCCCCCCAGAATATCAAATGGACCGTGCCTTAATAGATATTAGAACTAATAAATTTATGGTTGTTTTAAATAGCATTTAGAAATAGAAACCCTTTGCTTGCAAACTTATGGTTCACATAAAAAAAACCCCAAAGGTCTTGCTCATTGACACAGGTTTTAAACCGAAGAACAGTTATTCAAACATACAAATGAAGAGAACGGTACTCAAAGGCACAGACAAACCAAACAAAAACAATTTTTAAACATGAAACACGAAGCAAAGTATACAAAGTAGACTTTGGACGTCCATCTGCTGCATATATAGCAAATAATATGGTTATTATGTGTGAACAAACCTCCTCTAAATCGGATAAGCAGAGGTTATTGTTGTCTGAACAAAAATTCTTTTTGAGTATACGGAGAATTTACGAACAAACCAATAAGACGCAAATAACCCAAATTACCCCAAATTACAAAAAGGACTTGGAATAAGGATAAAAAGTATCGGTCGTTTAAAAAGCACATTTAAAATCTAGAACCAGTTGTCATTACTTTTCTATAATTATATGTGGAAGTTTGCTGTGTTGAATTTGAAATAGGAATATTATATATTATATTATATATAGAAACGGTTAAGAACGATACTGATACAAATGTCCACTATATAATTGGTTCTTGAAGTTTAAATCGCTAAAACATCCCACTAACAAATCAAATTTTGTGCAATCTTTATGAAAAATCTGTATGAGATATATAATATTTTAACTAAGATAACATTTACATTGACTTCTTTTTAACTATATATAACCATATCTCAGTGTATCTATTACATTTTCTTTTTTGTCATTAATGAATAGTTAAATGCCTATGCATAATATGGAGGGTTTGAACACCAAGATGGCGGCGGCATTATTTGTTTTCTCGCTGCCTAGGAAAAGTACAGTCTTAATTACCTTAAAACATTTGATACACACATTTGAGTATCCTGATGAAGTTTGAAAAATTTCCGGCGTCATTTGAAGAAATTATGGCGATTTTCGAAATTTAGGACTTTGGGAGTTTTAAGCCCCCTTCACACTTTTACGGATCGGGCCACGGATAGCTACGGATCGAGAAAAATTTTACATCCGTAGCTATCCGTAGCTATCCGTAGCAATCCGTAGCTCGATCCGGCACTAGTCGTGACAAGTCGTAGCTATCCTTGGCAATCCGTAGCTATCCGGGATGAGACAGAAAATTTTTGAACATGTTCAAAATTTCCCACGACTCCGCTACGGATACATTTGTCGTAGCGGAGTCGTAGGGGAGTCTTAGCAACCCGTAGTGAAGTCGTAGGTATCCGTAGGGGAGTCGTAGTAACCCGTAGCGCATCCTTAGCAATCCGGGACCATTTTTGTGATAAAAATAGCAATACGACTCTGCTACGGATTGCTACGACTCTGTTACGGATTGCTACGACTTTGCTACGGATTGCTAAGACTCTTCTACGGATTGCTACGGATAGCCAAGGATTGTGTCTTATATAAACTTCAAATTTATTAGGTTTCTGTGCGTTTTTCGGTCAATATATGAGTTAATACCTCAACTATTCATTTTCAGGTCATGGTATAAAGGCATGTATAAAACCTCAATACTGTTATAAAACAAGTGAAACTTTCTCAATTTGAAAATATTCGGTGTTTTAGTAAATAATTATATATTAAAAATGCAAAGGAAATTCAAGCTAGTCCAACCTATCCGTACTGAAGTCGTAGCTATCCTTGTGCGAATCGTGGCTATCCGTACGCGAGTCGTGGTAATCCTTAGCAATCCGTACCTATCCGTACTCGTGTCGTAGCAATCCGTATCTATCCGTACGCGTGTCGAAGCAATCCGTAGTAATGTCGGGACGATATCCGTAGCAATCCTTAGCTATCCGTAGCTATCCGTACTCGATTCGTATCAACCCGTAGCAATCCGTACTGGAGTCGTAGGTTCATAGTTTATCGAACAATTTGCGTCCCGACTCGCCACGGATAGACCTTTTTTGGAGTCGTAGCGGAGTCGCGGCTCGATCCGTGAAAGTGTGAAGGGGGCTTTATCCATGAGCAAAGCACGACGTTATCGGGAAAAATGGCGTCACAAACCTTCGCATTCAAAATGCAATAAAAACATTATTACTAAACGTATTGCATTGAAACTTAGCTTGTATAAAATAGAAAATTAAATCTTCATCACAGTGTATTCGCCGACAAATTTACGTTACAGGAAAGCGGATGTCACTTCATTGAAAATGGACGATTTTGGAAGATAAAAATGGAAAATATAAAGCTTTGTAATATTTTATTCATAAATTCAATTTTTCCCATTTAATCATGAAATCATCCCTGGACATTCTTGGTAATTTTGATAGTATTTGACAAAGATTCATCCACAGGATTCCTAATACTTAACTAGCAACTACAGTAAATTGGCTCGAAACTGCAATTTTTTAGCGACAGTGTCATCTTTTATTCAAGTATCCAGCCTGTGTTTTAAACACAATTCATTTTATCTTTTCCATATGTAAGTGCAATATATTTGGAAGTGAAATCAAAATTAATTTCCTATAGCTTTACGAGAACTAGAATGGCACTTTCAATATTATGACGTCATCAAGAAATTCACGAAAACGTCGATTAATGCATATTTCAAAGTCTTGTAGAAAATTTTCCTGTGGATAGAATCAGATGTAAGTTTGCATAGTCAAGGACAGACATGAATTATATAATTTCAGAATTTTTTTTAGAAAAATTGAATGTGGCGTCCAAGTGTTGAATACCTCCTTAAAACATCCTTGAATCATTCTTCCATTTCGTTTTGTTTTTGCTTGCGCCATATCTTTATCATACCTTAATCCAAATATTGACCACTGGCGAGGATTTAAGGATAGATAATGCATACATATCTGAGGCTACTCTTGTCGTGCAAGTTGCTCTCTGGTCGCAGAGTAAGAGCTTTTCCCCTTCGCTTTGTAAGCAATATAACGAAAATAACTACCGAGGCGATTGGTTTACAGTATTCATATTTCCTCCGTATCATTGTAGTACTTCTACTTTAATCTTGCACTGAAACAAATATGACGTCAAAGATGCTTCAAATAAAACATTTCCGAACTGTTTCTTCTTTATTCATTCCATATGTGTATTCCTTGTGACAAGACCTTTCCATGGATACCAATATTTTTGACATTGTGACCTTGACCTTGGAGTTTGACCTACTTTTTAAAAACTTTATCCTTGGTCATAACTTTTGAATGGTAAGTGATAGGGCTTTCATATTTCATATGTGTATTCCTTGTAACAAGACCTTTCCATGGATATCAAAATTTTATCACCTTGTGACCTTGACCTTGGAGTTTGACCTACTTTTGAAAAACTTTAAAGTTGGCCATAACTTTTGAATGGTAAATGAAAGGGCTTTCATATTCCACATGTGTATTCCTTGTGACAAGACCTTTCTATGGATACCAAATTTGACCTTGTGACCTTGACCTCAAAATGTGAACTACTTTTCAGCTGTTTTACCGACAAAGATGCCAACGGGGGCATTCGTGTTTCACAAACACATATTATTATATACATTGTATCATAGTGTTTGAATTTAATGTTTGAATCTTTCGTATCATATTTTACCAGAAGACAGTGGATGATGTTGAATGACTCTATGAAACTGTAAGAATTCTCGTAACATCTTTTCATCAACAAATATTGGAAGTAATATTTTTCACATTAATTGTTCATTTTCTTCTATAAATGAAAAAGGAAGCGTCCAACTCTGCTACAAGAGAGTGGACAAATTCGTAATGAGGAGGACCAGACAGCATGTAACGGCTAATGAATCCTCATCAGAGGTGTTTTAATAACGGTACTTTATTTTTTGTAGTACTCATTCGTTTAATATCTAAATATCTGGCATCCATTTTGTTAAGAGCGACCGAGTCCAAATTTTTCTCATTCAGGAGCGTAATCTAATGTAAATTTTGGACAAAACAAAGGTTTCCGCCACATAACCGTTCTCGTTTCGACATTTACGTTATGTTAGTGTTACACCAAGATACAGATCCCAATTATTTATATATCTAGGTCATTGTCCAGGCCATTGTCCTGTCAAATAGTTCCTATTATATATTTCTTCATTTTTTTCAACAATTCGTGGAAAATGCACATCATGTTTATCTTGAATTGTCTCCTCATCAATGTTTACTTGATAGATGAAATAAAATTCTGAAAATATTTTAAAGTGTGTGAGACATGCATATGTGTGGAAGAATACGTGTGAAAATGGGTCCTCAGATCAGTAATATTCGAATAATTCCGGCCCGGAACCAGGTGCATGACTTTGAAAAAATATTAAAAAAGTAGCGTATTTTTAATCTTTACGGCATTTTTTCTATGTGATTCAAATAAAATTTCTAATCATTTAAAAGTAGTGTCAATGTGTTTGAGCTGGTGCGATTTGAAAAATTTTCTCCCATTTTTGGTAAGAAAGTACTTAAAAAATAACTGGGATCTGGATCCACCATACTATCACCGGGGTTTTTTGTGCCTTTTTCGGTGATAACGTATTTCTGTTGTTTCTGAAAATGATGAGATAATTCTGTATTTTCTATCTTTATTTTCTGGTGTCCGAACGTTTAGTCGTAAATACATATGATATATAGAAAAACAAATTGTCAAATATAAAATAGATTTTCATGGGGAATTTGCATAAATGTAGAGACTACTCGCTTAACAGAGGTTTTACCAAAATGATGTCAAAAATAGTGTAACATTTGAATAATAATTTCGTACAAAAGAATTTCCAACAATAACCAAAAATGAGAGTAAACATACATAATCACATATATAAAATGCATGTTAACAAAATTAAAGAAAGATACATGTAACGGAATTAACCTTCTTCAATTTATAATAAAGTTGTTGGAATCCTAATTCTTTCATTTCATCAATGAAAATCACATAAAAGTGGCATAAAATATAAAAAATGACTTCTAATAAGTATAGTAAAATCTTAACAGAATATAAGAGAATTTTATAGAAAATAGTGACATACGTTACTTTGAAATTTAACGTAAAATAAAACCATATTAACCTTTTATAAAATAGACAAAATGTCCTACCTGAAAATGATGAGATAATTCTGTATTTTCTATCTTTATTATCTGGTGTCCGAACGTTTAGTGAAGTCAAAACGCCGGACGGAACTATTTAAAACCAGGTTAGGACAATTAGCGGTAATTACTCAAAGCCGACTTTTCACTTTAGCGGTGACACAACAAGTTTCAACAATTTCACTCAAACACCAAGCTCTTATTTCAAAAATAGTTGCCAAACATAAACAATAGAAAATTGAGAAGTAACGGCTTGGATGTTAGGAAAACATGGTGATCGCGGTTTACTTGACATGTATTTTCATGATTTGAAAGCCGGATTTTATAGTTAAGACGATTTATAAATATAATACAAAAATACTGTTATCCAAAAAGAAGTTAATAATTTCTGATAAAAATGAGTGAAGAAAATAAAATTTACTTTTATAAAAATACGAAATAAATAAATGCTTTTAACTTGAAATACTGACTAGTCGAAATGACCCTATGATAATACCCCCCTGCTACAAAAATCTTTGTCCTCAAAGATTAACCAAGTGTAGAGAAAAAAAAATCGACAATGATATATACATAATAATATACAATGAAAAACATATACATAGATTCAAGCTAAAGTTCAATGTATTAATTGATCATATTAAAAACCATGTTAGGTTTTGACAACGGAATCTTTGTTGCACGCATTGTCATATAATCAAATCTCAGATAAAAACATAATAAACATATGTACACTCACATTAAGTCATTCTTAATAGAAATGCATCATTTTTTTTTACTAAAGCATCATACTCTATTCAATATGTTTGAGAAACCCGTGTTCCGATATGAAAGAAAAAGATGTCGTAAATAGTTCTTCCAAAAATTCTTCCAAAATTCTTTTACATTTTTTTTTATATTTCAAAATTGTCATTCAGTTCGAACGAATGTTAAACGTCTTCAAATTCGATAGCATCATTTGAAGATAGATCTGAGCAGATCGTTGCTATGACAGAACCAAGCAGATATAACGTCCGTATACTCTGTTGAGTGTACCTAATGGGAAAAAAAAGACAGATTTAGAGGGGACCTCAAAAAGCATTCGTTGAGAAGATATCGTCGGTTTATATTGTCCGGACTAGCACTAATCAAATCAGTAATAATCAACCTTAACAACGTTTGCAGGTTCAAGGAGAACTAAAGAAAGGAAATCAGAAGTGTAGAAAAGACATAGGTACTTCACGGAACAGATATACAAGTTTATACATCTATAACTCTACTTAGTTTCACATGTAGTCGGCGTTGCCGAGTTCTACCAATGCATGCCATGTTTGGTACGAAGTCAGCTCAGTCTATTGATGTCGCACTTATACTGTCCAACGAGGAGTTTTACCTTGATCCGTTGCCTTTCAGTTTAAATAATCCATATGATATGAATAGGAAGAAGTTTCTGTTCACTATATACATCAGAATCAAATGTGGTATCCTAGCCTAGATTTGAAATTGTCAATCGATTTAAAATACAATTTGTCGGGTTTTAGAAAACGTAATTGCTCTTTTCCGTTCGTGGTGTCCATTTCCGTTTATGGTGTCCGTTTCCGTTTATTGTATCCATTTCCGTTTATGGTGTCCGTTTCCGTTTATGGTGCCCGTGTCATGGGTTTATCACGTTGTCTTGGTACATGATACATATAGCCCTGTATGAGTAAGCTACACATCCAGCGATTCCTCATGTTTTCTATCTTTAGTTCCTCATGATGATTTAGGGCATCAGTGGACCGTGATCGGAAGGCTCTCCACCAACTTATCACCGGGGTTTTTTGTGCCTTTTTCGGTGATAACGTATTTCTGTTGTTTCTGAAAATGATGAGATAATTCTGTATTTTCTATCTTTATTTTCTGGTGTCCGAACGTTTAGTCGTAAATACATATGATATATAGAAAAACAAATTGTCAAATATAAAATAGATTTTCATGGGGAATTTGCATAAATGTAGAGACTACTCGCTTAACAGAGGTTTTACCAAAATGATGTCAAAAATAGTGTAACATTTGAATAATAATTTCGTACAAAAGAATTTCCAACAATAACCAAAAATGAGAGTAAACATACATAATCACATATATAAAATGCATGTTAACAAAATTAAAGAAAGATACATGTAACGGAATTAACCTTCTTCAATTTATAATAAAGTTGTTGGAATCCTAATTCTTTCATTTCATCAATGAAAATCACATAAAAGTGGCATAAAATATAAAAAATGACTTCTAATAAGTATAGTAAAATCTTAACAGAATATAAGAGAATTTTATAGAAAATAGTGACATACGTTACTTTGAAATTTAACGTAAAATAAAACCATATTAACCTTTTATAAAATAGACAAAATGTCCTACCTGAAAATGATGAGATAATTCTGTATTTTCTATCTTTATTATCTGGTGTCCGAACGTTTAGTGAAGTCAAAACGCCGGACGGAACTATTTAAAACCAGGTTAGGACAATTAGCGGTAATTACTCAAAGCCGACTTTTCACTTTAGCGGTGACACAACAAGTTTCAACAATTTCACTCAAACACCAAGCTCTTATTTCAAAAATAGTTGCCAAACATAAACAATAGAAAATTGAGAAGTAACGGCTTGGATGTTAGGAAAACATGGTGATCGCGGTTTACTTGACATGTATTTTCATGATTTGAAAGCCGGATTTTATAGTTAAGACGATTTATAAATATAATACAAAAATACTGTTATCCAAAAAGAAGTTAATAATTTCTGATAAAAATGAGTGAAGAAAATAAAATTTACTTTTATAAAAATACGAAATAAATAAATGCTTTTAACTTGAAATACTGACTAGTCGAAATGACCCTATGATAATACCCCCCTGCTACAAAAATCTTTGTCCTCAAAGATTAACCAAGTGTAGAGAAAAAAAAATCGACAATGATATATACATAATAATATACAATGAAAAACATATACATAGATTCAAGCTAAAGTTCAATGTATTAATTGATCATATTAAAAACCATGTTAGGTTTTGACAACGGAATCTTTGTTGCACGCATTGTCATATAATCAAATCTCAGATAAAAACATAATAAACATATGTACACTCACATTAAGTCATTCTTAATAGAAATGCATCATTTTTTTTTACTAAAGCATCATACTCTATTCAATATGTTTGAGAAACCCGTGTTCCGATATGAAAGAAAAAGATGTCGTAAATAGTTCTTCCAAAAATTCTTCCAAAATTCTTTTACATTTTTTTTTATATTTCAAAATTGTCATTCAGTTCGAACGAATGTTAAACGTCTTCAAATTCGATAGCATCATTTGAAGATAGATCTGAGCAGATCGTTGCTATGACAGAACCAAGCAGATATAACGTCCGTATACTCAGTTGAGTGTACCTAATGGGAAAAAAAAGACAGATTTAGAGGGGACCTCAAAAAGCATTCGTTGAGAAGATATCGTCGGTTTATATTGTCCGGACTAGCACTAATCAAATCAGTAATAATCAACCTTAACAACGTTTGCAGGTTCAAGGAGAACTAAAGAAAGGAAATCAGAAGTGTAGAAAAGACATAGGTACTTCACGGAACAGATATACAAGTTTATACATCTATAACTCTACTTAGTTTCACATGTAGTCGGCGTTGCCGAGTTCTACCAATGCATGCCATGTTTGGTACGAAGTCAGCTCAGTCTATTGATGTCGCACTTATACTGTCCAACGAGGAGTTTTACCTTGATCCGTTGCCTTTCAGTTTAAATAATCCATATGATATGAATAGGAAGAAGTTTCTGTTCACTATATACATCAGAATCAAATGTGGTATCCTAGCCTAGATTTGAAATTGTCAATCGATTTAAAATACAATTTGTCGGGTTTTAGAAAACGTAATTGCTCTTTTCCGTTCGTGGTGTCCATTTCCGTTTATGGTGTCCGTTTCCGTTTATTGTATCCATTTCCGTTTATGGTGTCCGTTTCCGTTTATGGTGCCCGTGTCATGGGTTTATCACGTTGTCTTGGTACATGATACATATAGCCCTGTATGAGTAAGCTACACATCCAGCGATTCCTCATGTTTTCTATCTTTAGTTCCTCATGATGATTTAGGGCATCAGTGGACCGTGATCGGAAGGCTCTCCACCAACTTATCACCGGGGTTTTTTGTGCCTTTTTCGGTGATAACGTATTTCTGTTGTTTCTGAAAATGATGAGATAATTCTGTATTTTCTATCTTTATTTTCTGGTGTCCGAACGTTTAGTCGTAAATACATATGATATATAGAAAAACAAATTGTCAAATATAAAATAGATTTTCATGGGGAATTTGCATAAATGTAGAGACTACTCGCTTAACAGAGGTTTTACCAAAATGATGTCAAAAATAGTGTAACATTTGAATAATAATTTCGTACAAAAGAATTTCCAACAATAACCAAAAATGAGAGTAAACATACATAATCACATATATAAAATGCATGTTAACAAAATTAAAGAAAGATACATGTAACGGAATTAACCTTCTTCAATTTATAATAAAGTTGTTGGAATCCTAATTCTTTCATTTCATCAATGAAAATCACATAAAAGTGGCATAAAATATAAAAAATGACTTCTAATAAGTATAGTAAAATCTTAACAGAATATAAGAGAATTTTATAGAAAATAGTGACATACGTTACTTTGAAATTTAACGTAAAATAAAACCATATTAACCTTTTATAAAATAGACAAAATGTCCTACCTGAAAATGATGAGATAATTCTGTATTTTCTATCTTTATTATCTGGTGTCCGAACGTTTAGTGAAGTCAAAACGCCGGACGGAACTATTTAAAACCAGGTTAGGACAATTAGCGGTAATTACTCAAAGCCGACTTTTCACTTTAGCGGTGACACAACAAGTTTCAACAATTTCACTCAAACACCAAGCTCTTATTTCAAAAATAGTTGCCAAACATAAACAATAGAAAATTGAGAAGTAACGGCTTGGATGTTAGGAAAACATGGTGATCGCGGTTTACTTGACATGTATTTTCATGATTTGAATGCCGGATTTTATAGTTAAGACGATTTATAAATATAATACAAAAATACTGTTATCCAAAAAGAAGTTAATAATTTCTGATAAAAATGAGTGAAAGAAAATAAAATTTACTTTTATAAAAATACGAAATAAATAAATGCTTTTAACTTGAAATACTGACTAGTCGAAATGACCCTATGATAATACGAAGATTACGAAACTTTCCGATGGACGAACTTTATCTTGAAATAAAGTTGTTTTATTTTTCAACACCTAGCAAATATATATATATATATTATATAACAGAACTCTCCTACCTACGAGAAAAGAAAAATCGGACAAACAAACGGATAACATTTTAAACTAAAATCATTTCTGGTCATGATTTACCACGTAGACAATGGGTAATCCTAAATCGTAATCGAAATTAAAGGAGCACCGTCCCATCAATGCTGTTTTGGTCATAGATTTACTTGAACTCTGCTACTATGCTACTGAATCGACCCTACAGGAAATTCTTGCTGAGTAGATACACAAAATAAAAAAAAAAAAAAAAAAAAGAGAGGGCGCTACTAAAATGAATTTGGCTGTGTCTGAAAGTAATTTTGGCATTAATCGGGTGTATTAAAATTGGTTTGAAATTTTCTTCAAGGAAGTAAAGAGTTGGAACGCTTCCATCTTATTCTCAAGAGTTTCGTCCTTTCTAACACAAGATTAAGATATAGATAGATAAATAAATGAAAAGTGAAAATGAAATTTCGCATTTACTGTACATGTACATTTGATAGACATACATCATCTTTATAGGCAATCAAGATTTATAAAGTTACAAGCACTTTTGTTATCAGTTGAGTTTTTTCGTCAATGACTCATTGGAATTTTGAATGAAAATAGACTTGTACAAGCTGTTGTGATCAATAATTTATATATCCGAATGTCTTGTGCTCAAACACTATGTAAGATATAATGAAGACATGAAAAGAATCATCAGGCAAACCTCGTGAAAGAAATTGGAACGCTTTCACTATATACATATTTTCCCTATAATTTGTATATCGAATGTTTAGCAGGCCTATCAAAATATACTCTACTGCAATTTTTCAGAGAACAGATGGCTTTAAGAAATTTAAGCCTTGTCCTATTTCTGAGGCGAATGATAAAATGAAAACAAAAAGTCTTGAAATGTTCTTTGAAACGACAAAGCCAGCAACACTGGGTATCTAAATGTTTATAGAAATAGGTCGCGGATGACGAAGAGGAAATCAAAAGTATCAATATTCGAAATATTAATTTGCAAGAATAAAACATGTCAAACATGTACGAAAGAGTATGTCTTCGGACAGTTCTTAATTATGGTTGAGGTATAGATACAATTTTACCTATATATAAGACGGAAGATATTTTAATGTAGGAATAATTCAGTTCTAGAATTTTTTATGTTAAAAGACGACGGATCAGTTGTATTAATTTCGCATTGACTTCTTGAATCGCCATCTCCCTCAAAAATGTTACAATCTATTTATAGCCTAATGACAACAATTTCGGAAGGCCGGACGCAGTTTTAGGTAACACGTTATATAGTTACAATTATTGATACATGCCTGCACACAGTATACAAAATAGAATATCATCAAGCACAAGCGCTAGTTCAAACATAGTAGTACATGTATGTAGTTCAAAGTACAATGCACGACTGAAAATATCTTTTTTCTGTCTTTACAACATGACATTTCAACCTCTTCTGACATGTTCTTTTACGATTGCCGACCCAGCCGACCTTCCGATACAAACTTTTTATTGCTGTTTGCTTCTCCTTCACAACTTTGAGCATATGCCATGAGCTCGCTGATTAAACAATAAAGAAGTTATAATGCTTTTGTACGGCAGATTGCTTTATCATGTGAACCTTGACTAACCCCAGCCAGAAATGGTCCTTATCAAGGGAGATCCCGACCTTTAGTAGCCTAACGTATTCCTGGTATTTCTACGGTGTACTGTGGAATTACTACGTGACATAGCATTCCATAAATCAAACCGGACCTTACCTTGTACTTGAACACAATACAGTGTTTTCATCTTTTGTCTTCATTTTGCTATTCATAACTTGTTCTTTAGTTTTACTAGATGTGACGGAAAAATTCATTTATGTAATCGTGGCATCAGATTTGTTAACATAACAATACATAAATGTCTCATTTTCCGAGCATTGCCATTACCAGTTATCCAGATTACGTAACAAATATTGTTTGAAAGAACTACAACGATATGACTAAGTGAGAACAACAAATAGATATGGAAATCTTTTTCCTGGAAATAAATGGGACAATTTCCATAATTCGGACGCGATTCTCCTTTGATATTGCCGAAAAAACTTCAACCGTAAGATTTGTGCTCCATTTTAAGTTGAAATCTATGTTAAAGATAATCCAAAAATTTACGAGGGGAAATTCTTGTCAATCACTTTTATTATGTTACACTCCAACTCGCTTATTTCAGTTCACAACTTAGCAATGTATCTGAAGTGCAAATCTCTTGAAATTTACTGCTTAGGGGAGTTGGTCCTTGATAATGTGTTGATTTCCCTTACTTCTTTATCCCTTGGAGATAAACAGGGCCATTTATTCTCTGAGAATTCAATATCATGACGAAATACATATGGAATAATGTAAAAATTACGGAGAAAATTATACCTTCCGACAGCTTCTCTTATCAATAGATGTTATATAGCTTGTGTCACATCTATTTAAGCCTGTTTGTCTTTGATCTCATATCCTGGATCAGATATAGCTTGATTTTTGCTTTCCCAAAGGAGTTGGTTAATACTAGTTATAACTGATCATATTTTAGATACTCGATTCCTTATTTACCGCTTCTGAATTTGTTATTGACGAACGCTTGTAAACCACGCTTTATAGACAGTTTTATTTTGTTGCGTATTCTGCGATGTGTTGTACGTTACACTTTGTAATTATTTTGTCGACAATGTTGTTTGATTGAGTCACTGTATCCCAATAAAAAGGAAGAATTATTTCTTGTTCTAGTAAGGAGTGAATAAGATGGAAGGTACATAGACATAATATGTTTTCTCTCTTGAAATTTATAATAATCCTTCATGTAGTATCACTGATGAGACATTACGTGTTGTAATGCGCATTCGGTGCTCTGAAATTTTACAATAGAACATATACATACATTACAATATTGGCAATTACAACTATATTTTGGTGTGCACCTACGATGTTACTTTTTTCCGACGATATCAACTACACGAGGCGAAGTAATCTTTTAGAAATGAGAACTTCTGAATAATATGAAATCATTGAACAATGGTTCTGACCGCAAATGCCCAACTCTGCCTCCTCTAACGGAGATGTACCAGACATGAAAGCATGTTAGGATTTTCTATATCCCCTCCTCTATACCCACAAGTTTATTAAAGTATGAGGGGTATAATAATAATGATATTGTCGAAAAGCTAGAATTATGTGCTCCAATATCTCTTATTTTCAGATATTTGATATTTTTCAACGTTTCATTCAACTCACCATGAAAATGTAAGGTCCTGGACAATGCCAAAGTCGTGCGTCTTCGGCCAACTTCGTGGTATTTAATTTTTCTGTTATCAAAACAACCGGAAGTAGAGTATTATGCCCCTAATGCCTTAAAGCTTACAGCAAGAGATCTCAAGGAAGACAAACCAAACAACAAACCACAACCGAAAACACCCACAGAATGCAAAAGTTTCAAAGTCTAAGGATATATGAATAACATTACTACTACAAGAAGTTATTGTGCCATCATGATTTAAGAAAGCTTGCCTCCTATGTGAATCAAATCAGATTTCTAGTACAACAAAATTGGTACTATAGAACATATATTTCAATATTGACAATTTTATATAAAAATGTCAAGTTCGTACACGGAAACCAAGTCTTGGAGATGGAATACCATTTACATTTTATATACTAGTTTAGATGAAATTACATTAACCGGCAGAAATTGCCTTATTGAATCCAAGACATTTCTTGTCACTTCAACCGTTATTCATTACCTCATAGGTCATTCTTTGACAAAAGTCACATATTGTGCGTGACCATCTATAGGAAGGGCGCCAACCTTCGCGTCTGATTTCCCTAGTAACAGCGTAGTTAGACGTCAAAGAAGATGATGAATCACCGAGGTCAGAGAGATAGAATTATAGATAGGCCTAATATGATAGTCAATTGTCTACGTTTAAATTAATACTGTCCGAGGAAGCAAGAACAGATCTTGACAATATGAATTTTCTTTTGTGATAGATATTTTGTACCAGCAATCTACATGTAAATTAAGAGATCTGTGAGTTGGAAGATGAATGATCCAGGATTGCGGCTGATTCTTTTTCACAGATAAAAATGTACATCTTGCATAAAGGATCTATTTGTTACAGAAATGTTTCTAAAGCATACCTTATGTTCATATTTTACTCGAAATCCGTTTGGTGAAAACAATTCACTTTATAATGGATCAGTGCAGCTCGCATATGCTTCAAATTGTCTCCATGGATGCAGATGTCGTAGATATACCGTATATCCATGTTTATTGCCATGCCCGTCTCATCTCTCTATTCTAAATTTTGGCAATGAATGGGAAAATCATATTTCTACATGTAGGTGCACAGTTACATCTCATTGACAGAAGCCGAATATATTTAATTACAGGACCATAATCTGACAGAATTTATTTGTTACATCTGTAAATTTGTGCGTACAATTCGTACGATGTTTTTTTTTTTTTTTGTTTTGTTTTTCACGATAGGGCTAATGTTGAGAGATTTCAATGGATAATATGGAACGAAAGCATGTGTCACGAGACAAGCAGACACAACACCAAAGAAACACGAAGGGCATCACTATCTAATGCATAATCTCCAGAGTACAAGAACGGAATTTATTGTAGGTGAGGTTTACGAATCTCACGTGAATTGCTGTATTAATTAAAAACAAGGGGGTTTGTACTACAAATGGCCATTGGGTCAGAATTTAGAATAAACAAACTGTCAAAAGTCGTTGTAGGTGGCGTTACTTTAAATAGATTCAATTAAGAAATAAAAATAAACACAATAATTCAAAATGCAATTCCAGTTACTATCCATAAGCCTGTCAAACATAATAATGGCGGTGAACAGATATACAGTACATGTGTAGTTGGTTACAAAAGAAGATGGTCAATTTCCCATTTTTTTTACTCTGTACGAAATAGCTTTTAGAACATTTTGGCTTTTTATTTTCAATAGATTATACTAGTTTATTACTAATTAATCACGTAGGGAAGCGTCGTTAAATATTTCCATCATATAGACTCACGTTTTTCCAAAAGTACAAAACAGACGGATTTTTGGCACAATAGTATAACTTGCTGCATAAAACATATATAAAAAAATTCCCTTCCACTTAACTGTAATTTCCCTTATCTCTAACTCATCAATTTTCTTTTATCTCTACAATTATACTTTGAAAACAAAGAATCTCCTCTCAAATGATAGGAGAAGAACCGTGTTCACTTTATTTGTTTATTCATTCAGCGTCGAGGGCTGTATCACTCGTCGAAATGAATCTTTGTTCTTTCAAGGATTCCAAAAATCCCAGCGATGAGAGGTACATATTTCTTAATCATTTGAAAACAAGGAAAAATCTAAATATTTTCAAGATTCCAATATTTTTAATCAATTCTGTGTTAGTTTTGAAGCTTCATCGTCGTTTTCTGCACCATTCCGCATTGAAGATTTTTTTTCATTGAAAAAAAAATTGTGTAGACTTCCATGTTTTCTGTCAAGTTTACAATTATATAATTTTAAATTAAGTTTCTTACGTTGGTCTATATGACAAGGTATGGATACAAACATCCTATATGTTTACAAAAAAAAAACTACAACATGAAAAAAAAAAACCCCATACAAATGTAGAAAAAAAAGGATGCGAACAAAATAAGATGTTTACGATGCAAATTGAATCTCTTAAAAGGGAATTATGGTAAATGCTTATGAGGAATGATCATGTTCTGTAATGAATTAAATAAAGAATATCAAGGAAAATAAGATGAATTCCAATTTTGAACCATATACATGTAGATTAGTTGTCCAATGTCCTACTCAAAATTTGTGATAACGAAACTCTTACAATCTATGACAACATCCTCGGTGATATTGTCATCCAATGGCATACGGTACCGAATAAAGATGCTTATTAGAAGATACCTTGTCGCGGTCTCTTTGCTGGCTCATTAACAAAGATATCATCGTGTGAGCGAGTACAAAAGATCTACTGATTTCTGACTTTCCTCCGTCAGTCCACTGGTTTAGTTCCGACCACCGTCTGAATCTATCACTATTTTCTGACTTCCGGCTAGCTCAATATTTAAGCTCTGACCTGCCTGGATTTAAATTACTACCTTTTTCTGAGTTCTAACCGGCTCTTGAATAAGATTTTATAAACTTTCCACTCTGATTGAAATCTGAATTTACCACTGATTCTTGATTTCTCTTCACCGGCGCATTGGTTTATCTCTGATCACTGTCCGGTTCGTCCACGGATTTCTGAATTCTTATTCCTGGTCCGTTGGTTCGGCTCTGATCATGTACCCTAGATCTGATTCTTGACTTCTCTCCGTCTTGACCGGTATCAGCTAGACTTATTAGTTAAGCTCTGATCGACTCGCCCCTCTGTCAGCTACATGTACCCTGGATCTTCCAGTGATTCCTGACTTCATTAGTTCAGCTCTAGTAGGAACGCCCTCTGACCGCTACATGTAACCTGGTTCTACCACTGATAACTGACTTCTATCCGTCGGCTCATTGGTTAAGCTCTGATCGACTCTCCTCCTGCCAGCTGTTGTTTTAGCACATGACACATTTTGAATTCCTGGTTTTCAGTATACATAGCAAAACACCGGTAAACACTGCCAGAATGCACCGTGATTGCATATTATGTCAGGCGGGGCTAAAGAAAAAATTGGCCGCCCGTACAGCGAAGGGAAAAAATACATGATTCTTTTTTAAGCGTTTAGGTATGGATTGCACGTTCTTCAGATAGTAAAAGTCTGATATTCAGAGAGTTTTATTTTCAAAGATGAAACTGGAACTTTTAAACAATAAGTTATATTTACAGTTCTATTGTGATTTGTGAATGATGATAATGGCAATTTTGGAAATTCATACTTTACACTGTGAAAGAAATACTATAAGACACAATCTTGTGAACTCTACGAGGCAGTTTTTCCATTTTATATTTTGGATATTGCTGTTTAAAGGTAAGAGTTATGTTTTTCTTTCTCTTAACACATTTAGTTTAATGTAACAATTCAATACCGAAAATATGAAGTGATCTTATTTGCATGCAAAAAGATATTTTCGTTTTATTGCGTTTTCAACATTAAGATCATTCATATTATCCGAGTTAATCTAAATTTATTCAGAAATTTAAAAATTCAATAAAATGTCAGTTTACATGAGGTCTTGTCCTTGATAAGTATCCGATAAACAGAAAAGTTTAACTTCAATTACACGATGTTTTTATGGTTCCTCTTTGAATGTCCCCAACTGCTTTGCAGTAAAATGACCATAAACTCACAAGGTTATCGCCTTCTTGCCTTTGTATTGTGCTTGAGAAACACTTTTCATAATTGAAAAGGGTAACACGATACAGATTGTGAGGGCCCTTTCCTTTTGGAGTAGGATTTTATAGTTTTAATCATAAAATTTTATTGAAATACATTAATTGTAGAGAAATCAACACTACAATTTGCTGCTGTATTTCTCATGTTAGACACGACATCTGTACGCCCAATGTATCATAGAGAACGAAACTTGATTAATTATATTAATGACAACTTAGAAACAGAAAACGGAAAATATGGTAGACATGCCTGCTGAAAACGAAAATGAATCATATGTATATATTAATCTGACATTGATATATTATAATGCAATTACAGCTTACCTGCATCTTTATACACATGCTTTACAATATTTCGTTGCGCATTAATTTCATGTTAAAGCCATGTATATATTCGCAATTCTATATAAAGGAGTAAAGTTTAATATTTGCCGAGTTTAACCTTTTTTTTTTATTTTTATATACTCTGATCAAAATTACTAAATAAATGATGAGCAATAAACATCAAAGAAGTACCTATCAGTTATTCAGTCTCAAAGTCGAGAAGGTAAGACAAAATCATTAGAATTTCCATTTGATCATTTGAACAGTTGCGAACTCCGGATTGATAGAGCTGGTGGCGTAGTGGTTAGAGCGGTGGACTACGAACCCATAGGTCGTAGGTTTGAATCTCACCGTCGCCGATCATTGCAAAAACCATTGTAACCTTGGGCAAGTTACATTACACTACGTTACACTCTCTCCATCCAGGAGTAAATCGGGTACCTGGCGCATGAGACGAGCTTGTAATGTGAATGAAAAGCATCAGCTCTGCTTGTATACTCTCAAGGGAGTTGAGAATGCACTGGATTGTACAGGTCTCGCCAGGGAGGTGTGGAGGTCGCGTAAGGCTCAGGCGAACGAGGCTATAAACCCTACCTTTTTTGAGGGGATGCCGAAGGTCAGAATACTGATTTTCCTTATTTTCTAGCATAATCAAAAAGCTGACCCCCTACCCTACTCGGCGAGGTAAGACCCGTTCTGATCAAACACTTTTGAATTATGCAATTCTTTGGTCCATGCCTGCCCATCTTTCATCTTTGACAAATTCTTCTAAAACATAAAAACAAACAGCGAATTCAAAGGCGATTAAAATCTTCAAAAATTAGCAGGATGCACAAAATGATGTACATTAAAAGGATAATCAATTTTGAGATAATTGAAAGATGTCATGATAAATCCGTATCTCTCGTCATCTCTCCAACAATATATATTGATAACAGTACAAGCATATGCTCTATCTTAATTGCTGCAGTAGGTGATAAGATATACATAGAGCATAAAACAAGACTGGCAGATGGCTTGTTCTCTGCTTCATTGCTGTAACACGGTGTCATCTTCTAGGTATATCACATGCTCCATCTTTGGTGGTTCCGATTTTATTCTCTGAGAAAATTTAAATTCCTAATTATTGGTACAAGCACATTGTAGTTAAAAAAGTCGGTCACAAGAAGAAATATCTGGGCGAGTCGAATACGATTTAATTGAAAGAAAAAAGTGTTACCTTCAGATAATTTGGTTATCATGACGACGTAGAAACAGATTCCTTCATTACATTAACAAACTGATTAGTGTGGAATTTCTTATAGGATATCTAGAAGTAATCAGTGTACATAACATCACGTGTAATCTTTGGTAGGCAAAAAGATAAATTGGAAACAAACAAAAAAGCGAAGAGGATATTTTATTTAATTAATTGAAAAAAAGAACTTTAAAAAATAAACTTTAAAAATAAACTAAATGAAATTTCTCAAATATGCATCGAGTAAGAGTGAAAGAGTAACCAATGACTTTGCAGCCATAACAAAAAGTGTCCATAGCTCAGAAGTTCTACTTTTCGAACGTATTATTGAGTAATTAACCACATTTGATGATTACAGTGACGTACCACACGATGGCGGAATGTCCTAGTAACCCTCAAAGATCTGCATTCTCATGTTTTACCGAGTATAATACACAGCTTCTCAATATGCAGAAAAGTAGAGGGACACTGTTCTCGGGGGTAGATGTGGAAATTCTCAGAGCATTTTGTAGGTAAGTCATCATTCTTCTATCGTAAGACTGATATTTAAAATTACCCGGGAGGACTATGCATCTCCAGTTTGACATTCCGCAAATAGTCTAACTTACTTTAAGAACAAGTTAAAGTTTACACATGTTGGTAATACATGAACAAAAAAAGTAGATTTTTTAAAGATGTTCAAGGTATCCGATGTACAAAAGGGTATTTTTAATGCCTGGCAAGCTACTATAAACTATACATTTTCTGTAAGGTTATAATGCCCACTGCTCAGAAATAATGATTTTGGGGCCAGAAAAACAAAGGGGAATAACTGATGAAGCGTTTAATAGCCATTCTCTGTAAGGACCGAAATCGTTCGGCACGGCATGTCATGGATTTTGATGATTTTCGGTATAATGGGTATATATTAAGTACTGACCATGAAAATAACACTTTTCACCCAATGTGACCTCTGGTTGCCATGGTAACGAGGTCATTCTATTTATAGCACTTTTGGGACCATGAAATAAGCCAGCTCCGGAGACTTCGTTGCCATGGATACCATTGTAACAGCTTCTTCATCTTTATATAATCTATTCTTCCTTACTTCCATTCTTACTTAGTACACTCAGATATGAGATATTTATTACAGGAAGCTTATTGTATTAAGCCAAAATACATGTAAGTCAAAATGAAGCGAAAAATAGAGGTGAAAATAAGGGCCAATTTAGTGTGTTTTTGACCATTTTCAATCTTAAATATCACAAAAGGCACCAATAGGAGACTAGTGATTTTCATCAATGGAATTGTATGTTTATTGACAAATAAAATGAACGAAAAATTAGAGTGGGTATTTAAGAGTTTTACCTAAATTCTGTCGTCAAAGACCGTTGCCATGGCAACATTAGACCTTTTTTCTTGTTTCATATTATCTTTGAAATTGATTTTATTCCTCTTTAGAGTTACATAAGATTGTCAAAGTGTATGCATGTATAGATATGACTTATATCTTTTACATAAGAACATTTAAAATGTTCAAGGTCATTGGCTTGATGTTCAAGGTCATTTATACTTTGAGACTCAAATTTTGCATAAAATATTGATTTTTTAATTTTTTTGTTACCGATTTTAGTGATTTTTTTATTTAAATATTTTCATAGGTCATATATATTATGAAAGCATATGAATATAAGAAAGACAAATCTTAGAATTTATTGAATTGTAGCAATTCAATAGGAAAATATTTTCCCGTCAAAAAACAAGAAAAATACAGATTTCGTCCCTTTTTTATCAAAATACTCACCAAGAATTTAGATATTCGAAGATGTGAAGAAACGTAATCAATAGATTTCAATCACTAAGAAATAAGTGAATCAGATGCATTTATCATTTTATGGCAAATAACTGTTAAGTTCAACATTTCAAGGTTTCTAAAATATTGACACCTTCATTTTATGAAAAATCAGGATTTTTCGTCAAATCTGGTCACTTAAAGTTTAATGACCTTGAAAATTCAGTGTGTGACCTTGAAATATTTTCAAGGTCATTTTTATATCAAAACGCCTCTGATTGATGTATACATGAACTTCTGTTCCAATATCATGCGTAGATAGTTTGATAGAGGTTGTGTTTAAATTCATCGTATTGAAACCTTTCAGCCGATTGTTGCCATAGCAACTAAATTTGATGCTGCTTTGCATATAAAAGGACAAATTAGCCCAATTAATTTTTTATATTCATGTAGAGTTCAAAGATGATACTAATTGGATAACTAGAATTTGGACTTCAAAAATTGGTGCTTTTATGAAATTTTCAACCTTGTAAAACAGTAAAAACATGCAAAAAAGAGTCTTTGAGTGCCCAAAACAAAGCCTTTTGATACCCTGTTTTGGCCCAATTTTTCATCTTGTATACATAAGGCATCCGAGATGAATGTAAAAAACTTTACAAATATGCATAATAATAAGGATTAAAAGAAAATAATCAAAGCAATTTAAGATTTAAAATGTACTTGTTTCCATGGAAACAAAGCCACCAAATATGCCTTGTCCTATAGATTTTCCAGATTTTTGAAACTTCAGACACGGTTACCATGGCAACGACAACCTTTTTGAAAAAACTTGGGGTGATTTACATACTAGTACTTCATATTGAACTTCCATACCAAAAATCTCAAAAATCCATGACATGCCGTGCCAACATGTTTTGAAATTCTTTGGTTCTTACAGAGAATTGCTGTTAAATTGTCTATCTTCTCTATATAACATATGCAAAATAACAAAGTTGTACATGAGTTTTTCCCCTTTGATTTTTAAGACTTGGGAGTCATATATCTGAGCTCAGGGCATCATTACCTTTCAGAAAATATATAGTTTTTAGTACCTTACCAGGCATGAAATTTACCATACTTTACAATGGAGATAAAACGCTTTGTTTTGCCTCGGACTGACCTTACACGGAAATCTGTCGGGTTGATAAAGCCCATAGAAGGCTCGGCGCAAGCGCCTCGCCTTCTATGGGCTTTATCAACCCGACAGATTTCCGTGTAAGGTCAGTAACAAACCTAATAACTAATAATGTACATGTAAAATGACTCAATTGTACAACGGATACCTTTAGGTGCGTCATTGGTCACGATTTAGGACCATGCTTGCGAATCTCCTGTTTTACATGTAGCACTCATTGAGCTTGAATTATTTAGATATTTCAATTTATAATGGCCAATGTATAATGTCTAATTCGTTAAAAGACTTAAATTCGTTACAAACCTAAAAGCGGATAAGTTTGAAAATTTGATTTTAACTGAATGAGGTATCCGTAAGACATTTCTATAGTACTCTTTTGAACAATTCGGATTTCTCTTACGTAAGTAATACCCCATGAATTTCGTTTTATATATGGAATATTATTGACTTAAACTGTTTTATAAGATAGAGATGATGGATACCGAGAAATGAGAAATTGTTTAATTTCCACCCAAATGAAGGCAAATTTTACAGCGCTGACATTTTTTCCAAGAAAACCAGAAAATGGCACTATTTTTGAGCGTTTGTACTCTCTTATTTCAACACGGACATATACTTTTTCTTCAATATTTTGAAAAGTCTTTCTCAGGAGCACATTTTACTGTGTGTTTGAGAAAATCGGTCATATTCAGTATCTCTGATATTTTGACTTAAACTTAGATGATTTTCGTAATTTTTGTATGAAATCGAGAAAATTTTAAATGACATACGGTGAAACTTTATCACAATCAAGTTTTATATAAAGTTTCTAACCTGTTTTATTGTATGTTTACAAAGAAAACTAAAATAAAAATCAAATGAGTGCATTTTAGCACTTTTTTTTATTTTCTTTACAAATGTGCTATTTTTAGCAACAAATTTCCAGCATTTTTTACCCTGTTTTCCAAATATTCAAAAGTGTTGATTTTCATCACGGACCTATTAATTTTTGTACATAAAGTGATTAATTGACGTAAATCCTATGCTTTTCATCAAATCGTTGAAATTCCTTACTTAAGAAATGACTTGCCTTAAGGGTTTTGCTGCTCTCCACTTTTCCTTTCTGTTGTCGGCTAAGCTTATATATTCTGATAGACATATCTTAATCTACCAGTTAAGATGGTTGCATGTAGCTCTGAACAAATACATAATATAATGTACTCGAGAGATGTGAGAAATATTTAGAAAGGAGATGCAATTGTGATCTTGTCTTTTTTCCTTATGAAGTTATGAAGGAGCCCCTCAAAGATCCTTGCACACAAAGTTTGTCTGTGTGTACATTTGTTACTAGGTACACGATACGTTTATCAAATATTATAAGCAATGTCATTTTTAATGATTTCACGCCGTATTCTTCTTAATGCATACATATTGGTAATGAAAACAGGCACTGATACTTTAAAAATCACTGCTAATTCATTCATAGCAAAAAGTAGGAAATAGTAGACTATAAAATTGCGCTAAACTTCAGAGGTAGTGTATAAGAGACTTATGAATAGATTGTGGAAATTATTCACATGTAATCATTGAGACTCTTAATTAATCTCGCTACCTCTAGAGATCTAAAAAGCTTTGACAGAAAATGCTGAAGAGTGCAGAACGTCACAATTGTTTTTCTTGATAAAAACACATAAATGATATATGTATATGAAATCTCTCATTCCTACAATCAAAGATATAATGTTGAACTTGAAAGTAAAATTGTGAGATAGATGAGAAATGTTGTCTATATGTATATATGGTCAGATGAATAAATCACCGGAAGAACAGTATAAAATCTTATCCAAAGCTTTGACGGAATTTCTCATTAAGATGTCTATGCGATTCTCTTAACTATGAAATACTTTCTTTGATCGTCAAAAATTAATTATTCAGCGTTGAAGGCTCACAATATAAGCGTATCCACTTGCTAGTAAAGAATCTATATAAAACATATGTTTTCTGGCGCTTAAATGCACGTGCAGAGTTTTTGATAGATCGTCATCACCGGATTCTCTGTACGCATGTGTGGGTATATAGCTTACAGGATACGGGAGTTTAGAAAAATCCTCATTTCGGATATTTTCATGACAATATCGTCGAAATATCCATCTGAAATCTCATAAACGGTTGGGAAACTGATGAACGCCTTGTTGCACTAAATTACCGTAATTCTATGTTGAGAAATGCTTTTAAAAAATCACATGATATGTAACCGTTTTGTACTGTTCGCACATATTCTTTACATTTTGATGTGATAACCCGTGACATCAGAGACGTTTATTTCAATTTAATACTTATCTATCTGTCTGTATCTTTTTGCAGTTCATATAATAGGGCTATGAATTGTATAAGGCGACTGAAATCCAACTGCCCAGAAAACGAGCAAAGACGTATAGACGTTACTCTCTATAATCTGGAGGGAGCAAGAAACGAGCTTTCAGAATTGTGTGGCGACGACAAAATATACGAAAGTAGGTACTGAAAGAATTATAAATAATTCAAGTTAAATTGTAAAAGAAGTGTTCTCAGATTGACAAAGCAGCTAGTTGTATTTCATATTATAGCAGATGGCCGTCCAAAGTTGACCCCAGATTTACACCATAAGTCTCCCTCCTGTTGTGTCTACTAGTCATTTAAAATGTTTTCGATTGTTTTTGCTTTTTTGTTTGTTGTTACTCTGGATGAAAGTGTTCTTTATTGTCTAATTGCCTCAGAATGATTAAAGATGTGATTATTTTATTATTTGTTACAATTTTGCATGTCCTTTTGGAGATCTTCATATTTATTCAGTTCTTCTCTATAGAAATAAAACTGCAAAAAGTGTTCTCTATTGCCTAATTGTCTCCTAATGTTTGTTGGTGTGATAGTTTTAAGTTCTTGTTTCCATTGCAGCGTTGTTTTATTGGAGATATTTTCCTTATTTGTTCACTTTTGTCTGTATAGATATAAAACTGAAGTAGCTTATTTTACTTCCATTGAAATCTCAGATGTAAAAAGACCGAAACTCTTTTTGCCTGTTTTCAGATTTCGTTGCATGCAAATAGGAGATGTTGACTCTTCCCGGGCATCTGGTCTCATTTCGGAATATTGTTTATTCCGATGTTTGCGACTGTTCCAGTGAAAATTCTAATGATTTTGCCTTACCTTCTTTACTCTGAGAATAACTTATTGGTACTATTTAGATGTTCATATTGCGACTTTACAAATCACGAATGGCTTAATTTTCTTCCAATGAAAGTTCAGAATGTAGAAGGCGGATCTCTTTCCGTTATCCTTCAATGTGTCTTTCATTGATTCATAATTTAAAGTGTCTTTATATAAATCATGAATTGCTTATTTTGTTTCCAATGAAATCTCAATTTCTCAGACCATGATTTAGTGAGACAGGTTTATAAATATAAGAATAAATAAGAGTGAATAAGATCCATATGTTGTGGTTCCCAAATCGTCTTTATCTGTCTGGTCTATCTAGACAGTTAATATGCTGTACATTGATAGGCGACATGTAATTACTGACGATGAACAAGATAATTATGACGGGAGAAGATAGATACAGCAAACATTTACGTTTCAATCATATCTACCCATGTGCACGGTGTCATCTCATCATAGACTTACTGGTATATGGTGCAATTATCCGGATTTCATGCTCCATCATTTATACAGAGAGTTGACCATCGAACTTACGCATTTTAAAATTTCTGAATTATTTATTTACCATTTTAGGCAAAGTGAACATCTATAAATCTAGGCATGATATCTTAGAATGAAAATATGTAAAAGTTGGGCCTATTTTCATTTCCATAAGCCCTCCATCTTCAAGTAGCCTGACAGAAGTAATGGATCTTTATTTAGTTTTCAGTTTATTTTCTCCTTGAAAAGTACTTGGCAAAAGTGAAACAGTATACACTGCCATCCATAAATAACTATACAAACAAGGAAATCATTCTAAATTCTTTATAAGTTTCCCCTAATTTTTCAATCCTGAACTTGACAGAATCATAATAATTGGCTTCACATAATTCAAAATTATGAATTGTGATGAGGAAAATGTAAAAAGAAACTTTTTTCATCTGCATAATTTTTTTCCCAAAAATTGTCATTTTTATGTAAAACGAACAAAAAATTCAAAAACATGAAATATTTGGGTCAAGTTTTTTACAAATGATTTCTACAAGGTTCATTATTAGAATCATACAGCAATGGATTTGAAACTGATCATTTTATAACAGCAGCATGAGTAGAAATAGTGTATACTAATTTATGGATGGCAGTGTACATTCAAAAACCGAGTCAATTGAGAAATTGAAAGTAAGAAACGAAGACAATTGTTGAAGAGTACATAAATATAAAATCCGTCAGTTTCAATTACCAGAACTTGTATGGAACATCATAGTCTGTGCTATCTGGCATAGAAATAGAGTGTCTGATATCAATAAGTTGGCATATACTTGCACTAAAACTGGCAACCCACCTCGAAAAAATAATAAGACCCTGCTGGGCAGAGGAAAGATAGGGTCAATTTTTAGGGTCTTCATTGTGATGTAGTGGATTTTTCATTAGCATGGGTGTCGGAACACTTGAAATCTGAAATGAATGTCAGAGTTTGTGTATAGTAAAACAGAAATAAATGTCGGAACTTTCATCAGGGAGAGTGGCATCAACAGGAGGTCATGGCTGTAGGAGTTTACATTTGTAGAAATGTAGGAGATTTTTTTTATTCGTACATATCAAACACTTCATTGTTGAAATAGCTTGTACGATAAGATTACCACGTAACGGCTAAAGTATTTGGATGTTTCACATACACAAATTTCGAAAATAATTGCTTCTTTAATTTGAAATTTTAGTTTAGAAACGAAACAAGCAGCACGGTTTACATAGGTTAATTTGCACTTATAAGCTGTAAATGCCTCAAAGATGCAAAGTGCCGAGTTTCAAAACTGGAATGTAAGTATGAATATGCAGACTTGCAATGTACATGAATTGAATATGATCTCGGCAGATGGGAAACATTACTGGTATATTTCAGGTTGATACTCATTCATATATGATTCAGAAACCATTTTCATTTATCAGAGTCCTTTGAGTTTGACCTTTTACCTTTTGACCCCAAAATCATCAGGTATCATCCTTGATTCATTGGAAACATTTCTGACAAGTTCCATGATAATAGGTGCAATACAGCCTCTAATATGGTCCGGAAACCATTTGCAATCATCTCAGTCCTATGATCTTGACCTTTGACCTTTTGACGATCTCATCTCATCCATGGTGAGTAAGTGTGTGAAGTTTCATTGTTCTAGCATGTAACATAGTTGACTTATAATGACTGATAGCCCGGAAACCAATTGTTGATCAAATCCATATAGTAAAAATAATTCCAATACTTGCTTGAAGTCTCTTTCACGTTGGTTAAACGTATTTGGAACATATTCCTTTTTAACTTTTCCACCTATACTCAAGGTTCCCTTGCTTCTTTTTCTATTTACAGTTTACGCTCGTCACATGACATGTTTCCAGTCAGCTGGGCCGTACTCTGAGCAGTGTTTTGAGGATATAATGAACACGACAATTCGTCTGATGAAGAGGATCGACGACAAAGGGCTTCATCAGCTCTGCAAGTACGTTATCAAATTAAACATCTTAAAATATCCTTATGCGTTCTTTTTTTTTATTTTAGATTTTCTATCACTTACAAAAATTGTTCCCAATTCAAAAAAGGGTCCTTATGGCTTTGAAGTCGTCAATCTAGAAATAACACTACCATTTTTATGTGGCAGAATGCACCGTGATTGCATATTATGTCAGGCGGGGCTAAAGAAAAAATTGGCCGCCCGTACAGGGAAGGGAAAAAATCTATGATTCTTTTTTAAGCGTGTAAAAGTCTTCTATTCAGAGAGTTTTATTTTCAAAGATGAAACCGGAACTTTTAAACAATAAGTCATATTTTCATATATATACATGTACATACATATATACATGTATAAGTACGAAAAATTAACCAATCCAATTCTTTATTACTGTGTACTGTTACGGGGATGATAAGTTGTACTGGGAATGTACATAGCATTTTGAACTACTCAAGGCAAGAGGTATGGAAAGTTATGAAGGGATACAAAGTCGTAAGGAACGTTACCTTTTCTCATGGGGGCGCAATTTACCTCTTTCAAACAAATCCAAATAGCCAGTATGTTCAGTTAGACCTTTTGACCTAAACTTGAATCGTATATAATCCTGCTGTTCTTGAAAAAAAGCGAAAACTATAAACATCTCCATAAACCAAGGTTAATAATATGATGTGGATATAACATTGCTATTCTGCCCCGGGAATAGAAAAATAAACTTTTAAACCAGCACCGTTTTGACATGGAATGATGAATGACTACAGTATATATATACGAGAGTCAATGCTCGGTCAAATCATATACAAAGCCTGTCACACTTCAAAATGATCATAATGAGATACATCGGGAAATACAGTATGTTTAATGCATCAATTATTTTCAATTAAAGATCTTAAGTTTATTGCATATGCATCTCAAATTTAATAAATGATTCTTTTTACGTATATTCTTCTTTCTTTATTGTTTCTTTGACATTTTTTACAGTGATTTGCACCTTACTTTGAGGTGTATAAGGTCAAACATAGATCTGAATTGTGGTAAAGAGGCAGCCAGCTTGGTAAACGTACTGGTCAAACCAATGGTCAGGCGCAGCACCAAGTGTGACGAGTACGTCAAAATACTACCTCCATTACCTGTAAGTCATGTGCTGATTAAAACTTTCATACAATTAGAAATATTCTGAACATTCAAATTGTACCTGTCATCCTATTCTTCATTTAATTTCATATTTGCCATCAATCAATGCCTTTGCACAGTACAAGTTTTGCTGAAACATTCAAAAGTTATCATTGTATCACTCGTTTTATATTTTCTTTTTGCTTCATATCCCTTTAGAATTCACTTCCGTTTTTATAAAACCACTCATATTTTAGACCTGCTCATGTTTAAACATTTAAAAAAAAACCAACAATATATTAAAATATATTCTTAATATGCAACGTCTAAATGTTGCATTGCTCAATCGTAACGTAAATGTAACAGATTTTGACTTTTTTCCACAATACATTCCGCTCACTCTTTGCAAAATACTTATTTGAAATTTAACTATGAGGCGCTTCTTTAAATCATTTTTTTTTCGATTTTGAATCATTTGGCTTAAAATGATCAGAAATGATTATCCGAGGCGTTCATGTCTGTTTAGTGGGCTGCTCTCTGGACATTCCGTTTTTCATAAAGTTCCAAAGAACCTTTTGTTGAAACATCGCACTTCGGAGACATTCTTCAATCGTTTTATTATCTGCTTATTTTTTACTTGTTCGTGTATTTTAAACAACTGTTCTCTATCTTAAAGCTGCAGATATGAAAATGATCAATTAATGCCAACACACTGATAAAAGTTCGATCACACCGCATATCACAACAACTGTCAAATATAAGTAATTGAGCATCAAGGTTCTGGTAGAAGAAGAAGAAGAAAAGTAAATCATGGTTTTCAATGTTTCTGTCTTTGTAAAATATCCGTTTGTTTTGAAGCGTTTGTGTATGAAATTTAGAGAAGCACAAATTGTCACCTTAGCAAAGTCTTAAGTCATAACCATGTTGTTCTTGCAAGCAAACAAAAGAAAGAAAAAAATCGGAAGTGTCTGTTGCAAGACATTGCATATAGCAGTTATAATAATAATCGCTTCAGATGAATTCTTAGTAATGACAGTGCCCATTTTCCTAGACTGGTAGAAAATGAAGTTATCTAATAATTAAAAATGAGTGGTTCCGAATAACGTCTAAACAAAAGCGCATTGGAAAGATATTGAAGTGAAGCACATGTAGAGACAAAACATACAAAGTTCTTTATAAACTGTTGAAATATTATATGAAATGAAATACACACTGATTACCTTTCGCGAAGTACATGGCTATCCGGA
This sequence comes from Pinctada fucata, assembly GCA_028142955.1. Taxonomy (NCBI): domain Eukaryota; kingdom Metazoa; phylum Mollusca; class Bivalvia; order Pterioida; family Pteriidae; genus Pinctada; species Pinctada fucata. Next base: position 77,553,969 of record AP027102.1, read on the forward strand.
ATACGTCAACAGAACCCATCCACTAAACAGAGTATTCGGAAGTCTCCATTAACTCATTTTGTAAAGTGAAAAATGAGAGAGTTTCAATTTCTGAAACGTAGTTTCGAGTTATTTTAAAGTCTATTTAGTGATAATAAAAAAATTCTATGAAACAAATTGCAGATGTAGCGATAAAGGGTTGATCACTTACACTTTTCATGTAAGTCAAACATCAAGATAGATTCAAAGACGCCCCCGATGTAACACCATGGAACGGAAGCAATCAGCGTGTATAATATGAAAACTAATTTATGGCCTCGTTGCGCCGAGATAACCTCTACTTAACTCACTTTCAAGATGTGGTGCGATATTATTTGTTGCTACAGTAATCTATATATAATTGGTTGTTATCTTTTGGTTTTTGTATGTACAACTGTAGGCTGTCAGCTCGGCGTGTATCAATACCTAATTGTAGCAGGGAGTCATAACGCGAGTCAAACCATCGATGACGAGTTACAGCTTCCCGCAGGCTCACAGTCAAATTATGTTTTTGTACTTTTCGGGCTACTGTGCAAAGAAACACATCAAGAAAATGAAGAATGTTGAATCTTTACCTAAGGTGTATGACCATTATCTGTTACTTGGTGGTTATATTGTCTAATAGTTGTAGATTTTGCTACCAAAATGCCACAACAGGACAAAAGCAGTTAGCAAAAGCACACATTTATGACATATCGTGAACTTCAAGCCATATAGTCAAATTTTGTTGGGTTTTTTTTTGCAGTTTTGGGGCTATTATGCAACGAATCTAATCAAGAAAAATAAAAAGTGGGGATTTATTTTTACCCGATTTTATAACCATTATGTGTTGCATAGTGGTTCTTTTTTCAAAATTGCTATTTTCTGATAAATCTAGATACACGATGAATGCAATTCACAATAACATATCTAACTTCAAAGGTCACAGTCAAATTATGCTGTGCAAAGAATCTCATGACGGGGAAAATGATGAATGTGGAATTCTTGCCTAGGGTGTATGATCATTGTCTGTTGTTTCGTGGTTTGCTATCGACATACCACAGCAGGACGAACTAACATCTTTTAAAAGTGTTTCATGATATCATTTTGAAAATCAAAGAGTCCATCCAGGACAATCATACGGACTTTTCTTTATTTAGATATTAAAAACTGTCATATAAGAAAAACAAAACAAAACACAAACACAAACAATCATGCCATGTTTTCTTAGCACCTCAAACTGTAAAACTAGTTTTCTTACAACAAACATGAAAACTGGGGTATGAAATTACGTCAGTGAAATTTCCAAAAAAGGAAATAAAAGAATGTCAATTTTTTTTTAAATTGCTAAAAAATGGACAAGAAAGAAAAGTTTGGAATTATTTGAAGTGATACATTTTTCATATTTCGTTATAGAGTTGGACGACAACAATACAAACAACAAATCACCATGTACAATCAGATGGAGGTCATCAGGTCATCCATGCCAGAACCAATAAAAATCGCCGATCCAAAAATAGCAGTCCAAGCATGAACAACTCTAAAAGAATATTCTATTGGATAACAATTTTACTCGTGTATGTGGTGCAGTGAAAAAGTTGTATGTGGAAAAAGCAGTCTGTGATAGTGAACATTCCATAACAACAACATTTTTATAATCAGTGCTAAAATATAGAGTCTTCTTTACTAATCAAAGAAACGTACATTTATCTTTAAATATTATAATATCCTCAGATGTATGTCTTGAAGTATGTTTCGTTATTACCTTACTGTACAGTGAGTGGGTTTTTTTCTTGATACGACAGTTACATGTGCGTCTTCGGAAACCAGTGTGTATTCGGATAAGTGGAAGGGTCGCGCCACCTTATCCGGATAATCACACTATGTGCTGATTGTCTATACCTTCATTTTCTTTGTTGTCATTCATGATTCAAAGTCTATCCTGTTGGTCCATTTGTTATGTTTATTCTTGTATGTTCCGTTCTCTCCGGTTGTTTGTTGGAGTGGTTGTGCTGTCTGATGTCCATTGTTTTCAATTTGAAGACGTTTAACATTCATTTTAATCTGGTGTGTGTGTTCCGCTGTGGTAAGACACAGTAGATTAAAGTACGTAAAAGACAAACATAATGCCCAAATCAGAATATTTACATTAGTTGTAGATTTCCCATGTTGAACTCCCATTAGGCAACTAGAATAATATTCCAATAAATCGGGTTGCCTATTGTGACGTCACGTCCTAGTTTTTTAACGTAGGGATAATTTACCAGCTTAAGAGTACATTTGATGCTGTAATTCTTCTTACAAAAACAGTGTGTTAATATTTAGCAAAAAATGCTAATATAAGTAATGATTGTATTACTTTTGGTGTTCATGGGTGTATAATTCTGGTTGGTTCTTCTCGTTGGCACACGTGCAAATTTTCCGAGAATCGCTCAAAATTTAAGAAATTTGCACATGACCAACCAGAATATATATACACCCATGAACACCAGAAGTAAGACAATCTTTTCTTAAAAACCACAATCAAAATGCAAAACCAAATAAAACAACCAAAATATTCTGCAAAGGAGCAAAAGTGAATCCTAGGGGTCTACTTATTAAGTATCTCCTGCTTGCAAGTAACACTCGTCATTTTAGCCGTGCAGGAAGAGTAAAAACCTGTGAATATATCAAAACTACGTTTCTTACCTAAAATATCTTTCAAAATTTGGGGCAAGGAGATATTGTTATGTTTTATATTTTCATTGTATCGTACAAAACATTGCTGCTGTGACAAGGTCACACACAAATATCCCCTTGGTTAAGTAGTCTCTCACTAAATGACCTAAGGCTTGCTTTTAAACTTGACCCTACAAAGAAGTTATGGAAGAGATCATCAGTGAGACAATTCTACCATGTTCATGATTTGAGCTTGGAATGGAAGAGGATGTGAGTCGTTGATTAAAATCTTGTCCAGTCAGTTTCTGCATTTCAATTTATTTGGGATATACATACATGTAGGCGGTGTACAAAGCACTCTGCACATGTTGAACCATTTATTGAAAACATTGAAAACAAATTATCCAGGGGGAACTAAAAGCAAAAATATAAGGCAAAGGAACGAAATTATCTCCAACAAGATTCCATTGTAATACCAATGGCGAAGCAGACGAACACCCAAATATGAAAATACATGGTAAAAATAAAAGCACGAATATATGCACATACACCGACTGTGAAGGATATACTTGCTATTTTGATGGCGAATCGTGGCAGATGACCGTCCTAAGTCTACACTGATTGCCCATTGGTCTCATTGATTAATCTGTGTTCTTTTGTATTTACAGTGTTATTGATTACGTCTTTGGTGTTTGGTTTTTCTTGACCGTTCCGGTTTTAACATTCGGGTATTTCGGGTTTTATTATGTTGTGGGTGCTGTCGGAGATCCCCTCGTTTCTTCACTTTATTCAAGATCTTATTTGCTTTTTTGACGTATATTGAAACATAAATATATGATAGTAATTTAAGCTGAATAGAAAGAAATAAGAAACACGCTGCTAGGAAACAAAATCGCACATTTTTCATAATTTTCCAGTCAAAAAACAAAGGAGGGGATCTCCAACAACACCAGGCTGCAGCACCCACAGCACCAAAACACCCAATGCAAAAACACAGAGCAGACAAGCACAGGAAGAGACGCAAACGGGACAAGGAACGTCAACGCACAACACAGAAACATCAAATACAAAGACTACACATAAACCAAAGAGAACAATGGGCAACCGGTCCCGACTTAGGACGGCCATCTGCCACGGAAATAGCAGAAAGTGTGGTTATCTTGGATTACGTGCGCACAACCCCCCACTTTTCCGATTACCAAGAAGTATCGAAGAATGTACAATTGTGGTGTAAAACAACCTCCTCACTGTCAGATGACCACATACAAACAAGACCACAAAACGCAAGGGCCCAAGCAACACAGATGAATATGTAAACAGATGTAAAAAGAGGGCGTACGTTATACAATCCATGCTCTGCCGCTGTATGTAATCACCCGAGGAGTCCGACTGAGATTCAGAGAGGAAAGGTGGTCGGGGCCCTGTCTTCTCTAAGAGGTTTGTCGTCGTTACAGTCAGTCAGGGTGCAAGTTTTAAGAATGCGCTGGTACAAGACTGTAGTTGGTCAAGTACCAAGCCTAGTGTCCGTCTGGTGACATTAGGATCATAACCACGGCATAAAAGGCGTTTGATGAAAGCATGAAATTTCACTTAAAAGTAAATTTTATCGATCTCGCAGATGGACATGAAAGCTGCCTCTTTCAAAGGATTGGTGTCGTATTTGGTCCTACTTGTCCCTTTTGTGTCTCTTGTTGTGTTTGCCCACTCTGCGTTTTCGTATAGGGGGTGTTTTGCTTCGGGTACTGTAATAGTCTTGTTGGAGATCCCCTCTTTTCTTTTATACGTTTAACCTTTTAACTTATCCTTTACTAGTTATTTGAGATTTCGATGAAACAACATCAGAAAAACAAAAGGACAAGAAAACTTATGTTAACGATTCAAACTCGATCTGCTACTGTAGAAATATGTACCGTAACGATGAATGCATAGGAATAGATTCATCTCTATTTCAGAATTTACTATGTATGCATGCAATTTGCTAATGACGCATTTTCTTTTACCACCCAAGGATCCTGGAATCTTCTGTTCGCAAAACATTGCCTATTGTTTTCTTTTAAGTATCATAAGTATGATATCTCCATTGCTGAATACGAGAGGAATCGACAAACAGGAGTAACGAAGTAGGTGAGCAAATGTTAGTTCCATTGAATTGACTGCATTGTATTTCAGAATTCGTAGATAAGATGTACGTAAAATCCATCAGTAAATTCCCACTTAGAAAATGATCTCTTCCCAATCTACTTTGTGGGAGATGATATGCTTATAATGTACACTGCTCCCCCGATTTATCGCCCCTCGTTAAACCGCCAACCCCGGCTACCGCCACTTTTTCCCAATGTACAGATTTCCTTACATTATAAACCCCCGTTGTAACGCCAACCCCCGCATACCGCCATCCGCCACTGAATTCGGCGTACAAATTGTCGTATTTGGTACATAAAACCCCCGATTACAATGCCATTTAATTGAGTTGTTATCACTAAAGAAACAACTTAGATTCATAGGTGCACTGTCTTGTTAATTATCGCGCTTGGGTTTACATTAATGTTTTGATAAACAATCAATATATGTACGTATGCCTAGATAGTCTAATTTGAAGTTAAATTAATACTTATGGCGAGTCCAGTGAGGATGCAGATATTTAAAAAAGAAAACGGCATTTAGCCCAGCATAAAATTCAAGCGTCATTGAACCGACTATAGACAAAAAGTAACAGATGCGATGAGCACGTATCTCGGCGCTTCTAATGCCAATGCAAGGAATGTGTTCATCAGTGCCTACATGTTCTAAAATACGAATAAACCTGTATCATGTATTTCATGTTACTGTTTAACACGGACTTCTATAAGGGGCGGCACCCGGCGAAATTTCGCCGACTCAGATGATAAAAGTCGCCGGTTTGAATTTCCTCTGATCGTTTATTTGCTCTAAACTTTCTCAATCGCCGCCTCAAGTAAATCGTTTTGAACACTCTGCATGTACATGCATTTTTCTTTGACCCAGCACATTCTTGAAATGCGAAAATAAGATTTTTTAAAAGCGTATAGCTGTCTATCATCCTTTTTTTTACTCCCTCGATGTAACGCCACCCTCACTTTAACGCCAATTTTTTCTCTGGACGGATGTTGGCGTTACATCGGGGGAGCACTGTATTTTGTAGGGTCCTCATCTATCAGTTGAAGATCATGTCTTGGAATACCAAAGTTTGGCAACATTTTTTAAGTAAAGCGCACTTCAGATTTGCATCCTATACCCGTATGACAAATTTATGTTGTCGCTATATCTAGATGTATCTTAGAAAGACAGAAAGATGATCAATATACATGAGAACATTCATATTTCCGAATATTTTTACGATTGTTTCTCGATATTTTCATTACTTCTTTGTTATAAAACCATATATACGGTGATCACATGTAACTGTCAATGCTGAAATATATGATCCATTACAAAATTTCGGTACACCATTAACGCATTTTAACAAAATGTGTCTCATCAGTGATGATCGAGGCCGATAAAACCGAAATCCAAAAAATATGAACTTCAAGTTATGAAGAGCAAAAGTCTGAACTTGACTTAAAATTTCATTCATATATATTCATGATTTATTGAGTTCACCATACATCCTGGCATACATATATAGTGTTGTCCTTCGTGACTCAATGGTATGATGCGGTGGTAATCGTTGTCTACGTCTGTTTCTTTCTTTGTTCTCGTCACGTGCGTGTGTGTTACACTGTGATAGCTATAGCGTCGTCATATCGGAGATCTCCTCATCTTTTATCTACGTACATCACTACCCTCCCTGTCGGTAGCTAGGCTGTGTGTATTTTTACTCAAACTTCCAGCAAACACAGAGTCAAAAGCGAAGAAGATATGATGATGTGAAATGTTTCATTGGTACTTCTAGGTACCTGGATGATATTCTTACTATCGACAATCCTGTTTTTGAAAAGTATAAAAATCCACAAGAATTGACTCTAAACAAGGCAATTAAACGTAACAAACACAGAAACGCCAATTTTTGAACTAAATAATAAAATTGTTAGTGGAGAGATCCATACAAGTGTGTATGACAAAAGAGATGGTTTGGATAAAACATATAGTAAATTTTCCCTGGTTTGACGCTGATGTTCCTAGATATCTACATTTCACAACTTATCCGGTATGTTAGAGCATGTTGCCCAATGGTCTCGTTAATTTATGTGTGGTCTTTTGTGTTTGGTGTTTTGATGTCGTATTTGGTGTTCCTTGTCCCTTTTGTGCCTCTTGCTGTGTATGTCTGATCTTTTGTGTTTGGTATTTTGATGTCATGTTTGCTGTTCCTTGTTCCTTTAGCGTCTCTTGCTGTGTATGTCTGATCTTTTGTGTTTGGTGTTTTGATGTCGTATTTGGTGTTCCTTGTCCCTTTTGTGTCTCTTCCTGTGTATGTCTGATCTTTTGTGTTTGGTGTTTCGATGTCGTATTTGGTGTTCCTTGTCCCTTTTGTGCCTCTTTCTGTGTATGTCTGATCTTTTGTTTGGTATTTTGATGTCGTATTTGGTGTTCCTTGTCCCTTTTGTGTCTCTTCCTGTGTATGTCTGATCTTTTGTGTTTGGTGTTTTGATGTCGTGTTTGGTGTTCCTTGTCCCTTTTGTGCCTCTTGCTGTGTATGTCTGATCGTTTGTGTTTGGTGTTTTTATGTCGTATTTAGTGTTCCTTGTCCCTTTTGCCCCTCTTTCTGTGTTTGTCTGATCTTTTGTGTTTGTTATTTTGATGTCGTATTTGGTGTACCTTGTCCCTTTTGTGACTCTTTCTGTGTATGTCATTTCTGTGTTTTCACTTCGGGTGTTTTGATTTGGCGCTGCAATCGGGTCTTGTTGGGATGCCTTCCTTCCTCAAAGATGCATCAATAAAAATATGTTCTTTGAACATTTGCAAAATACTGTAACCATGACTCTTTGTTCCTTTGAAAAAAAACTCATGTTTGTTCTTATCATCGTTCATAAAAGACTGTTATAAAACACTTGCTGAAAGAATAGTTAATAGTTGTGTCATTTTCTACAATGATTCTCTCAGCTGCTTACCAAATGCACATTTGCTCATCGGTATTTTCTAATCGTATTCATATGTTTTCAAGGAAGTATGCAAAAGATGCCAACTCATCGCAAGACCCAAAACTCAAAATTAGTTTGGTGATAAATTAGAGTCCTTGACTATTTTTAAGACCGCTTCCTGTATTTTATTGCAAAATTTACGATTTTAAAACCTTATTTACGTGTTGATTATGCATAGATATGTGTTTGAATTAAAATGTCATTCTCCAACAAACTGAAGTAAAACATCACACATTATAAAGGAAATGACAGAATATATAGTTCTATCTTATAAAATTTATTCCTTCAAAACACCTATCGCGCTTTTGGCTCTTAGAATAGATAAAGCTTACCAGTAGGAGTCGGTTGCAGATTTTACCACCTTCGAGGTCGACATAAGTTTTCAAGACGACATTTTTATTCCCTCTAAAAGATAAAAATGGTACTTTAATTTGCACTTTTGCAATGCTTTGCTTGGAAAAATATCTACTTGCAAGCATAAAATGAAGGTAAAACTTCCCAAACTATTTCTATCATTTTGAAATATCCGTGGAGTCCATTTTGAATACAGCTCTCAGGTCCAATAGTGAGATCGACAAAGTTGACTGGAGAAATATGAAAAATGTCTATTATTTTGCAATATGGAATGTGCGATTTTGTGTCTTAGTAGCGCGCTCCGTATTTCTTTTCATTCAGCGTAAATTACTATCATATAAGTAAAAAAAATATTGAATAAAGTGAAATTAAAAGAAACGAGGGAATCTCCATGAGGTCTCAGCTACGGCACCCACAGCAAAATAAAACCCGAAATACCCGTATGTTAAAACCAGAACAAGGGGCTCAAAAGGGACAAGGAAGACTTAACACTAATGGTGTCAACAAAAACACTAAATACAAAATATTACACATAAACCAATGAAACCAACGAGCAATCGGTGCCGACTTACATGTAGGACGACCATCTGCCACATCAATAGCAAACGGTGTGGTTATTTTCATTACATATGAACAACCCTCCCACCTGTTCGGTTACCCAGTGGTCTCGAAGATCTCACAAATTGTCAACTGTTGTGTACATAATATAGACTCATCACTACATCACTACTAGGAGAGGGCATTATATAATGTTGAGAAAACTTTTGCCCAATCCTTTTTCTGCTTTTTGAAATAAAATATGATTAAACTAAATAGACTCATCACTGTAACGTGACGACACAAACAAGACACCTAAACACAGGGGTCCAAGTAACAAACATATGAATATGTGAATGGATATCAAAAGCATAGGTAAGAAAAGCAGTCCTTGCTCCGTTTGCTGGAGTGAGCTAATGCATACAATGATCCGTGAAGTCAATCCACCTTTCAGAGATTTTCAATGCACCCAAATGTATACCAGTAATTAAACGACTGCTTTTTAATCCAAAACCCCAAGAAAATGGACCAAATAGGAAAGGGATTACAAAGTGTCAAATTGCCAAAACGTTATTATGTGTCACGTAAGCATTTCAATAAAAGGTTGCATGAATGACAAGCTGGTGATTACAAGGTGCCAACCTGTCACATGCAAGTACGCAGGGAGCATGCCCGTTTGTCTGTGTATAACCATACTTGTTCAAGACACGAAACAGCAGACCTTACGCTTCAGGAAAACACTACCTAAACTCCTATTTATTATACATTCAGTGACTGAGAAACGACAATATAACTTAGGTTAGACATATTTTTCTTCCACATATTACGTAAGACGGGGGCAACATCATATATCACGGTTAGCGTCTCCTCCATCGGATTCCGTCTCCAGAGACACCGTGACAGTGACAACTTGATTTAATGTGCATAGAATAGAAATATTTGTTTGCAAAGCCACAGCCGCCAGAGAATTTATAGACTGGTGTCAAGGGGTGAACTAAAATCAATCCTCATGAAGGTCTTGAAATATGTATATAAATTCCATGTCGACAAATATATGAGTCATAAAATATTAATTATGAATAGCTAATGAGTTGGCATCTATCTTTCAGTAGTATACCAAAAAATTAAATAAGTATACATTTAAGTCTATGTGTTGATGGCAGAAATTCAGACTAAGATTGGTTTTCCGAAGTTTAAGAAATATAAAGGTATCTGAAATGAGATCCAGATTGTATCACCTGCAAAAGTTTACACTATAAGCTCGGATGATGTCTTTCAAAGATGGGGTCGGGAGTTTAAACAATGGATGTATAGACAATCTCCTACGTGGTAACATGTGTATTTTTCTTTCTAGTGTTATTTTGATGGGTTTGTTTGTACGCATCAAGGTATCAGTCTCAATACCATCTGTTTCACTGCAAATGATATTATCCTATCTATCAATTCAGACGGGAAGTACATTCAGAGAATTGCACCCTCCCACCATACACCACAATCTACAGATTCCTCGTGTCACGGGTCTGTCGTTTTGTTTTCAGAACAAGAAAGAATTTGGGATAACGACATGACAAAAACTCATTTATAAGTATGACTATAGATTATACGTCTATGGTATGACATAGTACATGTGGCTATAGCACGATATATGTATTTTTGGCCGATGAGTAAGTACTACTTGAGGTCATGTCCACATTACAGTCATTTTCATAGTCTATCGGGTACTACATGTAGTATTTCAATAAGTAAAAGTGTATTTTTTGTGGTTCTAAAACAACATAATCAAAATGATGGGTTTTCATTTCATTTCCGTAAGTTTTTAAATTGGAATGGGCTTGTGAAACGTTGATTCTCCGAAAGGCATGAAAGAATAACCCTTGGTCCATATACGTAGGTAAAAAAAAACCCTATTCATTGCTTTGAGGACTATCGTAGTCGACGGATATGAAGAATTCACGTACTTACAAGATGTCCAAAAGGACCCCGTTAAGGCGAGCTTATGTACTTTCCACATTGCTACGAAGAAAAAACTTGGATGCCAATTTTACTTATTAGTACCGTATTTTACGAGGTAGATAACAATTTTATTTGCTTCACTTTTGTATTTTCCGTCATGTTTGACACGTTCTATATCTGTATAAAAGACAAAGGCATCCATCCATGGCATCAAAAAGGAAATTAACGGTACAGAAAAGTGCCAATTAAACAGAAGTATCATAGACATGTCACTCCGATAACCAATAAAACATAATACAAGCACATAACGAGATCTTATGGGGTATTTTACGGAGCTCATACCAAGACGACGAAGAGTAAACATTTCAGTAATGACTAATTACCCCCTAATCCCCGTTCTCATCTCCACAAGCTTTGTTTTCTTTCTAAGCTGATATAGAACAAACGCGCCGATGAGATATTTTTGTTTTCACCGCGCGAGTATCTTCTTTTTTATTACAGCTGCTGGAGAAATGAAGATTATAATCGTTGTTATTTTTACGTGTAATTACTTTATCCAAGATTTCAGTCGTCTGTCAAACTACATAGTGACATTTGAGAAAGCATCATATTATTGACTCCACTCTTCTCATGCAGAATTCTTTTCAATTGTATCCAAATTTTTTACCCCGTTAAAAGAATGGTAGGGGGTGGGGGAATTGCTAGAATCATCTTGTCTGTCTGTACGTCGACCGATACATCAGATTTTCAGCTTTTTCATCCATTCTACAAAATATTTGAAAACTGGAAACTGGCGTATATTAATGTCGCAGTTACCCACATATTTTTTGCCAATTTATATAAAGCAAAACTTTTCGATTTGTATCAAATCTGAAAACAACTACTAGAACAAGCCAATATGTCCAAATAAATACATTTAATTTCAGTGTGATTGCACCAAGCTTACATTTCTGTACACAATACTATTGGGTTATATTCTGTCAGGAATATCCTGCCTATAATTTCATGATTCCGTAACCTTGGATCAAATATTAATCTCATATCACAATCAGTTGATTTTAATGTCTTAAACAATCGTCCACCACAAATTTAACTCTGACTTCGGGGTTCGGGGGTTCCACTATAACTGAGCGCCTTAATTTTTCCCTGGATCCTCCTTAAGTGTTACTGTTCTGTTAAACACCAACTGAAATCAAGAAACATAATTCAGTCTTACTTGTGCACATACATATTTTCAAAATCAACAAAATATTTGCGATCAAGTCAAAGATGATTATATCTATTTTGTTAAAAAGCATGTGCATTATAAATGACATCGTGTCATAACGGTATTGTGGGGTTATTTGTTTTTATGGTTCTTTTTTTTTTAACAAGACAGGATTCATCTTTTTTTCTTCTAGAACACATATAATACACAGTAAATTTATTATGAATTAAAAGAATATAATATATAAATAACAATGAACACTCTATATCCACAAATTTTCGGCCACTCGGCCTTTATCAAGTGGATAAGCACGAATATAAAAGAATTCTACGTAATATCCATAACTGCTGGTAAACAAAGCCCAGCGTAAAATCTTCCCTACAGAGGACACTACTTCATTCTCTAAAAGAATATATCTTTATGACCCTCGTTATGAGAGTGCAACTTTTAAGTCAAATATGAAGAAAAAATTTGAATGTTGGCACTAAAGTCAACATCCCATTCGTGTCACAATTACAATATTCATGTCCACAAATTATGAATATTCCGTACGGCTTTTAAGTCTGAATCGTAAATCGTGGGACCTGCCAAGTGTTTAACACTACCCCACACGGTATCCACTGTTAATAAAACATAAACTTTGTCCGGACTTTGTCTCCATAAAAAATTATTATAACGTCATAACTTGGTTTCACTCCACTCCCTGCAAACTTAATGAACATCTGTAATCATCTGTTAATTGTCCGTATAATTAAAACACGAGAATTCATTTAATGCTTTATACCTCGTTCTGACTAATTATAATTTTGGCAAGGTTTTGGGGTTTCTTGGAGCCTGAGTTTTAATTAAAATATTCAAAGATGCTGTTCCTCCCATACTAAAAACATGCAGTATTACATGCCGTGGCTGTATACATCATTAACCAAATTAGTTATACTTAAAGAGTACACATTCTTGCGTACTTTAAAAATCTAATTTCCATGAAAGCGGCATGTCGAAAATTCTCATGTGAAAATATCTTAACAGTCTTTCTGGTTTTATTTGTATGAAGTCGTGGCAAAATAATGTAAAATATGAATAAAATATAAACACATGTACATGTACCTGTAATGAATAAACGAAGAAAGAAAGAGAAGTATGTACCTGTAAGAAAGAAAGAAAGAAAGAAAAAAGAAAAAGAAATTTCAAAAAGACATGTACATGAAGGTGCATGTTGTGTCAACGAGTCCATATTAATGTTGCACATGTATGTCGTAAAATGAAAAAAAAAAAAAAACAACAACAACACATCTCTCTATGTCTGTATTACGTTTTCATTGCCTTTGATGTTTAATATTAAGTGTCTTTATTTAATTTCCTCAAAAAAGGAACATTTATATAACATTAAATGTTTCTGGTTCTAGCCGGATACTTGTGACAGGACATGCTGATTTACATGGAAATATTCCTGATTTACATGTAACTATGCTAGGTATTTAACTTCAGGTACGAAATATTCGAGTTGAAACATGTAAAATAATTCTAATTATCAACTGCATACATAGGAAAAAAAAAATCCGATTTCTTTACCTTTTCATGTCACTACCTGGCTTTCTTGTACATGTATGTGCGGTAAAAATAATACAGCCAAGTTAACAAAAACTACGTTAATTATTCTTTTTGATTAAACGTTACAATTACTATGGCACATAAAACCTAATTATGATTCATGTTACCTAATGGACTAATGTCATTATTCACGAGTTTTTGTGAACTTTTTATGGAAAAAGACTGATACAGTGTCAAGGAAATTTTGCTCTGTTCATCGCAGTTTTACGTATAACACGGACAGATTGTAATTTGTCAAAAATCTACGACAGGAGAAAACACCGACATGTAAAATACACACTAAAGTCTTAACACATCAAGCTTTTCTATGTTCAATGGCAAACAGGCCAAGAAGTTTATAGTGATAATTTTACGTGGTAGGTCAATAAAAGGTGATTTTTAATGAACAGATTGAACATGCCGTACGAGTTGTTCTATTCCATTACATTTTGTTCTATGCATATGTATTATGCACTGTCCATTTCGACAAGATGTATTCTTGTTTGTCAGTCTGCCCACTGACTACTTGAAACCATGGCATGCATCTCGATGGTTGCATAAATTAAATTTTATATTATGCATGATACGCCAGTAAAAGACGCGCTTTCTCAAAGCAATTTTAAAGAAGTATTCAAACAAGGAGGCTAATGATCAACACGGATGCCTTTGAAATGAGCAATGTAGTCGGCATAAATATTAATGACTGAGCTTTTGCATGTCGGAGGCTGGCGAATTATAGAAACGACATCAAAAAGTAAAAGGCGTAATTCTCTGGAGGATTGGCGCGACACGAGGGGAATGGGAGGGTTATTACCAGCAAATCATTTCTTACATCTAAATGGTTCTGCCACAAGGAGGTTCCAAGTGTGTTATTAGTTAAATAATAACATTACAATCGGATACAAGGGCTGGCATTTCTCTACCATTTTTCTGTTTCACATTACTGTCGAGAGTTCAAGTACCTGCCTTCAAACTGATGCAAGGTAGCATGGATCTGCACTATCCCCCTTTACTGTGCAGACTGATTAATTCGTTTACCTTAGGATACAGACCGGGCCTTTAATCTTCCGGGACATAGAAGCTATTTTTCAATGAGGCGACATGTACGGTTCTGAGTTTTTATCTGGACTGAATTGCGGCCTGATGCCGGTTAAAGTGTTATATAATTTCAAATGCTCCGTCAAGTGGCAACTTCAATGCATCCTAATTCACAATGAAAGTAGACTCTTGAAATATTCCAAAAACATCCCCTCTAATGAGCTGATACATCCAATTTGAGGGGATGCAGACGCCCGGGATAATAAACATCCCTAACTCCGGGAGACTAATCACCTCTCCCACCGGGAGACAGATTGGGAGGAATGATGTCATAGTAACACAGACACTGATTGGTCCTTTTACTACATGTATATGTCACATATCTATAATACATGTCGTATATTTACATGTTAAATACTAGAAAATAATAATTATAATGTAAAAAATGGGGAAATTTAAAATAATTCACAAGGCATGTAGAAATGATTGCACTTTGAAAGTGTCTACATGGTATAGACACATTTATTTCCGTCTTCAAAAAACAGGTAAATTTTGAAAATAAATAGGTTAATATCTATAATCTTAAACAGGTTCATTTACTCTTTGACTGAAAATAAGGATCTTTATAATTTCCTGTCAGACAGATTCATCCAAGATATCAAATACACATTCCATCTTTAAGATTTTTTTTCAAGCATGAGCACTATGTTTAAAGAGAGATAACTCGAAAGTAACTTTTCTATATTTTACTCATATAGCTACTGCAAATATTCCGTCTCCTCTATATTTCTATGACCATGAATGTTGTCTGCTTATTAATTTACACATAATTTGATTTCAATGTTTTCATTTATTGTAGATTGAGGGAAAACAAAGATTTCATCAGGATTGCATAACTAAAATGATTGCAGCAAATTTTCCTTGAAATTTTTATTTGACAGCTTAATTTTCTGTTTGTTTCTATCATTACTATCCTGTCCATTCATTTACACATTGTACTTGTGCATATGGACTGAATTAGCTCAGGACACATTTCAAAATGGAATGTTGTTGAAAAGGAGTAGGTGTAGTAACCTACCCTCTTGGTTCTAAGTGGTTCAGATTTGTGTAAGTTTTTTTTTTTTTAGGTAACAGTGGAAAGTCTTGCCGTAGGGAAATACATGTGCCCTACCACTTACTTATCAAAAGTTAAAGCTTTAAAAAGTAGGTAATACCCCAAAGTCAAGGACATGAGTTATCAATTCACATCAGTCGACATCCTGTTATAAAGAATACACTTGCAAAATATGAAATCCCTATCATTTACTAATAAACAGTTATGTTAAATGTAAAATTTTTGTGATGACAGACAGACATAAGGTCGGATCAACAACTACATTAACCTAAAATTTTGATTCTGGGGGCATAAAATTAATTTATTCTTGATAAAATGTCTTGGATCTCTACAAATCAGTAAACACACATGTATATGATTGAAACTGACAATAATTTACAAGAGATGGAAATAACAACACATTCTGGGATTATTGAACGGTCAATAAATGCTCAATGATAACTTGTATCTTAATGTGCCATTACCCAAGTCAATGTATACGGTGAGACTGAGAGAAGCAACCAAAAATGTAATAGAAATGTGGAACACTTAAAACAATGCAATGAAATTTAATTACAATGAAGAGTATGATTTATAGAAGGTCGGTTTCTTCCACCTACCTTTTGAGGGTTACTGTCCCTGTCCACACTAAAGAAGCCGAGCCTCTCAAACTGAAACTTGTCATAAACCTTGGCTCCCTTCACAGAAACATCTACGTAGGCATTGGAGTTCACTGACAAAGTATTCTGAAGGAGAAAATATGGCAGATTCAAAACATTTTAGAAAATAGCTGATACAGTATATTTTCTTGATAAATATTTATAATAAAACACCGCTAAAGACGGTATGGCCGGATTGCAAAGTAAGTTTTTGTCACCAACTGGGTCAAGGTCACTAAGTCAATTATTACAGCATACATTGAGAGGTCTTGTCAGAGGCAACCTTCATGTATAATATAAAGTTTCTACTGTATACAGTTCCTTAGATTTTGCTTAAACCAGGAACTTTAACCGAAGTCTTTAACTAGGTCAAAGTCCAAGGTCATGGTCACTGGGTCCAATGTTACGGCATAAATTGAAAGGTCTCATCATGGGCAACCTACATGTATAATATAAGGTTTCTACTGAATACAGTTCCTTAGATTTTGCTTAAACCAGAAACTTTAACCAAAATCTTTAACTAGGTCAAAGTCCAAGGTCAAGATCACTAGGTCCAATGTGACGGCATAAATTGAAAGGTCTCGTCATGGGCAACCTATATGTATAATATAAGGTTTCTACTGCATACAGTTCCTTAGATTTTGCTTAAACCAGAAACTTTAACCAAAATCTTTAACTAGGGTTAAAGTCCAAGGTCAAGGTCACTAGGTCAAATGTTACGGCATAAATTGAAAGATCTCGTCATGGGCAACATACATGTATAATATAAAGTTTCTACTGCATACAGTTCCATAGATTTTGCTTAAACCAGGAACTTTAACCAAAATCTTTAACTAGGTCAAAGTCCAAGATCAAGGTCACTAGGTCAAATGTTACGGCATAAATTGAAAGGTCTTGTCATGGGCAACCTTCATGTATAATATAATGTTTCTACTGCATATAGTTCCTTAGATTTTGCCTCAACCAGAAACTTTAACCAAAATGTTGACGGCAGACGGACAGACGGACGGACGGACGGACGGACAGACGGACGGACAGACGGACATCGTCAATCTATAGACCGGAATTGCTTTGCAATCCGGCCAAAAAATTGTGGCAGAGAGATAATTTGCAGTAAGACCTTTTACTTTATATGGTTACCATACAGAGAGAAATTCTAAAAATAATTTTGTAAATATAACTCTCTAATTCTAACCTCGTTAATATCTGTTATAAACCCTCCAGGAACTTCTGTTGGATCCTCTGGACTTTTATGTCTGAATCTGTCCCGAAAAAATATTCTATCAACTAACGATACATCTTTTCAATAATGAAAATATGATGAAATATTTGCATGATATAAATTAACTTTTTTTTTATGTTTCTTATTGTTTTTATGTTGTTGTTTTTTTTCGTAATTCATATGATGAATAAAAAGTACTTACAATCTTTCGTATAGCCTGACTTCACAGACCACAGGATTGGACACCCACTGTATAAAACCTTTAGGCTTGTTGGTGTCCGAGGTGGGAGAACATGAGACAACCAGCTCTATTAAGGTACCATCACTGTCCTGAAGTGGATGTAAGTTTATGTAATATTTGATGAAAATGCCATTATTCTTATGCAATGAAAATAGATGAATAGACGAAATAAAGATGGGAAATGTGAGTAAAATATTGAAAAATAGTTATTCATATTTCTTGTAAAATGAGAATTATGAATGTCTTCATCATTGATCTTATATGCCTTAGAATATGTTAGGATATTGTGTTATGGTCATTCAAAATCAATGGGACATGTTCTCTTTCAATTTCAATGATCCAGTAAACTGATACATAGCGGCAACCACAGAAAATCTTTTGGAATATTCAAATCTATAATGTGTAATTCTTGAAAGTCATGACCACGATGACAGCACTATTTCACTTACCTTGACTTCCTTCTCTACTTTTATGACAAATCCTGCATGTCGTAATCCAACAGGTTGGTCTGATGATAATCTTTTGTAACTTTTATCTGATTTCTGTAATTATAATTCATAGTCATAGAACATATATGCTTGTCCAATTCCAAACAATGGATGATAAAGAGATGTATAGTCCTTGTAACTTTCTATTCATATATATTTATTTTTTCTTTTCAGGCGATATAGATGTGATTTTCAAGTCTTACCTCTCTATAATCTGATCTTTCGATATAAATAGTGGAAGAGAAGGGCACAGTGTGTGAACCTCGTTTCTCATCTGCTGGGAAGTTTGGCACAATTACTTTTCCTTTATGATCAGCAGGGAAATTAGATATATTTACTTTTAGGGGCTCAAGGACAGCCATTGCTCTATAAGACAATATTCCTTTGATGAATGAGGGTACAAGGTATGTTTTATAGTTGTGTTTTCTTGGTAATCTTTTGAACTCCTAATAATAAATCAGGAGTTTTTCATTAAAAAATTGATTTACACAATATAAAATCAACAAAGTTAATAAAAAAAACAGATTTTTTCGAAATGAATGGTACAAATAAATGAATGAATCAATAAATTAATTAATCAAACACAAGAAGAATTTTGTATATTTCACTACCGTGGAGCAGTAACATTAAGTACATCTCTAACACAGGCCTCTAGTAATGAAGGGTCTATAACAGTCTGGGCCATTGTTACACCAACCTAAAACAAACAGACTCTTTTTATTTCAAATAAGTAAAAATACAAATTAAAAGAAACAAGACAAATGCTAAAGAATTCAGCCATGAACCATACCATTTAAGCAGAAATACAGTACCTATCACGAGTTTTACAACGAGATCGCCATCGATGGAGTAAAAATTAAACGAGTAAAGGCCAATTCCTCCATCGGTGGAGGGCTTTTAGGAGGGCTGATGAGGGGCAAAGCGGGCTCAATGCGAACACAATTTACCCCGAAAAACTCGGAGTGTTTGTGGGCGGGGCTAATGAACGGAGGCGGCGCTTATGCATATTTAATTATTAGCCGGGGTAAACACCGAGTGCTTGTAGGCGGGGCTTATATTCGCTTGATGGAGCATCTCGGGTTGCGTAAAATCTCTTTGTAGAGAGTAAAATCGCGATAGGCTAGTCAAACAACTGAAAAAGACGCTAGATCTATACGTAAATGTTTTCCTATATTAGAACGATTCTATAAATGTTGTAACAATTTAAAGAATCATTATCTTACATATTCGCATAGATATATACTACATTTATAACAATGCAGTATTCAGGATTATGTACGTAGAGATAGAGAAACCCTAGATGTTAAAAGGGCAGTCTACACATGTCTGTAGTTTGAATTTCCTGTGATGTACGAAAAATGAATATGAATTAATAAACCAGCCAATAATGTAGGAAGCAAAACTGTAATAAAAAAAAATAAGGGAAAAAAGAAATACATAATTGTTTATCCTACTCCTGTATTTTATAAACACCTGAATATTGGATGTGTAAAATACATTTATTTATATCATTCGATGTATCTGATGGAAGGAAAAATAAGATTTGTTTCCTGTTAGACAGTGAAACCAATTTTTGCATGCGTTTATATATTCAAGTACTGTAACGCACGACTTTGCAGTAAGATGAATATCAAAAGTATTATGAGTCACGCAAATCATTTTCCCGTTCATACGGAATAGCTTCTAAATCCGTACTCTGGATTCTTAACATTAATATAATCTATATTACATATACATGTAAACGATTGCACACTTACGTAAAAATTTAATTTAATGCTGTACGATACCAAGTTAATTAAATGTTTAATTCATTGATAGAAATCCGTACTCTGGATACTTAACATTAATATAATCTATATTACATATACATGTAAACGATTGCACACTTACGTATAAAATTTAATTTAATGCTGTACGATACCAAGTTAATTAAATGTTTAATTCATTGATAGTAATTTTTTTATTCTATCGTGTTTAAATGGTATTTTTTGATCATGGAAAGATATCTTAAAGGCGTCGAAAGTATAGACCTTTGTTAATCTTTAAGCAATTGTTATAATCCGTTATCAGTAATAGCTGAAAATCTCGAGCAGGAACCAGCGTTCACCCCTGCTCCCTCACTTTTAAAATAAAATATGAAAAAAATATAGACAAAACAGTCAAGACAATGTCTATTTACTAACTAAGGCACGTACGTCATCATGTATGCACATGCATAATGTTTCTGGTATCGCAGGTCATTTATAATATACATGTACCAGTGGTGGACCCAGGATTTCAGAAAGGAGGGGGGGGGGAGCCCAGCTTCAAAGAAAATTGTTCACAGAAAAGTTGACAAGCAAAAGATAAATTAAAAAAAAAAAGAGACGATGATACAAATATTAAGACTTAGGACTTGATATTATTCAGGAGTCCTTAAACCCTCCCCCCCCCCCCCCCCAAAAAAAAATCGCCATTTGGTCTTTTCCTTATAAGGTATTTGATCGTTTACCTGGAGATGTGCCAATTGTGTGATTCTATAGATCCCACAGATTTGTACCTTAAATCGACACTATACCACGAGCAAGACAGTCCCAACGCGTAATTACTCTTTGAAAGCGGAATTTCTCTTTTTAGTAGCGCATCATTATTAATCAATGATGCATCTGAATGAACATGCGATTCCCATGGAATTGTCTCCTGATAAAGGACGCAATTTTTGTAATATGAATTGAAAACTGCGGCGAGCGAAGCCGGAAAATTTTCCGGAATTTGAAGCGAAATATTATATTAATTCTTCAAATTCGGATTACTTATAAGAGCAAGATTATTTCTTCTGCCATAACATAAGCAAATTTATTTTATTCATTAAAATTCAGAGCAAAATTATTTGTTTTCGAGCACCCCCAATATTAAATGGACCGTGTCTTAACTGTTCTTGTTTCATTATCAGTAAATAAGGGTTAGATTACAGTTTCGAGTTACTCCGTTCTTGAACCGCACATACATTTTTTTTTGCAAAATTTAAAGAGAAAAAAAAATCAGTTTTCGGAAGCGGTTCAAGAAACTATCACCAAAAAGTGAGGGAGCTCCAGCCTCATATGCAATCGAACAGGTCCTACGTAATACTGTTTATGTTCCTTTTCTATATGCCAGATTAATAATGAAAGTGATAAACGATTTTCGATTCGAAGCAGAGAAGAGGGAAGGGGGGTGTTCGGTCATTCTTTATTCCTTCCCTTCCCAAATCTTACATTTCCGGGTAATATGACAAATTTCTGGGGGTCCTTAAACCACCCCTCCCGATCCGCACTTGTTATAGGGGAGGGTGGGTGGTGTTCGGTTCTTTATTCCTTCCCAAATCTTTTTTTTTTATTTTTCTAGGTATAAGGAAAAATTCCATGGGGTCCTTAACTTCTCCCTCCCCTTTCCTCCATCCCCTCTTTCCCTCCTATCGCCCCTTCCTCCCACCTCCTTTTCACCCTGTCCAACCCCTAAAGTATAAAATGCGAAGTTTTTTTCAGGTTAATGATATGGGTTTAATCTAGACGATTCCATGAGAATCGTGCGGTATGTTTTTTTCAGCTTAATGATAATGCAACACTTAAAAGAGAAATTCCGCTTTCAAAGAGTAATTACGCGTTGGGGCTGTCTTCCTCTTGGTAGTATCAAAGTAAAAATAAAATCTGTAGTAAACTTTGTAAAATCAGAGAAATTCCTCCATTTAAGACTTATTGGTGTGGTTCCTTGATTCTTTATTCTTACATTTGTCCTGGTACTATGACAAATTTAAGGGGGGTCCTTACCCCCTACCTCCTCTCGCCCCTTCCTCCAACCTCCCTTTCACCATGTCCACCCCCTTTCGTATTTAATGAAACTTTGTATACATGAAGTACTCTTTCACACCTTTGTGACCGCAAGGTAGATGGCTAAACCGTGGGTATCTCTCAAAGGATTAAAGTGATTGTCTGAGAAGTAAACGTTACCTGTATGATAATAATCGGGAAAGAGTAGAATTTTTTTTTTTGTTCGTGTGTGCATGGTCCATGAAACAGTTTCTTTCATTTTTATGCAAGCTTCTTTCTTTCTCAAGTAAATATTTCTATCAAAACTTTTAATAGAATGAGTTCCAGTCAACATTTCAATAAAAAAAATATATAGCTCCTTTCCTACATATGTAGCTCCTTAAACTACAGTATAAATATGGCTTCTTGATTAGTATCTTGCCTATGAAGTTATGTGATCGGAAAAAAAAATAAAAGTTATTTACGATTAGACTTTCAGAGAAAACCAAAGACCATCCGATAATACAAAATAAATGCGTGCTCCTTGTTCAAACGGTTCCAAACAAGTCCGCAAAAACATTTAAAAAAAATCGGTTGATTCCAGAAAGATGAATCATGTAAAAAAGTAAAATAATTAAAAAAAAAACCCGGCGTACAAAGAAAAGCAAATCAATAAACAAAGACCCACCCCCAACCCCATCCAAAATAAAAGCAAAAAAAAAAAAAAAAAAAAAAAAAGAAACAAAAATTATATGACTTTTATCAAGGTACCCGTATATAAGTCCTTGCTCTTATGAAGATAGCCTAATAATAAAACAAATGTAATGCAAAAAAGAACCCCCCCCCCCATCCTTTTATATACCCACTGAATTCCAAAAGTAAATCGCCGAACGCCAACCAAAACCAAATGTACAAACGATGCTTCACAAGTTGTTCACACCTTTTCAGTTACCTGTATAACGATCATCCTCTGTACAGGGAGAGGCGATGTCTTCACACCTTGTAAGACCAGGCACATAGGCACGCCCATATAAGGTCATGTGACAATAACCGTACGGAGTGTTTCATTATTCTACACATATTCTCTACGACCTGACAAGCGTGGATCTGGAAGATTTTGAGGGGGCTAGGACCCACTGAATTAAAAAACTTTATTTTCAGGATTGTACCTTTTTCAAGATTATAGGCTGAATCCCCAGCCCCCCCCCCCCCCCCTCTAAGAAACAAACTTATTAAAAATTTAAAAATTGCATATTTGTTATCAAAGTAGTTCTTAAACTATTATAAATCAGTCAATGATTTGCAGTGATAAAAAACTTTAGCATTCAAAGGATGGGGCTGTTAAACTATGCCAAAATATGTACATGTTCAAACTATGAAATAGTTGTTAATCTATGCCAAAATATGTACATGTCAAACTATGAACCTTATACAATACTCCCAATCCCTGCATTGTTATTTATATTTTCATTGTTTTAAAGATACAGTGTCTATCAAAATAAATCTTATATAAAACGTAAAATTCATTCCGAAGGGTCTAGATAGAGGAAAAAATAGCAATCCAAGGAATGCTTCTGTCGCCTGCGAAGCGGCCTATTTCTAAAAAGTTGATCAAATATGTAGGTCAAGGTCACTTGTTGTAATATGTGTACATGTATCAGTGGGAAAGTCTTGTTAAATGAACTCACATGTGAACTATTAAACCTTTTACTTACTGATTAAAAGATATGGTCAATCTATTTCTTTCAGAAAAGGTCAATCATCTAGGCGAAGACCTTTAGGTACAAATTTTTGGGAATAAAAGAAAGGACTCATCTTAAGAAATACATGTTTGAAATATTAAAGCCATATCACTGATATAGCCTATCTAAATTATTTTGAAATGTAGGTCAAATACCTAGGTCAAGGTCACTAGGTCAAAAATTATGGCATGTATAGTAAGGCTTTATCACAAGGAATACACATGTGAAATATCAAAGCCCTATCACTTACAAATCAAAAGATATAGCCAATCTTATTTTTTTGGAAAAGTAGGTCAAATATCTAGGTCAAGGTCACTCGGTCAAAATTTATGGTATGTGTAGTAAGGTTATGTCAAAAGAAATACACATGTGAAATATTAAAGCCCTATCACTTATCAATCAAAAGATATAGCCAATCTTAGTTTTTTTAAAAGTAGGTCAAATATCTAGGTCAAGGTCACTAGGTTAAAATATTATTGCATTTATAGTAAGGTTTTATCACAAGGAATACACATATGAAATATCAAAGCCCTATCAATTACCAATCAATAGTTAACTTAGTTTTGTTTGAAAAGTACGTCAGATATCTAGGTCAAGGTCATGAGGTCGAAAATTATGGTATGTGTGAAAAGGTCTCATCACAAGGAATACACATGTGAAATATCAAAGCCATATCACTTACCAATCAAAAGTTATGGGGTGTGACACCCAAAGTGTGACAGACAGACGGACTGATTGACAGACGGACGGACGGACTGACAGATGGACAACGGACAAAGTGATCCCTAAGTGTCGCTGTGCTTCGCAGGCAACACAAAAAAGGAGCCGTAAAAAGTTTCATTTGAAAATATGCAGTTAAGACCATAATTTTATTAAATTTTTAAAATTAAATCTCCATATATCTTTATTGTAAAAACTCAGTACATCCTTGGTGGCGCTAGTGGAATAGAGCTGCGCACCAAAAATTCAAAATGACGTCTGTAACTGCGAATGTATGCGTTAGATTCGGCTGAAAACTTGAATTTACACAAATGAGAATGTATATTAAATGCATCATAATTTTTTTTAAATTGCTTGATTTTCAGGGACACCGTCCCTTTAAGTCTAATTTTTTATATGAGTTTCAGCTGCACATAAATAATATTGAATTTCTCTTTCTGTACAGAAAGCAAACCAAAGAGTGAAAACTAATTAAATTAGCCAATTCATTAATACGAAAGGGAAACAAGATCAAAGACCTGAATTCGCCGATTACTGTACTAGTTTGAGTGCAATTTTTATTTTTATAAATACATTTTTAACCAACTCTGGCTATTCTTTTATTCGGAAAGGGTATTTCTACAACTCCTGAAAATTTCAAAACTGTATAAAGTCAAATAGAAGCCCAGATACAGCGGGGTTTTTTTTTTGTGTCAGACAGTCTGTCCAAAATGGACGTCGGATTGTTTACACGATAGTTTCCTGGTCTGCGAGGATCGGCGAAGCTTTCACAATACGTGCAACACGTGGTCAAATTCTGTACATAGGGGAATCAATTACAATGGATATATGCTAAGAATTAAAAAAAAAGTTTACATGCCCGACAACAGCTTGTATGTCACCTCCTGACAAGAGTTATACACATTTCTAAATGTAGTTACCGCATTATAGATGGCGCCACTTGCTAAAGAATATTCTGTACGATATTTGGTAAATAACTCGTGCCAGGATGTGACATACAAGCTGTTGTCGGGTAAGTAAACTTTCTTTTGAAATTCTTGATGAATAATTGCAATAGCAAACAGTCGAGTAAACAACATGCAATGGCGTAGCTCTGCCTGATAAAGAGGGGGGCGGGGCACAACATCCCAAAATTTCTATCAAGCAAAAAAAAAAAAAAAGGAAAAAGGGGGAAGCGAGCCAGATTTTTTAGCAAAATATTGACCTATCAGAAAATACTTTCTATACCCTCTATCATTAACAAGTACATGTAATAATATTCTATATACATGATTTAGTTTGATTTAATAAATTATTCAGAAAGTCTATAAAGGATTGGCAAGCGGTAGCGAGCCAAAGAAAAATTTTGAAATATGACCGAAAAATTGTAGATTTATGGTACTTAATGTTGCTATTTTAAACAATGTTAATGCATCATAAAATTTTGTGATTGAAAAGAAAGGGGGGGGGGGGGGGCACAAACATGGTTGTGCCCCCACTTTTCAAAGTGGGGGGGGGGGGAGGGGCATGTGCCCCCGCTGCCCCCCTTCTCCTACGCCCTTGACATGAGAAATGAAGAGTAAATGTAATTTACTCATATGAGGTTGCTTAACATGCATGCATGGACACAGCCATTTTAACTGTTAACAACAGTATATTTGAATGAAAAACGCATTTATTCGTATTGCTTTTATTCTATTGGTTGAGGATTTTTTTGGTGGTCATGTCAACATGGACTGTTTTCAGTTTGACTCGTTGAAGCGTAGACGGCTTTGAGCCTTTGAGCTGCAGTAGCACAGCTACGTTAGATTCGAAAAAGTACAAATCATGAAATTGTCCGTACTGTACATATGATGTCGAGATTTTCAAATTATGTGTTGCATTAACCCTTTATCAGTAACGTAACCAGAGAGGAAGAAAGCGTAGCTTTAATTTACATTTGTAAGAGGAACATTACGGGGCATGCTGTGCATGTTAAGTTTGAGTCGTAGTTCCTTGGCGAGCGAAGCGAGTGAAAAATGCAAATACTGAATTTTTCTGTGCACATCCTTTTGACAAAGTCCTAATCATTTCGAGGGAAATTTAGTAAAATACTGTTGGAGTGCTCATAAATCATGCAATTAATTATTTGTCTCGATATTTTTTTCAAAATTTACAGATGTATCTTATACATGTTATTGAAACATTGTTTTTGAATGTTCGATATATATTGATAACCGACTATACGAAGTCAATGGCTTTTAATGTAAACAGTGGATGGTGTTTATAGGAGTGCAGGGGCGAGTCCATGGAACCTCGATCTGCACTTGATTTTTAAGGAGATATTGCTGCTACAAAAGGGGGAAAACCCAGTAACAATTGGAAATATAAAAGGGTAGGGGTTATGAATGCGTCCCTCCTATATCCGAAGTTGGTTTGATATGCAGTGTTTTAGCCCCCCTTTTGCTTGAAGTATTTGATTTTTGTCAAATTAATGTATTAAAAGAAGTAGTCAGCAGAGACTTTGGAGCCCCCTCTTTTCTTTTTCTTGTATTAAGAAGAATAATTAATTTCCATTTTAGAAGTATTTATTGCTATCGAAAAAAAAGGACCGTGCAGAATTAAGGCCATAATTAAAAAAATGTTTGTTTCCCCTCGCCCCGATCGGGTCTGGAAAAACGCCGCCGAGTCAGATTCTTTACAGCCAAAAAGTACGATTTTTTTTTCAGAAATCGAATAACGGTCATGTCCATTTTCAGTTTCAACGTTACAATATTCTATCCAAATAGAATTATAAATCACCTCAGTAGCTTTCCCATTCCTACATTATAATAAGAAATATTGCCGTAACCCCCCCCCCCCCCCCCCCCCATCCCCATTCCCGTTGCTTTGAACCGTCAGTCATAAATTACGTATTATTCGTACATCGATCATTACGACTTTGTCTCTCTCTTGTAAATATCCTCCCAAATATTTTGAGAACACTGAGCATGTTCAATCATAAGTGATGATAGACGAGCGCTCGGTCTACGGATGTAAATCTGTGAGTGCGGCAGGTAGTGTGGGCTCCCATCTTTACATGTATACGCATGTGCCCAATCTACAAAATACATCTAATTTAATACATTTAGTTCCTCAACTTATGAAATCTTGTTTCACAAACAGGCGTTTGAACGCTATAAAGACCCACCGCTTATTTGGAAGAGTCCGCTGAGTGGGCCAAAATTCAGGCGTATTATCTAAATGCATAAAAACGAGTGAATGAGAAAACTACTACCTGATAAAAGTACTGTGCGTACTCCGTTAATATGATTAACCTACGTTTCTCTAGCGGTTGTCTGCGATCCGTGCTAACTTCTTGCTTCATGAATGTCATTATCATTAGACTCAAAATTACAATGAATTCTTGATGTTGTTCGTATAATTATTTTTCACTTACGCTGTTTACATACAATAAACATACCGAGAAAGAAAAGAATACGTCAAACTTATTGCACTGGGAAACGACGGTCATTTATAGTCCGTAACTCGTGGTTGCGTGTGGTCAATATCTATACAAATTCAATGTTTACAAGTCGTAAAAAAGGTCGAGATGTAATCGTTCTATAGTGTATCTTATTATCGCAGATTTGACGTTGCCTTAAAATGACATGTTACGCCGCGCTGAAACACTTGATGCACCTGTTGCGGAAATATTTATCGTGTATCTTGGGACAATTTTGTTTATACAGAATAGGTTTTAATTACAGGACAACGTAATTTTCTTTTGAACATGTTCAATAAAATAAATAGACACTTCATACTTATAACCAGCGATAGAAATTGAGACACAACGGATATGTTTTACGGAAAGCAGGCGGCGATTTTTCCCGAAGTACATGTAAGAGGTGAGAAATCGCCGGCTGCCAGATCTTAGTCTTCATCATTCATGTATCAATTAGAAACACAGAGTGTGACTGCAAAGCTGTAAGGAGTCCAGTAATGTGCAATTTGGATTCAAACGCCTTTAAACATATTTGATGCACATACATGTAGTTCTGGAAGCAAAAACAAAAGTACCCTCCTGCCGGGTCACTTGGAAAAAACATACCCGGGGGGAGGGGAAACAATTTTTTAATTGTGGCCTAATTTACTGGTTTTTTTTTTCATACAAAATATGTTTAAATACCTGTAATTCTGTGCAAAATAAAAAAAAAAAAACATGTAAGAGGAATACATACGAAATTTATCATGAGCGTATCCCGGGTGAGGGAGAGAGGGGGTGTGCAAATTCTAAGAGAAGGGATATATCCTATACCGAGCCATTCCGCTTTCTGATTGCCTAGCTCTCTCTCTCTTATTTTTACGGTTACATCATTCAAGAATGTTGGAAAGCAGGGTATCAAACCCCCAATTCTCGTACGGTTTCCACTTTATTGTACATGTGTTTTGACAGTGAGTCCACCTTAAAGGATTCGAAAATGAGATTACTTCGGGATGTCCAATCATCGATTTTGTACTTTGTATTGGGATATGGTCATTGTCCATGTTTGTCATTATAATAGTCAGAATAACAGATTATTTTCCGCTAAATATATTTCAAGCGAAATATATTAATTTTTGACAGGAAATAAACTAAACCAGTTATGAAAAATAAAAGAAATAATAAACAAGATTGATTTTATTGTTATACATGTACTAACGAGTTCACGGGTTTACAAGTCAACTAACACGGGCGGATCTAGAAAATTCTTCATTTATTGATTTTCAACTGAATGTACATGCACATGTAGTTTACTGACAATGTACGTGTTCGCAAAGTAAGGCCACAGTACGGTAACTAACTCGAGTCCTTTGTTTTACGTCGGCGGGCGCTCAGAAAAAAAAAACCACGCGCAGTCGCGCACACAAACATGCATGGGGGAGGGTTAAAAAAATCAGTATATGATCTTAAATTCCGTAAAATTGCCTGTACTATCGTTAATTTTAGGTGACAATAGTGGTTTAAAAAAAATAAAGTCAGCATTATACATCTCTATTTTTATGCCCTCGGAATCAAAGATTCGGGGGCATATAGTTTTTGGCCTGTCCGTCTGTTTGTCTGTCTGTCTGTCCGAAAAACTTTAACATTGGACATAACTTTTGAATGGGAGGTGATAGGACTTTCATATTTCGCAAGTGTATTCCTTGTAACAAGACCTTTCTATTAATACCAAAATTTTTGACCTTGTGACCTTGACCTTGACTTTTGACCTACTTTTCAAAACTTTAACATTTGGCATATTTTTTGAATGGGAAGTGATAAGGCTTTGATATTTCACATGTATATTCATTGTGACAAGACCTTTCCAATGATACCAAAATTTTTGACATCGTGACCATGACCTTGACCTTTGACCTACTTTTCAAACATTTTAATATTAGGCATAACTTTTAAATGGAAAGTGATAGGGCTTTCAAATTTCACATTTGTATTCCTTGTGACAAGACCTTTCCAATGATACCAAAACTTTTGACCTCGTGACCTAGACCTTGAACTTTGACCTACTTTTCAAAAACTTTAACATTGGAAATAAATTGAATGGAAAGTGATAGGGCTTTGATATTTGACATGTGTATTCCTTGTGACAAGACCTTTCCAACGATACCAAAAATTTTGACCTAGTGACCTTGACCTTTGACCTACTTTTCAAAAACTTTAACATTGGTCATAACTTTTGAATGGAAAGTGATAGGGCTTTAATATTTCACATTTGCATTCCTTGTGACAAGTTTTTTCCAATGATACCAAAACTTTTGACCTTGTGACCTTGACCTTGGACCTACTTTTCAAAAACATTAACATTGGGAATAACTTTTGAATGGTAAGTGATAGGGCTTTGATATTTCACATGTTCAAGATGTTTCGATCGATACCAAAAAATTTTAACCAAGTGACCCTGACCTTGACCTTTCACATACATGTACTTATCGGCAAATAGTGTTTATACTAACAAAGATGCCACCGGGGACATTCGTGTTTCACAAACACAGGCTTTATTATCTTTTATGTTTTCAGTCATCCTCTCTAAATATCTTCATATTGATCATGTGTTTATGTGTTTTCATGCCTGGCGGGAGGATACCTTTTAGGAAATGTTTAGGACGTAAAACAAAATATTTAATTACTATAGGTTAAGATTAAAATTCTATATCAGTCTATTCAGAGTCTAATCAATTCTCCCGTATAATTGATATGAGAAAAATTGGAACAGTCAGTGAAGCATCGAAAAGTCGACACTCGTCAAAATTCAGATGGTTCAGATGGTTATATATATATCTTTGAGAAAAAGGGATGGACAGAAGAAATTCATTCGATGTCTGAGAATTTATCTTAAAACTCCACGCAAAAGAAAAATTCTACGAAACGTTTTAACAAGGACTTATATTATTAGTCCTTGGTTTTACATATACGTAAACACAATGCATCTAAGCTAAAGAAAATAGACCTGCATGTAATGATGCTCCACTGAATCGGAGTAGAATAATTGTTTATCTGAGTGAACCTTTTCTCACAAATGTTGAATATATCTGTGACTGATTGAATGTAAAAATAGAATGAAGATCTTATAGATATTGTAAGCATTGTCTTATATAAGTAACTCTTGATACTGGCTCATAATAATGTACATATACGTTATTTAATATTTTCAAGGGTTTAAAGATTTTTTAATCGATTTTATGCGCAATACCTGACCGGGCAGGATCATTCAATTAATGAGACGAGTTAAAATAATTTACGGTAGGAGAGACTGTGCGTACATTAGTAATTAGAGTACCGGTATATACTCATTACATGTCATTTTTATACCGGTAAGCTTATATCACCTGGTGAAAAGTA
This sequence comes from Pinctada fucata, assembly GCA_028142955.1. Classification (NCBI taxonomy): domain Eukaryota; kingdom Metazoa; phylum Mollusca; class Bivalvia; order Pterioida; family Pteriidae; genus Pinctada; species Pinctada fucata. The sequence continues at coordinate 77,585,142 of AP027102.1, forward strand.
AACCGTACTGATTACCAGGTGAAACTGAGCCCCGCCCTGCCCGATCAGTTTGCCACGACAATTCATGTACATGTAAATTACATCCATTAGGTTTTTATTTCAAATGATTAATTTGTGTATTGATTATTATATATCTTATCAACATCCATAGAATGAGAGAATGAAAGTCAAACACAAAAGCAGAAACCAGATTCCAAAATAACAATAGAAAGAATTACAATACTGTACATACAGTGTCAAAGTTAATCACTGATATCTTTTTGTTACTCATTCAACAAGAACTGAGTCATTAAAAGATCGCGACTTTAGCCGATGATGAGGGAATTACGCATTCATATTAGCTCCGCCTTCGATCCACTAAGCTCCGCCCATAAAGGCCCGCGCTGTATTTTGGAGGAATTCCTCGGCGGGCATAGCGTTTTCTATGGAGTAAACAAAGGGGGCAAGGAGGAAGAAAGAGTAATTACTCTGGGGAATTATGGAGTAAGCTTACTCCATCAACGCGATCTCGTTGTGAATCTCCTGGTACGTACTGTAGATACTAATTGACCCTTCTGAACGCAGGAAAAAGTTGAGAAATTCCATGACGTCACAATGCAATTTCAATGCTTGACCAAGGTTGGAAGCTTGTTTGTCTGAGGTAAAAGCATTGTGACGTCACAACATTTTGCATTTTTTTCCTGCAATAGGAAGGGTCAATTCGGGATCTGATGCCTGTTTTACATAAATACTTCCGATAAATGTAAGGAATTTTCATACCTCTTGATTGCCTAGTACTTCTTATAAATTGAAAATTGTGATGTTTTGTTACTGAATTTGTATTTAGTATGTAAAAATGCTGTTATTAAAAAGGACAACATAATCTAAAGTGAAAATACTTGATGATGCAGGTTACGAAAATTCCAAAAAGTTTTCTTAAGTATTTTTGTAAACAGGCACCTAAACTATTATGCATCTACATGTACATTAATGAAGGCATGTCATAGGACAATGTTTTGGCATTTCACTTTACATGGATCATATTGACCTGGACCTTGACCTCTCACCTTGGCACAGAACAGGTTAATGGCTTCTGGTGGGAATCCCCTCCTTCTTAATGCTGTCAGTGTAAACAAACGTGGGTCGTCCCAATCTCTGAAAAGTTGTAAGATGTATCTTGCTATATCATACCACCAGCAGTGTATTACATTACATTACAGTGTATTACATGTGTACATTACACATTACAAATGGATACCGAAAACTTCAATCGGCATTCACATCCAAGAAAGAAATAAACAAACGAAATTTATCTGTTTATATCAATATTTCTAAATTTGCTCAGACAATTTTTCTTGACTAATTTTATCAAAAGTTAGTATATTTATTCCTTCCATAGGGTATACTTGTAACCATATGGCCTCTCCCCCACAATAATTATGCAAATTGAGTATTTTGATCTTTAATTAATTTCCATTTATTTTGTATATGGGATATTTCCAATTGTCCAGGAGAAGATAACTCTAATTTCAAACGTTAACTTTACGATCACGTGCTAAATTGATGTAATAGAAATGATTGTCATTCCCGCCAGTGTGTAATCCTACGTCTGTCAATACGAGGTGTTCTTAGGTCGCTTGACAGCAATAGAAGCTATAGTGGTTCGCCTGTCACAGGTCTGGGTGCAATAGACGAAATGGCGAGGATTTGTTCTAAGTTTAGGCAACTTTGTTTATACGTCTGAATTCCAATTTAGTCATGAATTTCGATGGTGATTTCCACCTGATTGTGAAATATCCCAGGCTCCTAATATATACTGTGCGCATGATTTTGTATGTTAGAATTAGATTCATTAGATTCAACAGAACGATTCTCATACTGCTATAACCAACATGTAACTTTCGTATGCTAATAAACGGTAAAACTTTACCAGGACTTTTTATTCCAAGTTTTACAAAATGACTAAGGAAAATACACAATGCGAAGTACATGATTTGTAGACCCGAGAGGGCTACAATATCTTATTTGGTGCCGTGACGCTAAATGATACGAATCATGGGGATATACGTGATTTATTGCCTCGAATGCAGAGGATTGACTTGTACGCGAAACCAGGATTAAACAGCAGACAAGTGATGGACATTACACTGAAATTATGTATACTTTTCTCGTGCGTATCCTCATTTTGATTGACCATGTATAATTTTATCATTTTTGAATTTTTGATCTAGACAGATAGTTAAATTGATTAAGGTTTTTTTCTTCGCATTTCCAAGTAAATATGACTAACATTGACGACAAAGTGACGTCTCACATGACGGGAATTAGTAAGGATTCCGGTTCAGGTAGTTCTGAGCGTTTTGGTTCGTCTCAGAGTAAAAGTTGTAGAACCTTTGGATTTGGTATAATTCCGGAAAATGGCGAAGATGCTTTTAAATCAAGTAAGGGGTCTTCAGACTTTCTTTCCTGTTTGTGTCTGTAGGACGCCGGGGAACAAGCGTGGAATCAGGGGACTTGGAAGAAAGGAGGGGAAAGAAATTGAAATTTGTGACCTGTCTTTTTAAGATTTTTCAAGATGATGGTACATTACATTCAAGAGGATACTTCGATGCAACCCATATAATTGATTTCGTTAGGTTATATGAGCGGTGAAATAGCTCGGATTTTGGCGATGTAACGCCGATAAATGACACCACACGGATTTCTGGGAACGTAAGAAGGTTCGTTCGGGTTTGTTGGTTATACAACCCTGTCATTTGTATTTTGTGCGAGGTAAAGCGCACGTTTAATTTTCGGATTATATGATGAACATCGAAGTATTCATAATCTTGTGTATGTGGTTTGCTGTCAGTTTGATGATCATACTTTAAAAAACTATTATTTTTTTAATTTTAAGAAAGGGAGGAATTGGTGATTATGAAGAAATAGTCGCTTAATGTCACATCGAATTTTTTCAAAGAAGTCGAGGACGTTTTTAAGATGAAAAACAAGTCGAGGCGTTGTATATAGTATAGGAATGTGTAATCCTAGTTTTGCATGTTTGTTTTTGCATGATTTTGTGTACAAGATTTATGAATTACTTTCACTCTGGTGATCGTGTTACAATTCTCACCTCAGATTAGAGCGTATAACGATATTGACCTTTGTTGCCCTTTTCCCGGTGTTGGAGTTTATTTTGACGATCGTCCCATGATGCAGGTTGTTAGCATCAGCTGTAATTTGTGCACGCAGACTTGACATATACTGACAATGAAAAGAGCTGCTTGTCTTAATATCGTTTTATTTATTCGTTTGATTTTGATAAAAAAGCCTGCATTTTCAGAATAAACTTTAGTAAATATTAAGACATGGAAAAAGAAATAAGTTTGGAAATTTCTTTTAAGAGATTTGACACAGGCTTCTAAATTATTTTTGTAAATTCAAAATTATGATCAATCAGAGGTACAGAGAAAAGCCCGGTGTCACTTAACTGCCATGAACAATTAATCTCAATATGCGGCCTATACAGAGAAACAATGATGCAGACTATCATGATAGATTCATTGCTGGGATTGATATATACAGTGCAGTGCTGAATAATGAACTTGTCAATTAGTTTCCAGATAACCCTTGAACTTGATAATACATATTGTTATTATTGGAACCGCCTGCTGTGAAAAAGAGACGAATAAGCGTGCTGGTCAATTCTTAGAGACACTTATTAAGAAGACGAAGCCGAAGAGGAAACCCGAAGCTGTGACGTCAGGTGAACCTGTGCACGATGTTACCCGTGTGGCCGGATGTGTAACCAGCCCGTCACTACAACATACGAACATTTTTCGCTGATAATGGCAGAGTGAAATCTGTCATTGCGAAAAGATGAATAGGAACTATTTTGTACTTATTGACCTTCCTAATAAGACGCTGAATGTATGAGAATATGAATACCCCGTCGTTTTTCTGGGGCATGGCGTCATCCGGATTACAGGAAGATCTTGGTTACGTCACAAATACCAAGATGCATCAAAGGGTCGAGGATGGAGAAAAGACGAAGTGGGTCCGGACGAAGAAGACGAGACCGTGATCCTAAGACGAAAACGAAAGTAGAAACCGATGATGATCGCGCGATGATTAACAATTTATTCGTTTTACTCCTCGGAGGTTATTCAGTTCACGAGGAAGGACCAGACACGAACCATTGATGGAGAAGAACCAAAGAAAATGATGTCATACCGTGATGATGGCCATAAGAAGAATAAGTGAATCCGTGTGATGTGTAATGTAGTGAAAAAGCAGAGTAAAAGTTTAATGCTTTTAATGTTTAGAATTATGATAATATTGCAATTATTGACGAAAGGACATTGATGTTTGATGCATGCATTTGTACAGTAATACTATGATATTTGATTCTATGATGCAATTGGCCTTGAAAATGTGTTTCTTTTACAGGTTTTGAACATTTTGATTGAACATTTATTTTGATGAAAATGACCGGGTCACTCAAGGTGAACAGTGGAACTGAATAAAGTGATTTTCTATTGCATGTGTTTTGATAATATGTTTTTGATTGATATGTACCAAGTGATCCCGGTGGTAAATAATTGAATGGCTCATTATTGTGGTATCAAGGCCATGCATTTAGAAAATAACCAAGTATCACCGAAATTCAGTTTATGTTTTGATGAAAATGCCTTTCAAGATTTTAGATGGATGTGAAGAATTTCATCCAGGCTAAAGATTATTTGATTGAGTGTAAATCAAGGTCGCAAAAATCTTGGTTATTTTCTTAAGTGGGGGAGTATTGTAACCATATGGCCTCTCCCCCACAATAATTATGCAAATTGAGTATTTTGATCTTTAATTAATTTCCATTTATTTTGTATATGGGATATTTCCAATTGTCCAGGAGAAGATAACTCTAATTTCAAACGTTAACTTTACGATCACGTGCTAAATTGATGTAATAGAAATGATTGTCATTCCCGCCAGTGTGTAACCCTACGTCTGTCAATACGAGGTGTTCTTAGGTCGCTTGACAGCAATAGAAGCTATAGTGGTTCGCCTGTCACAGGTCTGGGTGCAATAGACGAAATGGCGAGGATTTGTTCTAAGTTTAGGCAACTTTGTTTATACGTCTGAATTCCAATTTAGTCATGAATTTCGATGGCGATTTCCACCTGATTGTGAAATATCCCAGGCTCCTAATATATACTGTGCGCATGATTTTGTATGTTAGAATTAGATTCATTAGATTCAACAGAACGATTCTCATACTGCTATAACCAACATGTAACTTTCGTATGCTAATAAACGGTAAAACTTTACCAGGACTTTTTATTCCAAGTTTTACAAAATGACTAAGGAAAATACACAACGCGAAGTACATGATTTGTAGACCCGAGAGGGCTACAGATGGCGATTTCCACCTGATTGTGAAATATCCCAGGCTCCTAATATATACTGAGCGCATGATTTTGTATGTTAGAATTAGATTCATTAGATTCAACAGAACGATTCTCATACTGCTATAACCAACATGTAACTTCCGTATGCTAATAAACGGTAAAACTTTACCAGGACTTTTTATTCCAAGTTTTACAAAATGACTAAGGAAAATACACAACGCGAAGTACATGATTTGTAGACCCGAGAGGGCTACATACTGTATAAATATTAAATTTTGATGAATATTTTCTTTTTCCTGAGTTTTTATAAATGATTCTACCTTACAAAGCCTTCTTTGATGAGCTTGCCTATTTTGCGTTTTGACACCACCGTGTAGTTGAGATTCAGTCTGCCGTACTCCCACTGTACTGGACAATACAGATCTAGTACATTACACAGCCAGTAGTAGGAGGATCGTCTAAAAAAATATTTATACCATCTAAAACATGTCAAAACATAGGCATCACTTGACTAAATGATTTGAATTAGTGTAAACAATTTAAGGAGCCACCTCTTGTTCCACTGGTACAATTCAGCTGTATTTCTAGAGAGAAGTTCTTCAAAAGAAAGATCCCTGTGATTGCTGTTGACAGTAGATTAGATCATTTTATTTCTTTGACATACATGTACATAAAGCATTTCATATGAATGTGTACATGACAATCAAATACATTTATATCATTCATATATCATTACATATTTTTGAATTTGCCACTAAACTTGGCTCAATTCTTTTACCATATGTACATGTAATAAAAAACATGTGTTTGTGAAACATGAATGCCCCACAAGCATGTTTCTTAGTATAATAGCTGTAATGTAAAAAGTAGGTCATCTGCAAGGTCAAGGTCAATAATTTTGACATTCATGAAAGAGTCTTGTCACGAACAGTAAAGATGTGAAATATGAAAGCCCTATCAATCACCATTTAAAAGCTATGGCCAAGCTTAAAGTTTTTGCAGACAAACTGAAAGACAGACAAACCGACAGAACAAAAACTATATGCCCCCAAATCTCCAATTACTGGGCATGAAAATAATTTGACTATAGATTATATAATACATAATATACTATATACATGTATATAAATATATAAAAAATACAAAGGTTAAAAGCTTTACCTTGACTGGAATTCTTTGGTACAGAGAGAGTGTGTAATGTGTTCAATAGAGTCACACAGGCAATGTGTAAAATCATATGTGGGGTATATACACCTATAAAATCAAAAGCATACGATGAATTGCAAATTTAAGATACAGTATAGCAGGATTTTGACATTTTCTAATCGATTTCAAAACATTTCTGTCACAATGAGATTTAATATCTAAGATTGAAAAAAAAATTAATATCATGAAATTCAAAAGGATTATGAATTGTAAAGACAAGAGACCTGGCTATAAAAATAAAGAAATGTCCCTACCATTTATCCCCTGTCCTATGATGGGGTGTAAATTTAATTCTATAAGCTACAGGATCCTTCTTTCCTTCCTCCAGTGTTGTTTTCATCCTTAAAGTGGCCTCACCTTCAGAGACTTTACCATTTTTCATGTCCTGTGAACACAATCAATTGTTCCATAAAACTTTGTGTTTAAAACTTCTACATAGTTTAACAATAATTTAGTAAAAAGAGCATAAAACTTGAAACTTAAAAGTCATGTACACTTGGTGTATTTTGACCATAAAAGAAAGCAACAACGTTTCTATTTGTGATACATACTTCAAACAGCTGTAGTGATTCCTCTATAGGTCTGTCCCTCCATGGGGAGTCGGGTGTGTTGAATCCTTTAATGTCTTCCCCCTTCATGTGACAAACATAGGCGTGGCCCCTCCTGATAAGCTCCACCGCACACTCATATAGCTTGTCAAAATTGTCGGATGCATGGGTAACCTTAAATGGCTTATAACCTGTAAGATATAAACATTCTATGATGAAGTTGAAATAAACTATGCATCATGATACATTGTATTTTTAACATAGGGAACTTGAAAAATATGTTCAACATACAACAAAAGAAATAACATGTCATGATTCTCACAAAGAAAAAGGTATTAATTCAACGGTTCTCTTAAAGAACAAGGGCTGCTACAACTATTTTATGGCTTTTTCAAAAGAGAAAAGTCAAGCTATTGTGTAAAGATGAAGAAGACATAGAAAATTGTTATGCAAGGCCAAAGCATAACAGTTTTCAAATACAGTTAAACCTACCATAGTGATCCAGTATGTTAAGAGACCTGTTTTTAGAGATCAAACTTTTCAATTTCCAAGAAAATAATTTTCATGAAAATGAACCTGAATTAAGTGACTACCTTTCTTACGTGACCTTGATTTGACCTTCCCTTGAAGGGTCGCTTAAAGCAGATTTAACTATAAAACAGTGTTTGACTGTTTCCAAAGCAGTTATGAAATAACTTGATAAGGAGGTTGAGATTCCCTACATGTAACTTGTACTTGTGTTCTGATACGCTATTGTGACGTCATCATTTATTGCGTTTGAAGTAATTTGCCTTACAAGGTACATGTCGCTAGGGAACGTGTAAAGTGCGAGATACACGTAGGACTTTACTTCAAGATATTTCATCCCCTTTATTCTAAAAAACAGTATAAAAAGTATGGCATTCAATTCAGAATGATTTCATGTTTCTCTTTTATGATAGATTTAACCAAACATTACATTCTTTTTTAATTCAACCAGCCCAAAAGTCAACTCAAGTTCACTAGGATTTTACAAGTACGCTTTGCAGTCTTTGAAAAGAAATCTGAACAACAGTAACATGTACACTAGACGTACCCGTACAAATTACACATAGGAAATCTCAACCTCTCTGTTAACTACCAAATATGTGAATCATTAAACTCTTAGTCTCAGAGTCTGTCCTAATGTACCACATGCACTACTAATCAGGTTTCTCAAAACCACTTTACAGTCCACTGGTCATTCAATACAAATCTTTTAAAGTGTGCAACAAATACATAACCATTCTACCGATTTCGTTTGATAGCTATATGTATATTTCTTACCTAACCATTCTACCATCTCCTTGATGGCTGTGAAGAATTTTTCCTCCTCCTTCTCTGGGTTTGTATCGTCATATCTTAGATATGTATTTCCACCAGATTTCTGAAATACGTACATGTGATGTAAATGTAAAATAGTAGCTCATAAATCACTCGTCTTTTAAACAAAAAGCTCTCTTTGCCATCCAGTATGATATATATTCATCTTATCTTAGTTTTATTGATAAAACAGAATTTTTTTAGATCAAATTATCAATCAATTTTCTCAACAGAAGCTGTATCAGGAAATGTTTTAAATTACAGTAATTTTTCTACAGCAAAAATATCTAGAACAATGAAACATAGAAGTAATCTGATATGTGTAAAGCAAATTGTAGAAAATACTACAACAAATATGGAATAACAGGAGTTTATACTTTTGCAAATCCAAAGTTAAAGTTGATAGCCTTGGCATGTCCTATATGTAGGATTCCATTGGGTTCTGGCGGAAATCTTGTATGTACCTGAAATGATAATTTTCTACATGTAATAGGGTCTATAAATGAGACTAAATCTCTTTCTCACGTGCATGTACTAATACGATATGAATATTATAGAGAAAATCGTTCAATTGTAGCAATGGTCATTAACATATCTTTTAAATGGTAACATATCCATGATATCGCGATTAGAAATAACATCAAAAGTTGTAATATACAATTTACATGTAGGATCTTGGCATGTTTGTAATGCAAGTATATGGTAAAATGAAAATGATCTGTTGTCATGTATAGATAACACACAAATAACTTCAAAAGCTGAAGGAACTCCTATATAGCTACCTTGCCATTGACAATTTTGACATGTTCCTTAAGTAAGTCCATTGTTTTTGGAGTTATCACATATCCATCTGTTTTGTAATTTTCTCCTGGTGATATATAAAGTAAATTTGTCATTTCACATCAAAAACTCTCATAACATCTTTAAAAATCCTGACCATGTCTCATAACATCTTTAAACATAGTGTAATCAAAGATTACGAAGCTCACCTCGCGGCAGCAAAGTTCAATTAAAACATATCTCTAAGTACATGTATAATAAGAAAATCACTCAAGTGGGAAAAAGTAGGTCAAGGTCATTTTATGAAAGTTTGATCAAAGATATATCCAATATGCAAGTTTGGTACATGTAGCACTTATACTTTGCTCAATATTGGCCTTTAAAGGCAAAATCACTCAAGTGGAAAAAGTAGGTCAAGGTCATTTTATGAAAGTTTGATCAAAGATACATCCAATATGCAAGTTTGGTACATGTAGCACTTATACTTTGCTCAATATTAGCCTTCAAAGGCAGAATCGCTCAAGCGGAAAAAGTAGGTCAAAGTCATTTTATGAAAGTTTGATCAAAGATACATCCAATATGCAAGTTTGGTACATGTAGCACTTATACTTTGCTCAATATTGGCCTTTAAAGGCAAAATCACTCAAGTGGAAAAAGTAGGTCAAGGTCATTTTATGAAAGTTTGATCAAAGATACATCCAATATGCAAGTTTGGTACATGTAGCACTTATACTTTGCTCAATATTAGCCTTTAAAGGCAGAATCACTCAAGCGGAAAAAGTAGGTCAAGGTCATTTAATGAAAGTTTGATTAAAGATACATCCAATATGCAAGTTTGGTACATGTAGCACTTAGACTTTGCTCAATATAAGCCTTTAAAGGCAGAATCGCTCAAGCGGAAAATGTAGGTCAAGGTCATTTTATGAAAGTTTGATCAAAGATACATCCAATATGCAAGTTTGGTACATGTAGCACTTATACTTTGCTCAATATTGGCCTTTAAAGGCAAAATCACTCAAGTGGAAAAAGTAGGTCAAGGTCATTTTATGAAAGTTTGATCAAAGATACATCCAATATGCAAGTTTGGTACATGTAGCACTTATACTTTTCTCAATATTGGCCTTTCAAGGCAAAATCACTCGAGTGGAAAAAGTAGGTCAAGGTCATTTTATGAAAGTTTGATCAAAGATACATCCAATATGCAAGTTTGGTACATGTAGCACTTATACTTTGCTCAATATTGGCCTTATTAGGCAAAATCACTCAAGCGGAAAAAGTAGGTCAGATGCTGCATCCGATGCATGGGTTCACCTCAGCATCTCAAGATGAATCACTTGTGCAAGTTTGGTTACTGTAGCATCAGTACTTTGTCAGATACTGAACTACCCCAAAAACTTTAACCAGACATTGACAAAGTCATTCAACCGGAAAATGTAGGTCAGATGCTGCATCCGATGCATGGGTTCACCTCAGCATCCCAAGATGAATCACTTGTGCAAGTTTGGTTACTGTAGCATCAGTACTTTGTCAGATACTGAGTTGTCCAAAAACTTTAACCGGACACGGACGCGGACGGGGACGCGGACGCCGGGGTTATAGCATAAGCTCATCTCAACTTCGTCGAGGTGAGCTAAAAATCCTGACCATGTTGACAGAATAAAAGAATTAAACATTATTAAAATATAAATTTGGTAAAATAAAATTGAATGAACATAACATCAATCTCTTTATGCATTATACATCATTGACAGGACATAATCTGCAGATAAATATAAAATGATATTGACTTATAAAGAACTCACCAACTTTGTGGAATTTGATTGCTTCTCCCATTACCTCCATAAAACTTTTCACTTCACCAGAATCTGATATGACTGAAATAGAGGGAAATTCATTAGAACATTGTATTAATGAAGTTTTCAACTTATCATAAAGTAAAAAGTGTTCATTTATAAGTTCCATTTTCATTATGCACTAAGAACAATCTTGAAAATATTTAAGAAAGTACATGTACATGGACAAGTAAAACTAACATACCCTTAAAACAATATACATGTATCATTAATGACCTTGAAATATATGGTACTCATTCTCTAGAACATATGCCATAAGTTTGGTGGTATGTTCAAATACATTGTTCATCATTGAAATTTCTGAATAAGACACATAACATGAATGTGTACAATGATGCTACATGTATATCACTTTGAAAATTGTTTTAAACAAAGCAAGTGAAAAATTATAGAAGCTTACAACTTTCTGTATTAAGACTCTCTGTTTCTTTTTTGGAAGCTTTTGCTGAGGGCTCATTGCTGCCTTTTCCTTTTGTGACCTGAAAAAAAAAAACAAAACACTTTCAATACAGAATATTCTTTATGTACATATAATATAACATGAATGCATTGAAAATGTAAACTGTTCCAAACACTACATACAGACTTAATGCCCCTTTATCATAACTGTATAGTACCATAAATCAGATAGTTATTCCTTATGTATATGTAATACATGTATCACTATTCCTTGACAATAAAAGAACTAGTTTGCACTTTTAAGAAGGAAATTATGGTAAAATTTGACACTGTAAATCACTTTGATTTCATGTGAATCTAATTTTGCAAATCACTTCTTTGGTATAATCTTGGGATTTTAATTTTCAGCGACAAACCACTAACCAGGTTTTAGATAACTTAAGCCAAAGGATGTTGCCATGGTAATGGTGGTAATTTTGAAATTTCTTCGTATGAAGAAGTCAAATTTGAATTTACTAGACACTTTTTTTTTAATTTCTTCTTAAAAAGAAGAAGTTAAATAGGAATATATACTCTTCAAAAGAAGAAACGCATATAACAATATTACAATGTATTATTATAATTCAATATGCACAAGCTATTGATTATGTGACCTTATTCGTTTGCTTTAATGATGGTATAGAGATAGGACAAGCAGCGTAGGGCTTAATTACAATTTTTTTATTATCATAAAATCTCTTTTTAGGTAAAAACATGACATTTTGAGTTTACGACTTTTTATGTTTTTATGCATTTTACATGTTTATGAGGAATTTGAATTTTGTCCAAGTCAAAGTTCATTGATACCCATAATTTTTTTTTGACTTTAACTTCTTCGGGTCACTTCTGCTTTAATGCAATGCATGCTTACAATGTCCGATGCCATGCGTTTGAACATTGCGACGTGATCTAATGACTCCCATTTGTGAGTAATACTCAGTAAAGTTCAAGGATCAAAAGGTCAAATTAAGAAGATTTTTCTCCTTATGAAACAAATTTCTCTCGGTAAAACTGATTCGCAAATTCAAGGAATGCGACGAACTCTGGATAACGTCCTAGAGTAAAACTTCATCATGCTTAGTAATGCCACCAAATGTTATGAGATTGTCGCTGTTTAGTATGGTGTATCCGTTTGTCCATCGAATCAAAACATTTTCCAACGATATGGCAAACAAGCGCAAACAGATCTCCGAAAAATACACAATTTGGCCTCCAAAAGAACATCGAGGGCATATTGTTTTTGAGTCATTTTAACTAACATTTTAAAACACTAAAGAGGTTCTCGTTGAATGCTTAGGGTCTGAAAATTCCATTTTGTACATTTGGTTTGATTTTGTCAATTGAAATGATATATGTTATTATTTTATATGTGCACTAAGGATGAAATGAACAAATACTATGCGTTACTTTTTTGGATGAGTATATAATGTACTCTGTTTTTCTAAGTTCTTCCTCAGTATAATGGACATGTATTTGAGAAGATGGTTGTTTTGGTTTTGGTTTCATTTATCATTTATATTATCAATAATGAATACCTTTTGTTTGGCAGGTTTTTCTAAGTCAGCTTCTGTCTTGGGACCAAGTATATCTAGCACCTGCATGTCTACTTCATTCTTGATAATCTTACCATCTGCAAACTTCAGCTTACTGCGTGCTTCCCCTAAAGGTAATTAATTCATACTTTATGTCCATGAATACAAAAATCATAGATTAGACAGTGACAAGAAGTCTGAGGTACTTAGCTGTGTTTACAAAATAGAGATATATTGCCGGTCATTTCCTGTAATTTTCATCAATTTCTTGTACTTGAAATTTTAAACACATTATACAGGGGAACAAAAACAATGAGAAATTCTAAACACACTATACAAGGGAAAAAACAATACATATTTAATATGTCCTGCGTTTTCCGAAATTGTACTATATACACTGTTTTAGATTTTCTACTTGTGACATTTCCTATACATAATTAAAAATGCAATGATCGCTGTGCGATATAAGTCCCCTACCGGCGGCATAAATTTATGGCTTGCATCTCTGTTCATCAGTTCATCTTCTTCAACAACAGCCAAGAAAGGTCTGGGAAACTGAACTCACGAAATTTGCTAAGTCCAAGGGCCATAACTCTTGTGAAAATTAGTCAATCTAAATTAAACTCAAATCTGCATCACACTATAATGTATTCACATACAAAAAATCAGCTCATTATCTGCAATAACAGGCATGAAAAAGTCCGGAGAACTGAAAATTTCATGAAATTTGCTAAGTCCAAGGGCCATAACTCTTGTAAAAATAGGCCAATGGAAACCAAACTCAAACTTGGTCTGTATCACACTGAAATGTATTCATTCACCAAAAATCAGTGCATTATTTGCAATATAACTAAAGAAAAGTCCGGAAAACTGAAATTTTCATAAAATTTGCTAAGTCCAAGGGCCATAGCTCTTGCAGAAATAGGTGAATCTAAAGGAAACTCAAACTTCATCTGTATCCCACTGAGATATATCCACATACCAAAAATGAGTTCAATTTATCCGACAACAGTGGAAAAAAGTCCGGAAAACCGTAATTTTCATAAAATTTGCTAAGTTCAAGGGCCATAACTCTTATAAAATTAGGTCAATCGAAAGCAAACTCAAACTTGATCTGTATCACATTGAGATATATCCACATACCAAAAATGAGTTCAATATATGCAACAACAGCGGAAAAAAGTCCGGAAAACTTAACCTTTCATAAAATTTGCTAAGTTCAAGGGCCATAACTCTTGTAAAATTAGGTCAATCGAAAGCAAACTCAAACTTGATCTGTATCTAATTGAGATATATCCCCATAGCAAAAATGAGTTCAATATATGCAACAACAGCGGAAAAAAGTCCGGAAAACTGAAACTTTCATAAAATTTGCTAAGTCCAAGGGCCATAACTCTTGTAAAATTAGGTCAATCGAAAGCAAACTCAAACTTGATCTGTATCACATTGAGATATATCCACATACCAAAAATGAGTTCAATATATGCAACAACAGCGGAAAAAAGTCCGGAAAACTGAAAATGGGACAGACGGACAGACGGACGGACAGACAGACAGACGGACAGACAGACCGAGAGGAAACTAAGAGTCCCCTTCGGCGTTGCCGTTAGGGGACTAATAACAAGAGCATTAATTGAGGCATGAATCGAGGCATGTAATGAGGCAAATCAACAAATAAAAATCTAGAATCAGCATCAAATCAAGTATACTGAGCTGATAAGGAACTAAATATTGTTAAGTCCTGGGCAACAAATCAGTGAAATGCTATTCAAATCAAGAAAAAAATTAATCATTCATGATGCTGACCTAATGATATGTATGTTGAAGGATATGAAATACTAAACAAATCCATGGAGACATTCAAAAAGTTATGAATTTGAAATGTTTCAGTTTTTTAACATGAATTTAACCTTGTTTTAAGGCATTGGGTAAAATACTCTACTCCCTGTTGTCTTAATAACAGAAAAATAAAATACCACGAAGTTTGCCAAAGACGCACAACATTTTCATGTTGAGTTGAATGAAACATAAAAAATATCAAATATCTAAAAATATGCAAGATATGGAAGAACATGATTTCTTACTATTTGATGATATTGTTTATTATACCCCTAATACCTTAAGGTCAATGCAAATAAGCTTAAAATGCATCAAAGATGCAAAGTGCAGAGTTGCAAAACTTGAATGGTCTCGACAGATGGAAAACATCACAGGCACGTTTCAGGTTGATACACATTCATATAATTCAGAAATCATTTTCAATTACCTGAGTCCTATGAATTTGACCTTTGATCTTTTGATCCCAAAATCAATAGGGGTCATCCTTGATTCATGGAAAACATTTCTGACAAGATTCATGATTATAGGTGCAATACGGGCTCAAATATGGTCCCGAAATTATTTTCAATCATCAGAGTCCTATGACCTTGACCTTTGACATTTTGATGCCAAAATCACTAGGGGTCATCCTTGATTCATGGGAAACATTTCCGGAACATTTCATGATTATAGGTGCAATAGGGACTCAAATATTATCCAGAAACCATTTTCAAACATCAGTGATATGAGCTTGACCTATGACCTTCTGACCTCAAAATCAAAAGGGGTCATCCTTGATTCATGGAAAAGCATTTCTGGCAAGTTTCATGATTATAGGTGCTATACAGGCTCTAATATGGTCTGGAAACCATTTTCAATCATCAGAGTTCTGTGACTTTGACCTTTTGACCCATTTATGATCATAAATCATTTATGACCATAAATCAATAGGGGTCATCCTTGATTCATGAAAAATATTTCTGGAAGGTTTCATGATCAGAGGTGCAATACAGGCTCTAATATTGTCCGGAAACCATTTTCAATCATCTGAGTTCTATGACCTTAACCTTTAACTTTTTGATATCAAAATCAATAGGGGTCATCCTTGATTCATGGGAAATATTTCTGGCAAATTTTGTTATCACAGGTGCAATACACCCTCTTGTATCATCCGGAAACCATTTTCAAACATCGGAGTACTATGACCTTGACCATTGACCATTAGACACCAAAATCAATAGGGGTCATTCTTGATTCATGGGAAACATTTCTGGCAAGTTTCATGATCATAGATGCAATACATCCTCTTATATCATCCAGAAACCATTTTCAAACATCGGAGTACTATGACCTTTGACCTTTTGACCCAAAATCAACAGGAATCATCCTTAATTCATGGGAATCATTTCTGGCAAGTTTTGTGATCATAGGTGCAATACACCCTCTTATATCATCCGGAAACCATTTTCAAACATTGGAGTACTATGACCTTGACCTTTGACCTTTTGACCCCAAAATAAATAGGGATCATCCTTGACTCATGGTGAGTATGTGTATGAAGTTTCATTGCACTAGCATGTATCATACTTGACTTATAGTCCGGAAACCAATTTCAAACATCGGAGTACTATGACCTTGACCTTTGACCTTTTGACCCTAAAATCAATAGGGGTCATTCTTAACTCATGGTGAGTATGTGTATCAAGTTTCATTGCACTAGCATGTATCATACTTGACTTTTAGTCCGGAAACCAATTGTTGACGCCCGCCCGCCCAGACGCCCACCCGCCTGTCTCACATCAAAATAAGAGCCGAGTTTTGCAACTCAGCTAAAAATCTTTTAGATACCAAAGTCTTGTAAAGAGATGAAACTCATATGAGGGTTTGAAGCTATGTGCATTGTGATTATTACCTTGAATTTGGATTTGGTCAAAGGTCATGTCACACCCTTCAATTACGGGCAACAAAGATTTTTCTAATCTATTCAGATAGTGAGAAGTTATTGAATGTAACAAGATTTTATCAATTCAAAAGTGCACTTGAACATTAACCCTTGGGTCCCAAGCAAATTTGATATTGAAAAGTGAAATCCATGCAGAAAATAAGAAATTATGACTCATACAATATATGGCAGAAGGGTAGATAACACCATAACATAATGTGAACAGTCTAAAGAAGATTGTTTAATAATGTAGGGAACAAAACCATTTCCTATCTACAATGTATAAACTTACCCATGATAAGTCCCATATTGAACCTATACCGTTTGTCCACAAGTTCATCTCTGTATTTCTTTATTACATCTTCTACCTATAAATGGTACACATACATTTTGTAAAAGATCTGAACAATTGAAAACAAAAATATTCACTTTTTTACAATCATTAATTGATTTTAGGATTATATACAATCAGACAAAAAAAAAAAACTGACGAGCATGTTTCACTAGTATCATGAATAATCATATATTTCATGTTTGTTCCTATATTCCATATTCATTAAAATTTTTCAGAAAAATCATCTTCACACACCTATGTTGTTCACCAATATTTTTTTCTTCCAAACTATCTTTACATACATATCTACTTACAGCAGCCTCTATCTGATCTGGTGTTATGTTTATTCCTACTCCACTTTCTGCCTCAAATTTGACCTTATCTACAGGGGGTAAAGGATGATGTAACAGATAGTCCAATGCCGCTGCAAAAAATTAATATGTAATATGTAATAATAATTAATATGTAATAGACATCTGGTTCACGACTGCTACATGACCATGTTTTTAACACAGTGACAAATATATATATTCCCTAGCTCTTCTTTGAATTATTCAATAGATGTACATACACTAAGTTGAAAATATACATAAATCCATACATAATGTAACACACCATCTCAACGTCAATATTCTTGAATTAGTTGTAATTCATCAAATTTTATGTGAATCTTGACTTTCTGTAAATATGTGTTATCACACTCATAATTTCCTTCAAGGTACATTATTACTCACACGAGTACATGCACATTTGTATGTACATAGTTCTCTGAAATTAAGATTTGAAATTAATTTCTGTAATTAAAAAAATTGTAATTAATTATAGAATAACTGTCTTTTGGAATGTGATTATACTGTGATAACCTACAATGGATCCAGGAATTATGTTCCATAATGCGCGTTAGCGCATTATGAGAAACATAATTCCTGGATCCATTGTAGGTTATCACAGTATAATCACATTCCAAAAGACAGTTATTATATATATTTACATTCCAGCCTTTCACGCTTAAATGACGTTGCAATACGAATAAAACTCCGTTGTTAAGGCTCTGTTACTACGTACCGTCAAAGTTCAAATCAAGCCAAGTTACTATGATGTCATAGTTCAAACCACGCCATCGCGGTTATACTCCTATAATCACAGTGTAAATTCTATACAAATGAATGGGCATATGTAAATATTTTCAAAACTGTTGCAGTAAGTCCACATACTACAGAATATACACACATCTACTTGGTAATGATTTTTATGAATAATTCTTCTTAAATTAAAATCTTTACCATTCAGTTGAACTTCAGTGCTGATTTTCTTTGTAGCTATATACTCTACAAGGAGTGACTGATGGGCCTTGATTTGAGCTTTCAATCTTGTTGCAACATTGTACAAAAGTTTGCCAGCGTCTTTATCAATACTGTCTCCACAATATTTCTTTGCCTATTAATAAGTTATGAAGAGAATTAAGAAGGTACATGTACATTTGTAACAATTTGAAAAAAAAAAATAATTAGAAAACAAAGTACACGCTATGAAATGAATCAAAGCTCTGAAGGAATTGATGGCGAGTTTCGTTTATTCATTTTAGAATGATATCAAACTATTTTATGGGATTTTTAAATATTGTATTAGCAGATAGAACAAATCCATTTTCCAATGTTCGGAAATAAAACATTTATGAACCCAGGGACAGAAATTAATTGGCGGTCGCCCAGTCGCCCATGGCGACCAAATTTTTAGCTGGGCCCCCAAAACACCATGTCCAACTCGCCCATTTGGCGAATGAAAATAAAAATACATAGTCCATATTTAATTATAAAAAAAAGGAATTTCTTTCGCTTCTATGTTAGGCCCCATACTTCGTCAATGAAGCTCTTTTAAAATCAGGGGCTTATATTAATACATGTACGTACCTGTTTACATACGCGAAATTTACGTTTTCTCACGTGTCACTGTGCGAAGCCCTCGTTCAAAGTTGCTATTAAGATAATTGGAATTTGGATTACCGCATGTTCTTCGCACGACACAGCCTTATTGCATGTACATGTTTTCGAAAGCATTCGTGTACACTTTTACTGATTCATTGAAAGGTAGCGGTACTTTGCACGGCCGACATCAAAACTAATTTTCTTAATTCATTTATCGAAAATCTTTTTAAAGTCGTTCGCCAAATTTACGCCCAAAATCTCATTTCAACTGATTCAATCCATGCCATAGGGGACGGCATAACGGCGCGAATATATGTAATGAATGTGCCGACCAGAAACTCACTTTTTACATCTCTCTCTCTCTGTTGAAGTTTTAAAAATATCTATGCGAGCCGTGTATTGTTCTAGACCCCCCCTCTCTCTCTCTCTTTTTCTCTCTCTCATTTTGTCGTTGATAAGTTACGTACATCAATAAGCGTGAAACGTGAGACTGTACAATACTAAAGTGACGTTTTATTCAGTAGAAAACTGTTGGATTAAAAAGACCCCCCCCCCCCCCCCCCAAATAAAACAAAAACAATAGGCAAGCGTTTGGAATGGGTGTCACAACCCACAGAAAGATACTAGCCTTAAATAATATAAACACAGGTCGTACACATACCAGGCACTTTTACGGCCTGTGGAACAGATATGCAGATCTATACACCACAGGGGTGAGCTAGGTATCATCGCTTGGTCACAAACCCTTTCTTCAATACAAACCCTTCTGTCTACAATGTATATATATAAAACTTTTTTAATATACCTGTGGACATATAGAAGAAAGGGTACGTTAAAAGGAAAGGGTTTGTGACCAAGCGATGATACCTCACCCCTGTGCTATACATGAAGAAAAAATAAACGTCTGTACTATCAGAATTAGTGCGGATCCACCTTATTATTTACATGTAGGAAGGGACATAAATAATTGGCAAGGGGTCTGGGGACCCTTGGACCTGCTGGGGATCTAGGAAGTCCCCAGACCCCTTGCCAATTATTTACTCGAATTTAGCTGTTCAGCGTGTCCGTTCCAGCCCTGGCTCGGTGTTCAGTGAGTCAGGGCATTCTATTTGCGAGATGCGACAGACCAATGCGCTATGAACGCTTGATTGTCTGTGAATTCTAAATTGATTTCTATACCTAGAAGTGTAATGTATGACCGTAACTCCTCGTTAATCGCTTAAACACTCGAACTGCTACGACTTGAACATCAGCGCCTTCCATTTTATTTACATAGTGTCACGTGGTACAGTATAGAGGGCAGTAGGAATTACCGAAAAGACAGCATTTACCGAAAAGACGTGGTATTTCCCGAAAAGACCCCAAATTGCACCGAAAAGACACTTAAATTTCAAAACTAAACACATTTTATGATTGGAAATGTGTTTATAAAATCATCAAAACCAAAAATAAATATATCTGTCTATTCGGTAAATATCACTGTCGTTTCTGTAAATGCTGTCTTTTCGGTAATTCGCAGTATAGCCGATAAACTTATAAGCAATTTCAACACACCTGTACACGAGACAGTTGATGTTTACTGCATCCAGTATCCTCTAACTTTTAGATTTTTTAAACATTATGAAACAACTGTTAAAGCGCGAAATGCAATGTACGCTGTCTTAAATAAATATGGTGAATAATGAGGTCCAGGGTCATCGGGCCACAGGATCGGAGTTGAGAAAAACTGTGAATATACAATTTATACATTTTACGGGCGTGGGGATGTCACGGAAGTGATGTGACGTCATGAAAATCCTGCGATCACTATAGCCGAGATCGCTACGCGAAACTCGCCTAAAAATAATACTGCATGCATATAGAGAATAAGTGTCTTAATTCGTGTTTTGTTACGAGTATACAACACACAGCAAGTGCATTTCTCTTACATTTAATGCGTGTTAGCGCATTTTATGCAATAAATTCACTTGCTGAGTGTTGCATACCCATAGCAAAATACAATTTACAAATTATGACATTTATTCTAAATATATGCATCACAATTGTCAGTTTCATTCTTGTTTTCTGAAATATCGTTTCCCATGTAAAAAGGTGATGTTAAAATGTAGGTCACCGCAGGTTCAGTTTGCAAATTAGAACAGCTGTTGCAGCTTGTTTCTGTAGAGATAAATGTATTGTGACATCACAAGCGTTTACATGTGAAATGAAACACGTTCAACTAAGGGAATCACATTGGCTGTGCATATATATGTAGTGCACCTGGTACCAAATAATATTAGTTTTAAACATATTTATTTCGTCACAATGCACTACATATTAATTCATAGGAAAGTACAAGTATGTAGGATTACAAAAGAAGCTTGAAACTGACACATTGATCTCCATGACTCCTGCTTTTACCACATACAAAAAGAGCCACTTTGAAAAAAGTTGTCTTTCAGTATTCCATGGTATCCTTGCTCCTAGATTTAAAACAGTCATTTCTCCATTTTAAAGAAAGATTTTAAGCAATGAATACATAAATGATATCAAAACGCTCAACGTTCAAGTAATTTATGTATGCGAGTCTATTCATTTTTTTAGAGATACTTTTAAAAGTCATTCTGCTTGGAAATACATGTATGTTAGAAGCGTAAAATTGCACAGCAAAAGCATATAGCGTAATTGAATATCAAAAATCATAAAAATTATGCAAAAATCTTAAAAGTAGGCAGGTCTGTATCTGGAAATAAAATATGTAAGGACGCTGATAAATTCGCTCAGAAACCTATTTGCATGCAAAGGTATTAAAGTCTCAACCATGCTTGAAAAGCAGGTGGGTTGATATTGTCAAAAAAACAAAATAATTTATGAAGGGATGATAAGAGACTCTGGCGAGTGGTATAAGTAAACAACAGCAAAGTAAATGACTGCATCCAGGGCTCTCGATTCGGCCCCAGTCCCAATGCAAAATAGTATCTTCTTTTCCCATTTTCCCAATTTAAAACCTCAAAGAAAATTCCAAAAAAAAAAAAAGTTGAAAAAGCTAAACTTCAAGTAAAAAGGCATTTAAAACTATTTTATATTTTTTCCCAATTTTTGAGAAAAACACCTCTATATTTCCCAATTTCAAAGGGCCCAGCCACAGTCCCAAACATAGGTAATCACAGATTATGAAGCTCACCTCGTGGCAACAAAATTCAATTCAAACATATTTCTAAGTACATGTATATTGGCTTTTAAAGGCAAAATCATTCAAGTGGAAAAAGTACGTCAAGGTCATTTTATGAAAGTTTGATCAGAGATACATCCAATATGCAAGTTTGGTACATGTAGCACTTATACTTTGCTCAATATTGGCTTTTAAAAGCAAAATCACTCAAGCGGAAAAAGTAGGTCAAGGGCATTTTATGAAGTTTGATCAAAGATACAACCAATACGCAAGTTTGGTGCATGTTGCACTTATGCTTTGCTCAATATTGGCTTTTAAAGGCAAAATCACTCAAGCAGAAAAAGTAGGTCAAGGTCATTTTATGAAAGTTTGATCAAAGATACATCCAATATGCAAGTTTGGTACATGTAGCACTTATACTAGTGTTGTACATCGGAAGACTTTTATGAATCGATTATGGGAAAATAATCGGAAAGAGTAAATCGATCGATTATCGATTCAAATTGGAAAACAAAAGTCCATGAAAAATGGAACACAAAAGATAGAAAATTTGTATTTTTCTGCATAAAATTCAGAAAACTTTGCTGAAAACAAAATATAGAGCATTCAATTTCAAAGAGTCTGCCTGTTTATAGGCAAGACAACAAGTAACGGTTTATGTTACATGTGAAATGAGGAAAATAAATACCTTTACACAAAATACCTTTCTTTCAGCGACAATCGATTGTAAGAAATTGAAATCGATAATCGGAATCGAAAGAATTTTAGCGATCGACAATCGATTGTCGGCGACAATTGGTTCATCACTAACTTATACTTTGCTCAATATTGGCTTTTAAAGGCAAAATCACTCAAGTAGAAAAAGTAGGTCAAGGTCATTTTATGAGAGTCTGATCAAAGATACATCCACCATGTAAGTTTGGTACATGTAGCACTTATACTTTGCTCAATATTGGCCTTTAAAGCAAAATCACTCAAGTGGAAAAAGTAGGTCAGATGCTGCATCTGATGCATGGGTTCCTCTCGGCATCCCAAGATGAATCACTTGTGCACGTTCGGTTACTGAGCCATCAGTACTTTGTCAGATACTGAGCTACCCTAAACTTCTTAACCAAGTCAATCAAGTGGAAAATGTAGGTCAGATGCAGCATCCGATGCATGGGTTCCTCTCAGCATCCAAAGATGCATCACTTGTGCAAGTTTGGTTACTGTAGCATCAGTACTTTGTCAGATACTGAGCTACCCCAAACTTCTTAACCAAGCTACTCTGAGCTACCCCAAACTTCTTAACCAAGTCAATCAAGCGGAAAATGTAGGTCAGATGCAGCATCCGATGCATGGGTTCCTCTCAAAATCCAAAGATGAATCACTTGTGCAAGTTTGGTTACTGTAGCATCAGCACTTTGTCAGATACTGAGCTACACCAAACTTCTTAACCAAGCTACTCTGAGCTACCCCAAACTTCTTTACCAAGTCAATCAAGCGGAAAATGTAGGTCAGATGCTGCATCCGATGCATGGGTTCCTCTCGACATCCCAAGATAAATCACTTGTGCAAGTTTGGTTACTGTAGCATCAGTACTTTGCCAAATACTGAGCTACCCCAAACTTCTTAACCGGACGCGGACACGGACACGCACCGCGGACACGGACGTGGACGCGCGGGGGTAAAGCATAACCTCACTCTTCTTCGTCGAGGTGAGCTAAAAATGGGTGATAGAGCCCTGGCATGCTAGAATCTCAAAACAGATTATAAGGTAAACTAATCCCATTTGCGATTCTGGCACAGGCCATTCTATTATCCTGCCTTTGAATGATTGCCCTCAGTAGGGACTACATGTAGTGTTGTACAACGGAAGACTACTTTAGGAATCAATAATCAGAAAATAATCGGAAAGGGTGAACCAATCCATTATCGATTTAAATCGGTAAATAGGGTTTCCATGCAAATTCTAACATAAAACTTAAACTTAAAGATAGAGAGTTTGTATTTTTTGCATAAAATGTAGAAAATTTTGCTGAAAATAAAATGCAAAACATTCAATTTTAAACATGTTAAATTAAGCCTGCTCCAGATGTGGGATGGACCTCTATGCAGTATGCAAAAAAGATTGCATGTACTCTTTGTTTTTCACTTACATGTAGTTAATATACATGTACATATTGTATCACAGACTCTCATGAAAGTATGCTACTTGTGCTATTTTGCTCTGCTTTATGTTTTCATTTTTATGTGTTCTTGGTTTTTATATGCTTTGTGCTTATTTTATGTGCTGCATGATTTATGCTTTGCAGGGAGTTTATGTCGCACGCCGCACACCATGTCGTGGCCCATATACACTGGGTAAGTTCCGGCATTTACTCCAGTTGCTTAACCTGCACTATACCTAATTTCTTTTAAGCTTCTTATGTTTTCATTTCACTGTTCTGTGCTGTCTTTATGTCTAGCTTTTAAGTTTTATAATGTGCTGTATATTTCATGTTTTTACATGCTATGCGCTGCATGATACTGTATGTGATATGCTCTGTTCTTTTAATGTTTATTGTAGTTTAGGTGTTTCGTCTTTTTGTCTTATTTGACTTACAGCTTTATGTGTGCTTTTATTTTCAGGTGCATGTCTGTAATATTTAACTGTTGCTTTGTTGTTTTACTATGTATGTTGAAATACATGTACAAGCTCTGAAGAGCTTATGTTGTAACGTTACAAATGTTCGACACTAAATAAAGCTTCTGTATCTGTATAAATTGTCTACCTGTTTACAGGTAAATAAACAATTAGTTACAATACATGTTACTTTGAAAAAGAGGAAAATAAATACCTTAACACAAAAATATTCCTTTCATCGAAAATCTATTGTAAGAAATTGAAATCGATAATCGAGACAACGCTTGTATAAGTAACAACTACATGAAGAGGGGAGTCCGCAGGTTTTTCTGTAAATACCGCAAAGGGCTTCCTTGCACACCCACTTTTAACTCACAGTGAGATAATGCCGCAGTAGCATTTCTTCACTTTACTCAGAAGAAGAAGAAAATTGGAAGTGAAAGACTTTTAGCGATCTACAATCGATTGTCGGCAACAATATGGTTCATCTCGTAGCGACTTTAGACTCATTACCAGCAATGGTAAAAAGACTTAGATGATGAATGAGCAGCATTCTGGTAGGAAACGGATGCCTGGTTAGCGACCTCAAACCCAGAAGAGAGAGTTGTATGTATGTACATATACATGTAACAGATTAAAATAAAATTGTCAAATGTTTTACCTGTTCTATAACAGTTTTCAAAGTATTTGACACTTGTTCGTTTTTTAACGTTTCCTTAGCTTTCTGTTCACTTAACCCAATGCCTGTGAAAAGCTGGATGATGTCGTTTGAAGCCATCATCTGTTGAAATGGAACTTGTATGCGTTTTTTTCTTACACTTGTTCTCTGCAAACCAACGTGTATTCTCTTCTTTCTCTTTGGCGGATTTACAACGACTGCATTCCTAACCCGCTTTTAAATTGTCCAAAATTTGATGATGAAATCACTCGACATACCTGGTTCAGATTGCAAACTAGTCTTTGTTATGTCATACAGTACATGTGTACCACATGGTTTTCCTATATATTTAATGTTACAATGTCACTTATATTTAAGGGAGGGGGCACCTGCTTACCCTGAAAATTTAAAAATGTTTTACATAATTTATTTTAAAAATCTTACACAGTAATCATTCCTGGACTACGAAAGCCTATTGAGCTCAAATGGTAGCTGAGAAAATTATTTTTTCGCGTTATAACCCGAAACTTTCGCGTTATATCGCGAAACTTACGCGTTATAACGCGAAATTTACGCGTTTTATCGCGAAACTTACGCGTTATATCGCGAAACTTTCGCGTTATAACGCGAAACTTTCGCGTTATTTCGCGAAACTTTCGCGTTATATCGCGAAACTTTCGCGTTATAACGCGAACTTTACGCGTTATATCGCGAATGTTTCTCGACTCTAAATGAAATATAGGGCAAAAGTTAGTGTCAGACTGAGTGCAGTTTAAAAGTATGGTAAACATAGTGAATGTATTTTGAAGTTACCTGATCTGGTCACTCAAGTATAAAGTATGATTCAGATCATCCACACCAGAATTGCAGTAAGCTTCCTCGGATACATCACCCATACAAATTTGGTTAATCTAAGACTAATGATAAGATGGATCTGTCCTGTTTTACTTAACATGGTCAATCAAGTGTAAATATAGGTCAAATTCAGCTTCCGTACCATGCATTGCAGGAAGGATCCTCAGATTCTTCATTCACACAAATGTGGATGATCTAGGACTTATAATAGACTGGAAATTGACCTGTCCAATTTTACTTAAACTGGTTTTTCAGGCATGCAATATAGGTCAAATGCAGCATACCCACCGTGCATTACAGTATGCATCCTCACTAGAGTAGATGCATCACCTACACAAGTTTGGTTGATTTAGGACTTTTAAAAGCTGATAAAGGACCTGTCCTGTTTCACTTAACCTGGTTGCACAAGCGTGAAATATAGGTCCCGTTTTCTTGAGTGCGGACACCAATGCCACATAAGCCCCCACCCCTCCCTCTTCTACGTCGAAGTGAATCTTGCTTGGACCATGTAACTCAATATAAGCTTTCGTACCAAAGTGCAATGATGTTCGATTCGTCCCAGAATCTTGTCGCAATTAAAAATACACAAAGGAAGGGGTTTACTGGGAGACAGCTATGATTGACGTATTACATTTCATACTGATATGTCTGGCAGGGCGTTCGTTCATCACTTTTATATACATTATATCAGATTCAGATACATATGTATCACATGAAAGGTAGTTGGAAATCAACACATTTAAGGCATTTTTAAGCATTATCGAGAAAACTAAATGGTCTTAAAAATATACTGATGTTTCTTCTACTTTCGGTTTATGTTTAAAAGTACTTCAATCATCAATCATGTTAGATAAGTTCTTGATTGATACTTTGCTTTTATGTTCATTCTGCATAAAAATAATAAATTGAACCCTAAATTTGAGCAATAATTTGATGGAAATTACTTAACGTCTAGCTTGAATATTTCTATTTATTTGACATAAACATTCCTTTTTTACTTGTCAGAGAGGATATTCAGCATCAAACGACAGAAAAAGCTATGATTTCAAATGTCAAAAGAAGACACAAAAAAAAAAAAACGGTTAGGAAATACATGACAGTGTAAAAATTCATGAAAAAGTCAGGAAATACATAAAACACCTGGCCAACTTCAGGAATTCCATGTAATGACTGATCGATACAGGCATTACACGAAATCCCTTAATTTCAGGAATCACGTAAAATCTCTTATTACATTTATTCCCTATAACATATACATGTATATCAATATTCCTGAAATCAAGGGATTTCGTGATATTATGTGTATATGTTACAGTGAATAAGTATAATAAGGGATTTTACGTACTTCCCGAAAATAAGGGATTTCGTGTATAGCCTATATCGATCATTCATAACATGTAGTTCCTGGAAATGGCAAGTTTTTTAAAAGAAATCTTGACATTTTCTTGAAAATTTACTCTTGTTTTCTGATTGAAATTTCGTCGTAAATATATACATGTATTTCATAATAATCTTATATATTGTTAATGCTATGAAACTACTCTGTGCTGGGGGTATCCTGAATCTCCTACCGGGGCTCCGATTTGAAATCTTTTACATACTGCATACATACAAATTTTCGCGTTATAACGCGAAAGTTTCGCGTAATAACGCGAAAGTTTCGCGTAATAACGCGTAAGTTTCGCGTAATAACGCGAAAGTTTCGCGTTATAACGCGAAAGTTTCGCGTTATAACGCGAAAGTTTCGCGATATAACGCGAAAGTTTCGCGTTATAACGCGAAAAAATAAATTTCTCAGCTACCACTTGAGCTCAATAGGCTTTCGTACTGGACCAATATCAAGACGAGTAAGAAATTTTAAAATAACTATTTTTTGAAAAGTTAATTCGAAGATATCAGACATATTAGTGTGTTTCAACTTTGAATGGCCTGTTATCAAGGGCTTCCAGAAGCACCCACAGCAAAACGCCACGTATAACGCCCAAATGTGAAAATACAGAGGGACAAGCACAACAAGAGAAACCAAAGGGACAAGCAAGTTTTAGAAGATAAAACACTTCTTTAATTAAAGATCAATGGCGACGACAAAACACTTTTACATATAAGCCAAACTTAGGACGATCATCTCCTATATGCAGAGTTACATATCTTGACTTAAAAATTTTGAATTTATGAATCTCAATGTGAAAGAGAGTGCTTTTACGTTAGTAGCAAATGGTGTAATTATCCGGATTACGTGCTCACAACCTTCCATTTTCCGGTTACCCGGCAGTCTCGAAGAACACACAGTATTAGTGTTGTTATCTCGGCTAGGGCCCAAGAAACAAGCAGATGGATATTTAAATGCATATCGAAACATGTAGTAAGTTTTTATTTCAAAACAATAGGTTGGAACACCCCCCCCCCCTCGACGGCTTGGACTCCCCTGGAAAAATAATTCCAGAGCCGCCCATGGGAGAAGTACCCTCTACCAAGTCAGTTCGTCCGTATAAGGCACGGTCCATTTGATATTCGGGGGGGGGGGGGGGGACTTGGGTTTTTTTTCGCCCCGGACCGAAGCAAAATTATTTTTTTCTTGCAAAGATGGAGCAAGATTTCTTTTTTCTCCAACATTAGTGTTGTGCAATATATAAAGAATGTTTGTTTTTTATCAATAGAAAACTTTAAAATATGACTTTATTTTTATGTAAAAATTTAATTAATTCACATCTAAACAGAGAGATCAAAGAATTTTACAATATAATCCACAGTAAACAAAATGTATATGAGATACAAGTAAGAGAGTCTGGGGGGAGGGTCTTTGAGACATATTTTCAAATTTAGAATTGTAAATTGGTGAAAAATTGAAGTTCTCCTTCAAAGCTTGCATATAAAATTGGACTCTATTGTGATACATGCATCTCTTAATAGTAATAAAATACATTATATTGATAATATATTTAAGGCTTATGGAAGCCCTTTTTTCATTTTTATGCATTCTTTTGATATTTTCAAATATGAACTTTGCCATTAAAGAAATAATGTTTTGATAGTATGGCGAGCGAAGCGAGCCAAAAGTTTTAATATGAATTGAAAACAGTGGCGAGCGAAGCAAGCCGGAAAATTGTCAGGAATTTTTTTAAAGCGAACTTTTATGGTAATTATTCTAATTCTGATTACTTGTAAGAGCTCATGCAAGATTTTTTTTTTTGACACACCATAAGCAAATTTTTTTTTTCATCAAAATTCAGAGCAAAATATTTTTTTTTCGGAAAAAACCCAAGCCCCCCTCCCCAATATCAAATGGACCGTGCCTAAATCCTTGGTGATATCATGATTAATATTTTGGATATACTATATGTAAGTATAGGCTTCGCCAAAATATATGGTTGAAGAAACATAATCTTTTTTATGTATAACGGAAATTCTTTCTTGTAAGTTATATATCTTGAAAAAAAATGTTGACGAAAGTGAAAGGGTACACGAGAAAAAGTAAAAAAAAAAAAAAAAATATATATATATATTAACTGTAGGATAATATTTACTCCTTTAATTTGTTTCTCGTGGCGCCGCCTGCAATAAATTCTGTGACCCCCCCCCCCCCCCCCCCGATACTTCTTTGTGCAGTTCTTTTCATGTGCATTTCAGATATCTATCAATCTATTAATACAATCTAGAAAAATCTCGTCGATTAATATCTGTAGTTGCCAATGTCTCGGTTGATCTTTATATTTTATCTAAAATAATTTCGTGGATCGCATTTTTTTATGTTGTAGATTAACTTCATTGAATTAAAAAAAAAATGTGAAGGAAAAATTTACGAAGATACACAGACTATCCTACTTTTATAAGGGACAGCATTGGTTGGCCATGTGCAAATTCCGTCATTACTGCATTAATAAGTAGTTTGATGACAGTCAAAGTAACATATATATATATATATATATATATATACAAAGCACAAGAAAATCATGTATATAACAAGGTACCCTATTTACCTATTCTTCCCTGCCAGGGATTCGAACCCACTTCCTACGGCACCTTCCGCCTGGCAATCACGAGTCCGGCACGCTATCCACTACACCATCTCGACTTCACAAAAAGTGAAGGTTTGATGGCAAGGGTCTATCGTATCGGACTCGTGATCACTCGGTAGTCGACGGCTTTCGGGATTTACCTATGTACTAATAGGTGGATCGCCCTAGGGTAATGCAGTACTGAAATACATATAAACAGAAAGCACAAACGAAACAGTACATTAACACCCAATTAGTACGATTGACCTTGGATAGTCAGACGACTATACATACATGAGAAATAAACATATACAAAGCACAAGAAAATCATGTATATAACAAGGTACCCTATTTACCTATTCTTCCCTGCCAGGGATTCGAACCCACTACCTACGGCACCTTCCGCCTGGCAATCACTGTAACTTAAATCTAGAATGTCCACATACATATGTAGTATTCCTTGAATTGTTGAGGTTGTCAATGTTGAAATATATGTTCTATATTACCCATTTTATTGTACTAGACACGTGTTTCGGTTATTGAATCCTCGTCAGTAGTACTTGTAACGTCAAATTTTCCTGTCGCCATCTACAATGGTTATTCAGAAGCGAGGCCTTGCTTTGGCTCTGACCTGATCATGCAGTAATACCTAGATAGCTTTCGGACACATGTCGTACAGTTCTCTCTCCACCATCAGAGTCGATGGGGCATCTGTTATCCCCAGCCATGTCAAGAACGTTGGGAGGGGCAGGATCATAAAAGTCGGAGTTGCCTCTGGACAATAAAGTAGTTATAAAATGAATATATTTTTTTATATTTACATTACTAGTAGATTCCCCATGTTGAACGTCCATTAGGCAACTAGAATTATATTCCAATAACTTGGGTTGCTATTGTGACGCCACGTTCAAGTTTTGCATGTAGGGAGAATTTACCAAAGTTAAGATACATTTGACGCTGTTACAGGCAAAATGTGCGATGTTCATGTAAATGAAAATGACCGATAATTAGAATAAATGTATATATAAGTAATGACTGTCTTACTTTTGGTGTTCATGGGTGTATAATTCTGGTTGGACACGTGCAAATTTTCCGAGAATCGCTTCGCTTCGGAATTTGCACGTAACCAACCAGAATTATACACCCATGAACACCAAAAGTAAGACAAACATTTCTTAACTAATTTTGTATCTTGAGCGCATGACGCTCCAAGGCAAATCCTATGTCTCAATGTATCGGTTTTGTCCCCGTTACCCTCTTTTGTGTTATCTAGAAAAAGGAAGATTGCTTCATATATTTCCTAGTGTAGATAACAGAATTATCTCCTGAAGTAGCTATTTTGTATGCATTAGATAAAATATCAGTAGGATCTTACACTTCTGTACCGACATGCACCTGTAATGGTTCATACCTGTATTAATCAAGGAAGTACATGTAAATTTCATTTTTATACAAGGGCTGTTCGAAAGGTTCTTGGACAACTTCCTTTCAGAAAAAAATAAAGTCGATTTGACAAAAACCTAATTAATTACTTATTGGTAAATCTGCAATTTAAAATAAATGAATGGCATTTTTTGACAAGAAATAAAAACACAAACACTCAAATACATAAATTTTCGGCCCCTTGGCCTTAATAAAGTGTAAAAAATGACGATCTGTAATTTTGTGTATTTGAGTGTTTGCGTTTTCATTTGTTATCATCCCTTCCCTCTGGAGAAATATTTCAATCTACTGCAATTTTTTTTTATAAGGTTTGCCCTTTCACCACATTCTTACATGTACCAGAAACTTATCAAAAGCTAAAGTGTAATGAAGTGGCTTACTGAACTACATATTTCATCAGAGACATTCGGACCTACAATTTCAGATGCTCGTTATTTGTTGCATACTCTATTTGTGCTCCGCTGTGATCAGTTCAGGGTAGTCTTGCTGGAGATCTAAAGAAATCCATATCTTTAGATAACCAAGGAGTCACATGTACTGACCCCATTACTTAAATTGCGTTTCATTGGCCTGTACACGCGGGTACTTCCGAGTTTCAAAATTCAACTTTAATAAAATAAAAACTTTTATGAATATCTATGCACGAATAGGTGCAAACAAATAGTGATTTGTTAGTCATTCTTGTATGTCAATGACCAAGCAGGAAGTAAGGGTTCTTTTCCCTCGATTCAGCGTTCAGAACTCGGAGTTAGAAAAAGGAAAAGTTCGAAGTTGATAAGATACTGTAATCGGTGTCACTTCAAGTGGCTACATACAAAAAGTGAAGAGCAAAGTGATGGTCATTAAAATATAAGTGAAGATTTGACATATTTCTTTTGCCCTACATTTCCTAGCTCAGTCTCCTAGATAAACTGATCCAGGATATATATCGAGGGGTTCATATTTATTTGCACGAATCAACAAACTTTCTATTGATGTAGGAAATTCAAAAACAGTTCTTTTTGTTTTGTTGTGTTTATTTGTTTATTTTATCAATGATATTGGTTTTTTTTCTTTTTTTCATATCGTATTTTGAGCCTTTTCTTTAACTCATCTATGTGCTAAAATAATAAGGACGCAAACAATTATGAAAAGAAAATTAAACAAAAGTCCAATTATTTGCTCAAATGATAATGTAATGGAAATGCAATGATTTTTTTTTATTAAAGTATCCCCTCCTCCTTTGCCATAGTGCGTATTATCTGTGGTAAAAGAATTAAAAAACGATGAAAAGCTTATCAATTCAATTTGACCATTATCTTTACAAATTAACACTTCATTTGAAACAGTTCTGGATCCGCTGGTATGTATATATAAGTACATGTTAAAAGCTTGATAAAGTACCTAATTTAAATGTTTATTTGTAACCGACCAGAACATACTTCCTTGTTTCATCCAGTCAGTCACATCGTGGGCAGGACTGCAGGTATCACAACCATCATGGAGTACTCCGCTACCTTTTTTCTTTCATTTTGTGTAGTAACGGTTGCTTCGAGAGAATTAAAATGTACATCAAGTCAGGTAAGCTACAGAAAAGAGCAAGAAACACAAATGAGCAGAATTTTCAAAAATCCACAAATAGGGAGCAACTATCTCTGCAATTGTGTTGATCAATCAAAATCGAATTAAATTGCATGACCTTTCAAAATTATCAATTAAAAAAAAATCTGTTCATTTTCTAGATTAAAAAAGTAATGACAATTATACATGATTTTTTTTTATTTCAGAGCACAATAAAGTGTTTTGCACATTATTTCAAAGGGGATCAAGGTAAGGAAAAAATCATCCTTTTTGATAATAAAACATTTAGTTCAATATTAATGTATTTCTAGCTCTAGTCACAAATCCATGTGAAGCTATAAAACCATGCGAGCGTTCCGAAATCGTGTAAACTGAAAATATCAAAGCAGCTTAAAATTTTAGAGGAGTAACGAAAATACATTTGTATCCTATAGTGTCAGCTTTTTGACATATCTGAATAAATTTAAAATCAGGTTGTTAAAAAGTCTGCAGTTTGATTTCAACAAAATCTCGATCAAAGAAGGATCATACGTTTTGTTTTTTTTTTTTAATCTTGGCTATTGTAAATCCAGTTTTATTCGAGAAGTTTTAGTTATATTTTTGCTTTGACTCAAGAGGTTGATTTTAAAATATGTCATGTTCGACTCGCGAAAAGTTTCAGTCCGTAGACAGCATTTCGCGAAATAAAGTATGTACAGCGGACGCGTACGGTACTAGAAATCGATGTTCTGCTTATTATTTAGATTTATCTCCTTGTGGATTTATCATTACATCATTATCATAATTGATAAATTACTCATTTGATCGTTATATATATGTAATTTGAGAGGAGCTAATATTTGTTTCCTTTCAGACTGCTTTCCAGGCTCATTGGTCCGGAAATTTCCAGTTCTGTACTCACTAGATGGTAACGGAGCACCCGAAAGACCATCAGAACTCAATGTTACTCCATTTGAAAAACGCTACTCTAATGGAAAATACTACCTCGGTGTCCATTTCTCAGTTCAACCACCAAAAACTGGTAAATCAATATTTCGACAACTAATGCCACACCGTATTTCTTCATAATTTATGAAGATAATAGATATTGTTTTCATGATAAATGTATTATGTAGAAAGAAAGAAAAAAATACTTAAAGTTGAGACAAATTTCATGAATTGGATTTTCCGATTTGAAAATGTAACATGTGTGTCTGGGATATGAATGCAGTCTTCTCTATGAGTTACATGCCATTGAAATACTGATAATGAAAAGAACATTCGAATTATACGTTAACTTCTTGAACAAGATTTAAACCAATTGTAATGCAACAGAAACGTGTTTCGGATATTAGATCCTCATTGTGATTTTCAGTTCCCCCTCCTAGTTTGATTTCTGAATTTGTGTATCAATTGTAAAGAATGAGTGGATCCAAACCTGTAGGGTCATTCGAAGTAAATGAAATAAAATCTGTGACCAAAAAGCAGTGGGGGGGGGGGGGGGGGGGGGAGGCTTCAATGATATTTTAGGATGAAATGACAAGTTTCCAGGAAAGCAAAGTATTGGATGATGTCAAATTGATAAAAGACCAACAAAGCTGCTTTCGGGTAACGTAGTAATAATCCACTACATTATTTCAAATATATGGAATGATGACGGGGATTTGACTCCTTTGTAGAGTGTTTGGTTGTCTTGTTTGATTTTGTAATTTTTTCTGGTTTTGTCTATTGGTTGTGGCTTGTTTTGGTTTTGTGTATTTCACTTTCACTTTCATTCATACAAAGTTTCGGTTTTTACACTCTATGGATAATACATTCAAGCTTACCTGAATATTTGGTTGTGTATTTTCTGGTATTTTTGACATTTGAATTAGTTTATGACTCACACAAACGAAGGTTTGATTTTTTTTATTTTTTCACCCTATACATGTGTAATATATCCAAGCTTAATCATTAATTTTCTTTTTTTTTTTTTTTGCATCGCAGCCAGTATAAATTATGTAAAGGGATTTGAACTTCGAATCTCAACGGTAGATGTTGACAGTGGAAGTAATATTGGACAAACAAGATGTATAATTTTCAACTTTTCACCTCCATTCCTGAATTACAATTATTCAAAGGTATAGTCAGAAGAACTTTCAAAATTGTTTTCAATGGCATAAATTACTATTTGAGCATAACTGCTTTTATTACTGCATTGGAAAATTTATTTATCGAAGCATGTGTACTCACTACTCATTTCGAATGGTAGAATAAGCACACAGTTGAAAACCTCACTTTCGACTTCTTTTTACGATATTTTGGTCTAATTACAACTTGCAGAATTTGTACTGCGTCCTACTTAGGCACGGTCCATTTGATATTCGGGGGGGGGGGGGGGGGGGGGGGGGTTTCGAAAAAAATAATTTTGCTCTGAATTTTGAGGAAAAAAATAAATTTGCTTATGGTGTGACAGAAAAAAATAATCTTGCTCTTACAAGTAATCTGAATTTGAAGAATAACCATAAAATTCGCTTAAAATTTCCGAAAATTTTCGGCTCGCTTCGCTCGCTACAGTTTTTACTGTCTATAAACATTTTTTGGCTCGCTTCGCTCGCCATAGTTTTCTTCTATAATGGCAAGTTCATATTTGAAAATATCAAAAGTATATGCATGTGACTGAAAGTTGAAACACAATTAAAATGCTTAAAAACATTATCAATATAATTTATTACTATTTATAGATACATGTACAAATGTATCACCATATTGTCTAATTTTATATACAAGCTTGGAAGGAGAATTTAATTAAGTTTTTCACTAGTTTTCATTTCTACATGTAAAAACTTGCATCAGGCCCTCTTACATGTTGCATGACATTATATACATTTTGTATACTGAAAATTATATATCACATATTGTAAAAATCTTTTATCGCTCTCAGTTTAGAAGTGAATTCAAGTTTTACATAAAAATAAAGTAATGTTTAAAGTAATTTAAGTAAAAATAAAGAATTTCTATTGAAAAAACACACACATGCTTAATACATGTATAATTCACACCAATTGTTATAAAAAAAATTTCCTTGCTCCAACTTTGCAAGAAAAAAAATAATTTTGCCCCGGTCCGGGGCTAAAAAAATAATCTTGCTCCGTCAAAAAACCCAAGCCCCCCCCCCCCCCCCCCTGAATATCAAATCGACCGTGCCTTACTAGTATGCCAAAATAAAGGCTACTTCACTCTGTATTAATTCAAGTTGGAAAATAGTTCAGACTATTCATTTCCAATCTTGAAAATAAATCAGAGGCACCGTAAATAATATCCTCTATTTATGTGGTTCTCTCTTGTTGTGGTTGTCGTCCATGGTGCCCTATGTTAACTACATATTTACGTGCTCATCATGCCAGTGAGTGTTCGCTTGTAGTTTCATATCGACTTTCTTTTCCTTCTTTTTATAGACGAAGTTTTCAGTCGATATTTATCCTTTGAGTATCGGCCTTGCGTCTTTTCGGACTTACAGTCTACCCAAGCCTCCCACAGAAGAAGACTCCGTTCGCATGTTCAGAGAGACTTCAATTGTCAACTACCAGTATGGATACAATGGTAAGTAAACAAAAAAAAATATGAAGAATCTGGCATTATTAAGCAAATAATTATGACATAATACCTTCCAGTTAAATGTTTTTATGAAGGTTATTTTTCCCAGTTATCATGGAACAGCCTTGTTGGTTCCCGTCTTTGATCCAAATGCATTTTACTCAAGACTCGATAAGTTTCCGCCGACTACTGTAAACATGGTTGTTTTCGCTGGGGATTTATTTTGCGATTATAATACTAAGACGTTACGCTTTGGGAAAACATTCGTGTTATAAACGTCTCTGCCTTTGGCCTTTGTAAGAAAATAGCAGGGTTATTTCCGCGTGAGAGAAATCTTCACTTGATTCATAAAATGCACGAATTTAACCCATGCGAAAATGTTCACATTAGCAGTACTTGTTTTCATAGCCATTTGATGAACTGAGAAACTGCTCCCTAAATTGACTTTACTGTTGCGAAGATTTTAGGGATTTCTGAAATGAGGAAATAAGATTCGATTGAACTATCCTACGGGAAGAATGTTTCATTGTCATCGTCATGAGAGTAATCTGTAAATGAAAAGGTAAAACTGAAATAATATGAAATGATTGACCAATCTTGGTCCTAATCATCTTACCGTGTTTTGTTGCAGGGGACGAGTCTAACAGATGGAGCACCTCTATTTCTTACTCTGTAGATTATGAACATGATGGCATACATGGCTCTATTTGGTTTTCTTTTGTGGCATCAGTATTATTTGATTTTCCATCGTACCAGGTGAAACTTTTCATGAAGGACGTCTACTACCCAGTTAAGGAGGTGACCATACCTAGAGCAAATGTCACTGTGAGTATGAAATAATCCCCATATGCAAATAATATAAGTAAAGAAACATAGTTGAAAAAAATGTAAATTGAATGCTACAAGAAATATGAGCAAATAAAAATATGATAAAGAATGGTGATACTAAACGTGTTTATTATCATTTTAGGGTCGACACGTTTTTGTAAATCTGCTTCCTGGAGAATATGAAATTGAGGTAACGTTATTGATGCCTACTTATTTTTTTCTATTAAAGAATTGACTAATGATTTTTTATGACTGTAATAATTTTTCTTTCTATCGATGTATAGACAAAAACCGATGCACAAACAATATAATCCACGAAGCGTAACATAATTCGTCAAATATTTCTTCAAATACTTACATCATTTTATCGAACTTTGATGTTTTTCAACAGAATAAACATATTAAAATGGTTTCAATTCAGTTGAGAACATTAAGAGTTAGGACGTATGGAAAGATATCATAAGTTGTTACCCGAAAGAAAGGACTTACGGTTAGAATTAGCTAACCCTAGGATGAAACCGTAAACTTAGGGCTTAGGGTTAGGATTCACCTTTCACATCCGTTACATTTTTTTATTTCAAAGATACACCCATACGACCCGTCTAGGACGGTAACATGTATGGATGGGAATGGCGTACCCAGGACATGCACCACAACGAGATCGGGGTATATAACAATTTCAGACAACAGAATATCGTCTTCAGGTACTATCATTTGTTCTTTCTAACATACCATCAATGATGTGTGTAAGCATTTTTAAGTCCTCTAGAAATATTTGTTAGAAGTATTTAGACTGAAAACAAAGAAAGTACTTTTTTGTATGTTTGTAGTTGAAGCAACTCTGCCGAAATTTACAAAGGCGGTAGCTATAGCCTTAGAAGGATTGCCTTTAGGTTAAAAAGCCTTTAGGCCTCATGTATTGATTATCTTAGGGATACAGAATAAATGAAAACTGTCATGGACAAATTTGTTGAAAACATCTGAAAATGAAATAAACATCGTAAGGGAATTCATTTCATTTTCTAGTCGATACAACATCATCAGATTATTCGACGATGAAGATGACCGGTAAAAACTTCCAAATTATACAAGAATTTGACGTAATGGATGAGATGGATGATGCGATAAATGATAGTTCCAACGACAAGAACAAGACAATGAGCCATACTACAGCGGCAATCATAGGGTTGGTGGTGGGAGTAATACTGCTCATGATACTCACCTACTGTGGCGTTTACCGTCAGAGGAACAGAAAGAGTGACGGTATTAAACGTTATGTGTTATCATTACAGTCATAATTCAAATTTGAATCAATTTACATTTTAATGAGCAGATATAGTTAGAGTAGAGGTATCTTATTTCAGGTAAATATTGCTCATGTATAAACTCGTTTTAGGCAAGACTTATTTTGTGAGAATGTTGCTTTGATTTAATTATTACTAGTATTACAAACAGTCTTTCGAATCTAGGCATGACAGAGAAATATTTGGAAAGTGGTGGAATGTATCGGTTTGGAAGTAGGAACGATCCAGAATTCGTTGTAAGAAACGGTACGTATCTAAATCCTTTTAATGTGCATGTACATCGAAACAATCACCGAAGTTTTCATGGAACTGTTGATTGCAAACAGGAGACGCCGACTCTCACCGGGCACTTGGCCTCACTTCAGAGTATTGTTTATTCCGGGGTTCCCACCTGTTCCAATCGAAATATTTTGCATTTCTTTCTTGTCTTTGAGACTGAATAGCAGATTGAAAAGATTTTATGATAAATGGTCTAGTGAGTATATTACTGATCATTGTTATTGTAAGATTACGCTCACAGAGGTAAAATTATCACAAAGATTCGAAAATCTCTTACCAATTACGAATCCTCGGGAGTGCAACGTAAGCTAAAATGGTTATATTTCAAATATTCAGGTAGAGATAACTTTTTTTCAAAAGTGAGATCCAACTCTGTCAAGGATCTATTCCGAGAATTAAAAAAAATTGTAGATGGTCAGTGCAAGGTTGATATGATTTAGAATGAAAGACATGTATTCAAGTGACAGTGTTTGGATATGAAACTTAATTCATTACAAAAGAAAAAAATCAAAGGACTGAAAGTCCTGCGAGTTGGCAAAAAGTAACATTGAGAAGAACATACAGAATACAAGTATCTATGCCTCAAATGCTTGAATGAGTGATTCTCACAATTCAAGAGTTGTCTCAAATCTACAAAAAGTCTGGAAATATATAGAATGATAGAACTTCTTAACCAAATAACTGCTTTTGAGGTAAGAGTTCAAGGTCATGTCAAATATGATCATGTCAAATTTGTTGCAATTGTTATAGGTGTATGTATGAAGTATAAAGTCCTATCACATTTACTTTAGGAGATATTTGCTTTTGAAACTTCTTAGCCAACTTAAAATCAACATCTTAGGTTTATTAAGTATAAAACTGAAAACTCTTTTTTCCTAGTTGGTAAATAGCTCATCAGAGCTAATGTTGATTGTTATAAATTATGTCTGACTTTAAAAAATATCATTGATTGATTGATTGATTGATTTACTTGTCTTAAGTTTTCTACACATCCACAAATTTCAATATCTAAGGTCTTTTTTTATCCTTAATACAATACTTTTACCTATTTATCTAAAAATGGGATGCTCCTTATTCAGAGGAGGGAAGTACAAAGAAAAAGATGCGCCATATTTTAATGCACTGACATCAACAAGTGATCACTATTCCTAAAGCATCGTTCCTTGTAGCATTTTTT
This sequence comes from Pinctada fucata, assembly GCA_028142955.1. Taxonomy (NCBI): domain Eukaryota; kingdom Metazoa; phylum Mollusca; class Bivalvia; order Pterioida; family Pteriidae; genus Pinctada; species Pinctada fucata. The sequence continues at coordinate 77,625,632 of AP027102.1, forward strand.
TGCATTCTCATAATGCATTTAACCCATTATTTACAACTTGAACTTAAACGTCTGTCGTCTAATATATATTCTTTTGTCAAATCATAGTGGTCCTATTTCTTACTGCGCCAGTAACATTGTGCGTTGTTTGGTCCGTGCAGGGTTATCAAGTGCGAAGTTGCAAGTGATAGCAATGAGAGTTGGCTTTGCCAACTTAAAATATTTCGTCTGTTTAAAGATAGATATACATGTATTAAAATCACTTCAACCTATCAATCACGGGGAACTGTATTACTAGCTAAACATATCAACAAAATGCACGAGAATAAGAATGGATAATAAAGAAAAAAAGTGTTAAACATTACTTCCCGAAAGAAGCATTCTGAACATAGTAATTTCTGTCTTGGTGTACCAGACATGCATAATTCGGACTACGAATCCTCAGCAGCGGTATTTTTGGCCTAACAGATTCAGGGAGGCGATGTCCTAGAGTCATCATTCGAATAAATGAAAGATGATTTCGGTTAGAACCATCCAAACAAATCTAATTTATACAATTCCCACTTTTTGACTTTCACTGCATGGTTAAAAGTGACGGATGTTGTCCGCAAGCAGAAGATGCTCACTCCTCCAGGGTACATGATGTCATCAGCATGGGGTATCACTCTTGCTTCTTTTCATACAATTTTTGTTGTTTGGGTATTCGCCTTTCTGGGTTAGTATGCCCACTTGCGAATTTTGAGTTCTGATGCTATTCAATTTGAAGACGTTTAACATTGGGTTGTGTGTTTTTCTTTCACTCACTCATGAAAGTTAATTACAAAATCAAAGACTTATAAGACTTATATTTAAATTCTTAACATTGCATTTAATCTTATGGTTTGTTTTATCAGGAGACGTACATGGATTTCCTGACAAGTCAATAGTATTGGGATATACGGCGGATAATTCGTTCCACGAAGAGGCCGTGCGTAAACTTGGTATCTACTTGCAGGAACATTTTGGAGTGACTGTTTATGTTGAGTGCTGCCCGCTAGAACCAGATGCTCAAAAGACGTCATCATTAGCAAATTTTATCGCATCGAAGTCAATGTTCATATTTGTATGCTCTCCGGTTGTATACCATCTCTATAATGAACAGAATGGAATGTCTACCTCAAACGGTGTTCAATGTCTAATGAAATACCTGGAGCATAACGAATGCGTCATTACAAATGCTGAACGCAAAAGTTTCGTTTCTGTTGCATTTGAGTACCCACAGACGAAGCAATTTATCGTCTCAGAGATTTTTCATTCTGAAACGTTCACTCTGTCAGGGGATATTGATAAGTTGGTACAATATTTGTCACAGAAGATGGCAACAGCAGATGCAACCAAGTCACCAAGAGGTAATAATACCTATTACGATGATATGGACGAGGCAATTAGAGTCGCTATCTGCTACTACATGGAAAATGGTAGTTTTGGACAGAAAGTAATGTGCCATGGCCATGATCGTAAAACGCAACCTCTGGAAAGCATAAGTAACGTTATCCAGGCAAATCATGGTCATGACAAATTTGGTCGCCTTTTTCAAAGTCCTGATCCTTCAAACAAAGTTACAACCCACATCGATAATTTTCCTCGAGTACAATTCCAGTTCATCCCACCATCAGATACCTCTCTTCCAGAAGACACCCTGACGCCAGTCGTGTCAGACGACATTGAGGAGCTTAATGGTCGGAATATCGATCCCAGCGAAAAACGTCTACTCTATATTGATGGTCGCCTTAAAGGTTGTCTAGTAATTGAAAACTTTGCCGACGAGGAATGTGTCAGCATTGGAAGCACAAAAAGTGTTTGACCCTAAGTGTACCTCTCTCATACACACATAATCCTAATAAACACACGAAAAGTATGACTATATGTGTACCTCGTTTAATAATACTTTATTTGTTCATGTTTTTTGGTTTGAGAATTTACCTCATTTTGTATTGTTTCAAATATTTATCCGATATATACATATGATAAGCTTACTTTGAAAGCAAAAGGCAGCTCTTTTGTATTGCATATTGAATAATCAACATACATATATAATGTGTTGTATCAAAACGCTTCTCTGGTAACTTACATACTGCCAGAGCCGCAGGATATCTGTTATATCTGATGTTGCCTGCAACCAATACTTTCTGAGATTTCTTACCATCTATGCTGCATGTATGAAGAATATAAAGTATTGAAGTAGAATGGTCAACATTTATTCACTTGAGAAGGGATCATGTAAGCTAGGTGTGTCAAGTTTATATATGTCAAGTACATGAATGAGTACATTCACTGTTACTTTTCATTTTCAAGCCTGTTTTCATGTAGAGATAGAGAGGAAATACTTTTTTAGAAGGGATGGACTTAATGTACAGCTATAAAGTATCATTGTCATTCAGATTTCTGAGTTGACAGTGAACTAAGAGGGAAACATCTTTAAACAACTTGACTTTGAAATTCCAAGCGAATATGAGTATTGAAATAGGGTTACATAAGTGGTATCTGCCTTGAGTTTGGTACCTCGTTTTTCTTTTCATATACAAGTGGTGATATAATTGTTTCCCTTTTTAGTCTTCCTTGGTTTCATTTTGAAGTAGATAACTACTTGTATCTAAATCTTTCTCTTTTCAAAGTCAGGTTTCACATGCATTGAAGTTATTGTTTTATAAATTGCGTGCAATTCATATTTCCCTTTCCGTAAATCGTGCAAATGTAGGCATAACAAAATGTAAGCTCAACGGCAATTTTATGAATCAATGCTTCTATATGTTCGACACCTCTCTGTGGAAAATCTAATGATTTTGCCTTGCCTTCTCGATTTTGAGACTGAATTACTGATCGGTACTTCTTTAATGTTTATAATTCTTAACCTTTTTCAAAATCACAAACTGAATGGTTGATTGGATGATTGAGGAAAAGAAGACCTTTTCTGTCTTCGGTTCAATAAGATTCTTAGACGAATATTCTATAAAATTTCACTAATACCGGAATAGCGCGAAAATCTATTTAGGTGCATTGTTTCATGATTATGTAGATTAAAAACAAAAAATACTTCACGGAAATAGTTTCGAGACATCTGATGGGTTGTTTTTCATGGTTTTGATCTAATGATTCTCTTTTGTTGCTCTAATCCCGTGCTGTGTACCAGGAAGAGGATACAACAGTATGATCTGCAATTTTTACCACAAAATATTCATTGGCTAATGTGTGTATCAGCTTGGTTGTTTTTGAAATGGCTTTGTATTTTCACAAAATAAAGACACACATGATGTAATATCGTGTTACTGGTACTTCCTTATTTAAACGTACATTATAGGGCAGGATTGATGTCATAGGTTTAATAAAAAAGAGAGGACATCAAAGATACCGTGCATCACCGCTACAATAAATAAGTCCTTACTATTACTTGTTTTAAGAGGTACTTTATTTTTTTTATCATTAATAATTGAAATTCTCTTCAAATAATTCTATTTGATATTAGGACTTAGTCAAGTGACATGGCGGATCCAGGAATTTTTTCAGGGGGGGGGTCCTAAATTCCGAATTTCCGAACAAAAAATCACGCAGACGCAAGAAAATAAAGTTATTGATTGATGAGTGTCAGTTCTGTCTCTAATAGATGACTGGAGAGCAATGGCGAGCAATCAGCTTAAACTTTTGAATTTTCACATCATTGTAATTGATTAAATTGATTATCAGTTCTAATATGTAAATACAGCAAATGGCGAGCGATAGCGAGCCAGCGAATTTTTTTCCCAAGAATTGGAATAAAGTCCACTATTCATGTCTTTTTCAGTTTCTTTTCGTTTCCTTAGTGCTCTTGTTTATTGACATAGGTGTAATGCATATGTGTACATAGGAAAGCGCAGCATCATTTGAAAATAACGTACATGTATGTAATAAATTACACCTCTAAATAAGAAAAAAATTTGAAATACTGACGGCAAAATATTATATAAAATGAAAGATTTCTAATAGAAATATATTTTTTTTTTCAAATATTATTACAACAAAAGGGGAATTGGGACTTAATCTAATGAAATATGTATATAATAACAAAAAATTAGCAATGTATCGAAAATTCCAGGGGTGGGGGTGGGGGGGGGGGAGGGGGGTTCCGGAGCTCCGAACCCCCCCCCCCCCCCCCCCCCCCCCCCCTCTGGATCCGCGCTCGAAGTCTATGTAAATGGTAGAATATTAACGTTCACTTATGAGTGTCAGTACGAAAAAATAGATTAAAACTTCTAGATGAGTGCATGATGGTGCTGGCGATAACATTTATCACAATAACTCACTGTAGAATATCACGTGATATGCAAATAACCTCTAACCCGGGAACAAGGATATACTTTATATGGAACTATTTCATGTCTACCATATGAACATCATTATCATTTATACGGTGGTTATCTTTTCTGGTCAAAGAACACTTCAACGGATTTTTTTTTAATATTTTGTTTACATGTTACGATATGGTGCACGTAAATAAAAACAATTTTCTGCTGAAGTGTTTTATGAAAATAACTCTATTCTTGACTAGAATAGATTACCATATAAATGATAATTTTACTTGAATGTAGGCCCAAATGGAATTTTCATAAAGTAGATTTAGACAGTATTTACATTGTTTAATCGAAGGGGATTCCAAGGCTTGAGATTATTTGCCTGTCACGTGATATGCGACCGTGATAACTTATACTTTTAAAGATGTTTGAAGTTATCATTCGATTTGAAAGTTTCCTATGTAGTTACGTGTGTCTAGTAAACAGGAAAATAATCAATTATCACCGGCTACTTTCAATTTTATCTGGTTTGTGTATTAAAGTATCAATCACTTCCGTTTAGGATCCACGGTTATGTGTTTCTTTTAAACTTTAAGACTTTTTTATTCTATCATTTTCCGTATGCCGTCTAAAACAAATTAAAGGCAAATTCATCTGATTGGCCAGTGAATTTCGATTTGCACTCCGTAGTTAATAGCTTGGAAATTTTGAAACCTTGCAGGGTTACAGTACTCGATGTCATACAAAAAGAATGTTGCACGACTTGACCTCTTCTTATATCACGGAACTTCCATTATTTAGTTACCCGAGTTTACTCCCTTTTTGGGAAATCTCTTCTTATTTGTTTGTTTTCCAGAACTACGAATAAAATTCTTATCAATTATATTCTACTAGGAAATAAAAGGTAAAGGTAGAGGATTATAGTCTTGTTCGCCTGATCCTCACGCGCTCCCTGGTGAGACCTGTACACTCCAGTGCATTCTCAACTCCCTTAGGAGTACACAAACAGAGCTGCTGTTTAGGCGCTGATGGTTTCATTCACATTACAGCCTCGACACCGGTTTATTCCTGGGTTGAGAGAGTGCAACGTAGCGTAAAGTAACTTGCCTAAAGATACTATGCTTTTGCAGTGACATGCGACGGTGAGATTCGGACCCATGACCCATGGATTCTTAGTTCATCGCCCTAACCACGACAGCAGAGTGATCAGTTTCGAAGAGAGTCCCTGTATTTTATATATACTGATATTGGTAAGTGCCACTGCTGGTTGACCAAGAGTCCCCGAGGGCACATGTAGCCAAGTTCGATCAACTTTGGTTGATCGTTTGCGTTTTCAACGCATTTGAAATTTTCTGTTACAAAATTTCTTGAAATTTCTAAAACGTGGGTCCTGTAGCATCATATCCCACCCATTCTGCTACGTCTTTTGGTACATTTTCGGACATAGTAATTTTCATACTTTTTGGCCATATTACATTGTTTAGACTGAGGATCACTGACGAGGGTTTAGTACCCGAAACGTGCATGTCTGGTCCATGCTGTAAATTTATCAGGTTTTTCAGGTTTTAAATGATGCCATTGGATTTAAAGACGTTTAACATTTGAACCACTTGGTGATTGTCACTGCTGGTGGACCAAGAGTCCCCGAGGGCGCATGTAGCCAACTTCGATCAACTTTCAAACAAACAAAAACCTCCACCATATGAAAAGAAGCGAACTCCCGATATGGGAGTGAGACAAGGTGCACAGGAAGAGTAAGCATCTCCTGCTTGCATGCAACACCCGCCGCTTCAATTCGGTAGAACTGTCACATCCGGTAACTTCCATTTTGGAAGACATAGAGTACAATCTTTGGTTGGATGGTTCAAATGGTCTATGACAGAATATCATCCACCATTCTGGAGAGTGGGACATCATAGTGAATGACGAGTTCCCCATATCGACCGTAGAACTTCCTCAGTGATGATGTTAATCGGTCACAAACATATCCCTGACTGAGAAGCTTATCTGAAAGAAGCCTAGCTCTCTGAACAAAATCCGTATACTTCGTACTTGCTCTGGCATAGCGTATCAACTGAGATATGAACACGCCATAAGCAGGCGATGAAGGGATGTTGCTACTCAGAAAAGGAAAGTTTGTAATGCTGAAATTGAAGTCGTCACGTTTGTCATAGAGTGAGGTGTTCATGTGACCATCAGTGTCGTAGGACAACATTATGTCCAAGTAGGATGCTGAATTATTTTTCTCTGTAGTTTCTTTGACTTCAAGCTCTGAAGGATAGATACTGCTGAGATAATCCGCGAATTTTGGATTATTGATGGACAACACATCGTCTATGTATCTGTAAGTGAAGTTGAATTCAGAAGCTAAGTATCTTTTCCCTTCAGAGACCAGAGATTGAATGAAATCAGCTTCGTACGAGTAAAGGAAAATGTCGACAAGGAGTGGGGCACAATTGGTCCCCATTGGAATTCCGACAATTTGCTGGAAGACCTTTCCTCCAAACACCACAAAAATGTTGTCGATCAGAAAGTTTAACATCTGAATAATATCAGTTTCAGTGTACTTATTTTCAGAATCGGACTTTTCTTTTACAAAGTAGGTTTTGTCAAAGTTAACAACAATAAATTTGTATTTGCGATTACCGTTCTTACTTGTAAACGCATTACTTATAACTTTTGCGAGTCTTTCTTTCAATTTAGAATGTGGAATTGTAGTGTAAAGTGTAGAAAAATCAAAGGCTTTGATCGAATGGACTCTTCTAAAATGAGTTGATTTCAGATGTTCTAAAAGTTCCTTCGAATTCTTTAAAATCCACATCTGGTTGATACCACTGCGAGAATATACTGTCGAACGATATTTTTGAAGCCCAGATTTGATTTCAGATAAAACTTTGGTGAGTAAGATCGATACAGAATTGGTAGATCATTTTGAGGAACCAGCGATGAAATGTTGTTTGTACGGATTCTTATGCATTTTAAGTATGCAGTATAAGTATGGCAAATCTAAATCTAAATTGTTAGTGTCGAAGCCAAAGGAAGCAAGAGCTGATTTGTGGTTATCTAATATTTCAGAGGCAGAAAGGTTTGTTGGGGTGTAAGTGGGATTTCCAGTTGTCGAATTTAAACCCAACTCTTTAACTAGACTGTCGAAATAGTACTTTTTACAAGTAAATGTGTGATTATTTGAGGCTTTTTCCGCTGGTGTGATGACATAATGCTCTTGGAGGTAGGTAAGCTCTGTGATAACATCAGGGTCTTTAAATATATAGTCTCGAATCTGGTGTTCACAGTTGATTTTAATCGGTTAATTCTAGATAAAAGTAACCCTCTGATGGATTTTATCCATTCGGAAAGGGTGTCGAGCTGTACATCCTCTTTCTTTGCCCAACGTCTTGCATATTCCTCACAAGAGGCCATGATATTTTTGACATTTTGGTTCCATGTAAAGGACATACTTTCTCTGTATTTGGGGCCCTTTTTTAGCTCACCTGAGCCAAAGGCTCAAAGTGAGCTATTGTCATACCGGATTGTCCGGCGTCCGTCGTCCGTCCGTTAACTTTTCACATTTTCATCTTCTCCTCTGAAACCGCTTGGAGGATTTTGATGAAACTTGGTATGCATGAAGTACTAAAAGTCCTCTACCAAGTTTATTCATTTCGGCTCGATCCCTGCAGGGGTGGATCCAGGGCGGGGTCAAATAGGCCCCGGAGGGTACCCCTCTTCAAAAATCTTCTTCTCCAGTTCCACTGAATGGATTGAAAAACTAATTGTATCTATGTGATCTAGAAGGATGTATGATTCAAGTTTGTTCATTTCGTTAAAATCCGATAACCAATTTTTGACGCGTTTTGACGTCTTTTTCGACATTGTATTTTTAATGCAAAAATTGATATTTCTCTTAATATTTTCTTTCTTACTGAAAAATTCTGCTCCAGTTTAGTTTAATTTAGCCATTTTTAAGCAGAGGAATGCTTTAGTGAAAGAATTTTGCTGAAAAGTTTATATTTTAATTTTCAATGATTTTTTAACACTGTAAAAAAGGAAGGGGGATGGTCATTTTCATCATTTTTGGCATTTTATGGTTCTTCTCATGAATGATTGTTCTAACATTTATCAGAATTATTATAAGGAATGTAACAGTGATGAATTTTTTTCAATATCTTGACTTTTAGATTTTTAATGATTTTTTATTACTTTAAATAGGTATTTTTTCAGTGTGTCAATGAGTCCCAAGGTAGCGAGTTCAAATCCCAACTGGGGCATAAAATTTTTTTTTCTTTATTTTTCATTTTTCCTCCACTTTTTAAGCTTTGAATGCAATTTTTAACTTTTCTGAATAATTTTAATGCCAATTTGGCCATTTTTTTTGACTTCGGCATTTTTTATGAAGTTTGGCATTATCTCCATATTAATTCCCCTTGGGTTCATATTGATATATTAAAAGCTATATTCTAGGTAAAATTAAATTAATAAATGTTTGTGTGATAGCATTTTTGATTTACAACATGTACAATTTGAATTTATAATAATTCTTTTATTGCAAAGATTATAAAAAGAGGGGGGGGGGTTCAAAATTTCTATAACAACATCTGTTGTCAATTTTTTTCAATTAGAAGTTAGGAACCGGACAAAATATTGTCTTTTTAGCTTGAGCCAAAGGCTCAAAGGGAGCTATTGTCATACCGGATTGTCCGGCGTCCGGCGTCCGTCCGTCCGTTAACCTTTCACATTTTCATCTTCTCCTCTGAAACCGCTCGGAGAATTTTTATTAGCTCACATCGACGAAGTTGAGATGAGCTTATGCTATAACCCCGGCGTCCGCGTCCCCGTCCGCGTCCGCGTCCACGTCCGGTTAAAGTTTTTGGGGTAACTCAGTATCTGACAAAGTACTGATGCTACAGTAACCACACTTGCACAAGTGATTCATCTTGGGTTGCTGAGGTGAACCCATGCATCGGATGCAGCATCTGACCTTCATTTTCCGGTTGAATGACTTTGTCAATGTCTGGTTAAAGTTTTTGGGGTAGTTCAGTATCTGACAAAGTACTGATGCTACAGTAACCAAACTTGCACAAGTGATTCATCTTTGGATGCTGAGGTGAACCCATGCATCGGATGCAGCATCTGACCTACTTTTTCCGCTTGAGTGATTTTGCCTCATAAGGCCAATATTGAGCAAAGTATAAGTGCTACATGTACCAAACTTGCATATTGGATGTATCTTTGATCAAACTTTCATAAAATGACCTTGACCTACTTTTTCCACTTGAGTGATTTTGCCTTTAAAGGCTAATATTGAGCAAAGTATACGTGCTACATGTACCAAACTTGCAAATTGGATGTATCTTTGATCAAACTTTCATAAAATGACCTTGACCTACTTTTTTCGCCTGAGTGATTATGCCTTTAAAGGCTAATATTGAGCAAAGTATAAGTGCTACATGTACCAAACTTGCATATTGGATGTATCTTTGATCAAATTTTCATAAAATGACCTTGACCTACTTTTTCCACTTGAGTGAGTTTGCCTTTAAAGGCCAATATTGAGCAAAGTATAAGTGCTACATGTACCAAACTTGCATATTGGATGTATCTTTGATCAAACTTTCATAAAATGACCTTGACCTACTTTTTCCGCTTTAGTGATTTTGCCTTTAAAGGCCAATATTGAGGTAAGTATAAGTGCTACATGTACCAAACTTGCATATTGCATGTATCTTTGATCAAACTTTCATGAAATGACCTTGACCTGCTTTTTTCCACTTGAGTGATTTTCTTAATATACATGTACTTAGAGATATGTTTAAACTGAACTTTGCTGCCACGAGGTGAGCTTCGTAATCTTTGATTACACTATGTTTAAACTTGGTATGCATGAAGTACTAAAGGTCCCCTACCAAGTTTGTTCATTTCAATTGGATCCATACCGGGGTGGATCCAGGGCGAGGTCAAATTGGTCCCAGAGGGTACCCCTCTTTAAAAATCTTCTTCTCCAGAACCGCTGCATGTATTGAAAAACTAATGTTATCTGAGTGATCTAGAAGGATGTATAATTCAAGTTCGTTCATTTTGTTTAAATCCAATCACTAATTTTGACGTCTTTATGGCCTTAATTACTTTTATTGAAAAACTGATATTTTTCTTATTCTCTTCTCTCATGCTGCCTTAATTTATGTGCATGCATTTTTTATGTCATATTACTAACTGTTGTTTTGTTCAGTCTTGTGTGCTTTGTTTAATTATATGTTATTTTATGTCTTGTGTTAACCTGTTTTCATAAATGACAACTTTTAATACATATTGTCTTCTCTCAACATACCCATTACCCAGTGTTCTCAGGTGAGCGATGTGGCCCCTGGGCCTCTTGTTAACAATTCTCTCAACTTGTCGTTCTTGACTATACCAAGGTCACCAGTAATAACGTGTCCACAAGGAGAGTAGTTGAAATCCGATGAAGAACATTCGCAAGGAAGTGGATGTAGTGAGGGATTACTTAAATCAATACACTGCAGGAATCGTTTGTAATTGTAAATTTTAGATGCAACTGTTATTGTGTAGCTATAGGAAATACAAGGAGTTTCTTTTCTTTTGAAATATGATGGGATTTTTTCAGTGACAGTTTTGTGATTCAAAATTTGACCAAGATTCAATTTATCAATACCTTTGTTTGCAAATCTTACTTTAATGAAAGGACGGTTTGTTTTCTCTTCTGATTTATCTGATCTAACTGCTTGAAATTAACGAAAAGTAGAAATGTCCAATATGACTCCTTGTAGTCTGTATTCTGGAGAACGTGTATCATATCCCACCCATTCTGCTACGTCTTTTGTTACATTTTTGGACATAGTAATTTTCATACTTTTTGGCCATATTACATTGTTTAGACTGAGGATCACTGACGAGTGTTTAGTACCCGAAACGTGCTTGTCTGGTCCATGCTGTAAATTTATCAGGTTTAATTTTAAATGATGCCATTGAATTTAAAGACGTTTAACATATTAATATGTGTCCTTTGCATCGAACATTTAAGTAGCATCAGATATTAGTCGATCACATGATAAATCCTATTGGTTATTTCAGTGGTTAAGCACGCGGCACAATTGCTTTTTGCGCAAGAGAGCTACGTCCCTCAGCAAGTATTTAAATGACGTAATGGACAATGCATGAAAGAGAAGTGGGGGAAAATAAAGGACACTTTTCTTTGATATCCCAAGTAAATTGCAATTAATAACTTCATTAATTAATTAATACTACGGTCATATGATGCACTAAACCCATTAATGCCCGTTTGTGTCGGTGCTATTCTCTCATAGTGTTGCTTTTTGAAGGTAAATACATGTAGTGCCCTCGCCGACGCTCGGGCAATAGTCCTTTTAAAAACAACACAATGACAGAATAGTACCCACACTAATGTGCATAAATAGGTATATAATTATGTTTCCAATCAAAAGAAGATCTAATTAAACCCAATGAAATGTTGTGGTTTTGTCTGTTTGTTGTAATCTGACGTGTGTGTTCCGCTGGGATCAGTGCAGTGTGGTTATTTTGTATATCTAAACCTATTCTAAAGTTTATTTAAAGAGTGCATTGTGTATCTAGCACATTCGAATCATCCAAGAAATTAGAAAAGCATTATGTATTAGTGTAACGTATAACCGAATTACACTGTTCTAAAGAAAAATTAAAATGTCCAACCATGCTGGTGGAGGTTTTTGTTTGTTTGCTTTGGTTCCTGTTTTATCCTGATTTTGTATGCCTTCGGTTTCTGATTTTCTGAATTATCGATTTTGTGCTGTATACAGGGATATGGTCATTATCCATATTTGTCATGCTGTCAGAGAGCAATCTTCATGACAAAATGTTATTTCAAGGATTGAATTTAAAAAATACATGCAACTTCACTCATGTTAGAAATGTTCGTCATCAGTGAGAAGGGGAGTTATCTCTCCATTGATGTTGTTTCTCCGATGTCTACACCAACCAATCCACGACTTATAGAGCACAATGTCTTCTTTACGAAATAAGACATAGATCCAGGGGTTTAATTTGTCAATGCCAACCTAATACATAAAAGGTCATAATCACTATCTGATTCCACACCTTTTGAAGCAGCATGCTGTAGAACATTGACCTACAAAGAAAAATGGTATATTTACATAAATATAGTCTACGAACGTAAAGAAATGAAATACACAATATTCAGGAAAGGAACGAAATTTGAAAAAAGGACAGATGTAAATATATCAATTACCAAATGTGGTATCCAAAGAGCAGAAAACAAGATTGCAACTGCAGCCAGAAAAATGTTACTATGGAAATCATATCCACCCGGAATTCTTTCTGCGTCTGTGAGGCGAGCCCGGAACTGAGGAGAGGCTGTAACTATATGGAACATCCAAACATTAAGTACAGTGTTGGCCGAAACGTAGGTCAAACCGAAAATGGAATAGAAATAAGCCAGCGTCATTTCCGTGTTGTCCGATGTTATTTTGACGTCATCCGTGTACATGTAGCACCATGTCTTTGACATGGACAACCGTGTCTTGTGAAAAGGGAGATGAACAAAGGAAAATATACCGGCAATCGTCCAACAAATGAAAAGTGCACCGCAGCACTTTCTTCCATTTAAATTTTGCGGTATTGATGTCGAATACATGACGAGTAGTCTATCGATAGTCAGGGCACCGATCACAAGGGCCGACGACCATAGACCAAACATCAACACGAAAGAGTCGTAACTGCACACAGAAGGTGTAAAGTTTAAACTAAAGTTGATGGATTTCGCTATCGTTACTGGTGCCGCTAGTACTCCGATGGATAAGTCGGATATTACAAGACCGGTAAATAACCGATAGAACGAATGCCATCCATGCTGGCGAGATGATTTTATAAGTAACACGAGAGCTATGGTGTTACCACCTACTCCAAATATTAGCTGTAGTGCCATAGGTACCCAGTCAAAAAGATCTTTCTTTGTACTAGCCATAATTTCAAATGTTTTCTGTCGAAGTAATCGGATAAAGCGAAACAAAAGTTTCTGATAGATATGTAGAAATAATATCAATATGAGTGATAATATACTTTCAACGTGAAATTTAAAATTTCGTTTTCATATAAAGATAAAGTACGAACAATTATTTCAGATTAGCCAATTTTACACAAGATAAAAATGTATCTGCACCTATTTGATAGATTTCTGATTTGTTATTATGAAATAATTTTTTAAACTAATGTATGATATTTACAATGGATCTCTTCGGACTATCACACATTCTACTATTTACACGTGCAATAAATTTCTATTGAAAGTTATCTTCTCAGTAAGGAAAGTCGTGATTTGCCTCCGGAATAGTAAATTTCCTCACCGCCTGCCTATAATGTATACATTGGATCTTCTCCTTACCTTCACATCGTAAATGATACCCTTTTGCAAAGCAAGATGAAACTTCTAGGTCAGTGCTATGAGGGCAAGATATGTCGTCCTTCGTGTACCAATGATGTCATTTTCCTCCTAGATATCGTCTGATAGTTACATTTTTGTGTGTGTGTTCCGCTGTGATCACAGCAACGCCGTCATGTAAGGGATCTCCTTCTTCTTATCGTACAGAGGAACTTTCAAATGATGGTAATGTATGTCAGCAACTGACCTTGTTACTACAGAAAATTGTATTTTTAAAGTCAATACTATGAAAATTTAAAGTACTTAAAAAATTTTTTTTTAGTCGAAAATGTTAAAAAAGAAACCATTTATTTTAAAACAATCAGAAACACGAAGTTGATAGGTTCTACGGTTTCAATCTTTTCAGCAAGCTGAAGTGACGTCTGTTGATCAGTGAGTGAAAGTCAAATATAAAACCCAAAATGAGAATCCGGAAATCACCATCATTCTAGAAAGATGTAAAACAAAACAAAGACAGGGAAGTGAAATCATCAGCAGGCTTTTTCATGATAAAAGATTTATTGTAGGTGGTGCTGTAACATGCCAACGCCGTATAAATTAGTTCAGCTTATACATATTTTTTTTAATATCACATGAATCATGTAACATATGCAATACAAGTCGAAGTATCTAATTAAGAAATATTGTGCACATATAGACTCGCTTTATTGATTAAAAACAATGAAGTCGAACTATGGTCCCGGAATCAGAATTTAGAATACGAAAATTGCCAGAATTCATTGTAGGTGACGCACCCTTAATTCATTAAATGAAGATCTACACTATAATACAAAAATGCAATTCCGGTAATCCCGAAGCCTGCCAAACATGGTAATTTCTTGTGAAACATTCTCTTTCAAAATAGAATTGATGAACACTGAAGACTACCACCACACATACAAACAGTATGGGATCATTTTATCATTTCAGAATTTTGTGCTGAAGTTATTTTTATGGTTGCCTTTATGTTACACTTCCACTCACTCACTCACTCACTCACTCACTCACTCACTCACTCACTCACTCACTCACTCACTTCTTTTCAATCAAATATTTTCAAACGCTGCTTTACACTAAATTTCTTGAAATTTCTAAAACGTGTGTCCTATAGCATCATATCCAACCCATTCTGCTACGCCTTTTTGGTACATTTTTGGACATAATTTTCATACTTTTTGGCCATATTACATTGTTTAGACTGAGGATCACTGACGAGGGTTTAGTACCCGAAACGTGCATGTCTGGTCTATGCTGTAAATTTATCAGGTTTTAAACGATGCTATTGAATTTAAAGACGTTTAACATCCAAATGAATTCCATTCGAGGAAGAGTGTTCCATCTTTCTTCGACCAATCATTAGAATTAAGAAATGACATATTTTGCTATCTTGATAGTTTGTACATGTAACTGTGATTTGTCGGAAGAGTGGATATGTTTGATATTCCAAGGTTCCTTATTCAACATTGTGTCACAGTTACGTTCATACAGACCCAATGAGCCTATTTATATGGGATATTTGACTAAAATCCATCATGAAAAAGTAGTCCTCAAACTTAGTGAAGGCATACGAATGTTAATGATGCGGACATAGTTCTTGTAAGTATGTCCGCATCATAAACATTCGTATGCCTTCACTTAGTTTAGAGGACTACTTCTTCATGATGGATTTTAGTCAAATTAATTCTAATGATAAATGAATCCTCTTTATATTATTTAACCATTCACCCTTATCTTTTCTAAAAATTGAATTTGATTGTAGATTTTTCATTTTGTTTTTTGTCTCCAACAAACAAGGGATCTAGGCACTTTTCTTGTATGTTACTTTAGACAGACTCAAGAGTCTTGTTTTTATTAGTTTTATATCATCTAAGAGAGATTTCTTCATACATATCGCTACTTTGTCCCGAAGCACTTTCTTATGAAACTCGGTAGAATTTAGAAAAGAACATTCCCTACTCTTATCAACCCAATTGAAAAAGAGGGCATCTTTCAAACATTTTAAAAGAAAATGGGAAATAATCATTATCATAAAGGTTTATTGTTAGTACATGAATTTCTTAATTTGTAGTAATTTTATTTCTCAAAACAGTTATAAATTCAATGACACACTCAGTTCTGTCTGTTGGCGTCGAAAGAGTAGATTTACTTATTTTACAGTAAAATCCTATACGATCTCAATGTAAGTTGCCGTTATCTTCGAGATGACCCCTATAAGATACTGAACGTTCAACTTCTATTTTCTGTCCCATAAAATGAATTTTATCATATTGCAATTATATGATCCGAATTTAATCAAAATATCTTGGGTAGAAGTTCATTATTTTTTATTTAGGCACAGCCTCGTTAAGACCAAGCACACGATAGGGATATTAAAACAAAAACGTAAGAAAGGGACAATAAACGGAAATTAATGCATAAAAGGAATGGCTATGTGCGTACTTACTGATTTTTTCTAACGCCAATTTGCTACAATTTTGATAACTGATACATCGTTTCCGCTGTCTTAAGTAATGTTCAAGCAGGACGCGGAAAAAGTTTAAGAGCAAATACTAAAAGGATGCTCGCCTGTCCATATTTTGGTAAATTGTATAGATCTTTCATTGCTAAGGAATATAACAAGATTACAACAGCCTTCTACCGACGATTTCTGGCAAGAAAAGAAAGGAGGGGATCTCCAACAACACTAGGTTGCAGCACCCACAGCAAAATCCCCAAACACCCATGCAAAAAACACAGAACAGGCAAGTCACACTCTTAAAAAGTGAAAAGGTTAATATTACGAACCAACACAGATATGGTTAATGACCATATCAGGTACAAAATCGATAATTCAGAAAATCATAAACCGGAGGCATACAAAATCAGGATAAAACAGGAACCAAAGCAAACAAACACATATCTCATCACATGAAAAGAAGCGAGCTCCAAACATAACAACTCTCTGTGGAATATGCAAGAACAAAATAGAAACACAGCGAACACTAAAATAATACAACAATCGTCTTTAACATTCTATATGATTGAATATTTTTAAACTAATACAGAATTTCAGGCTAAGTAGGCGAGTTAAATTTAAAGCACTTTCAATAACTCGACTTTGAGATTCCAAGCAAATATATAAGTATTGGAATGGGGTTAATATAAGTGGTATCTGTCTTGAGTTTTGTTCATAGGTTTTCTTTTTGTATACAATTGGTGATATAGTTGTTTCCCTTTTTAGTCTCCCTTGGTTTCATTTTGAAGTATGTCACTACTTGTGTTTAGATCTTCCTCTTTTCAAAGTCAAGTTTCACATGTATTGAAGTTATTGTTTAATAAATTGCGTGCAGTTCACATTTCCTATTCCGTAAAGCGTAGGTATAACAAAATCTACTCTCAACGATAATTTCATGAATCAGTGCTTCTATGTTCGACACATCTCTGTTAAACTTGTTTACACCTTTTCAAAATCACAAACTGAATGGTTGATTGGATGAATGATGATAAAAAGACCTTTTCTGCCTTCAATGCAGTAAGATTCTAAGATGAATATTCCATAGCATTTCACTCATTATGCCGTTTAACGCGAAAATCTATTAAGGGGCATTGTCTCATGATTATGTAGATTTACAAAAATCCCTTCATGGAAATAGTTTCGAGACATCTGATTGATTGTTTGTCATGTTTTTGATCTAATGACACTCTCTTGTTGTTCGTATTCCGTGCTCTGTACCAGGAAGAGAATACAACAGTATGATCTGCATTTTTACCACAAAATATTCATTGGTGTTTGTATCAGCTTGGTCGTTTTTGAAATGACTTTGTGTTTTCACAAAATAAAGACACACATGATGTAATATCATGTTGCTGGTACTTCCTCATCTAAACGTAAAGTATAGGATAGGATTGATGTCAGAGGTTTAATGAAAAAGAGAGGACATCAAAGATACCGTGCATCACCACTAAAACAAATATCATTTTCTTAAGTCCTTATATCCCTTACGTCGAATTAATCTTAAAAGTAAATTTCATTCAAATAACTTTTAAAATTAAACGAAATGCTTCTACTAGTGAGCAAACATTTTCTTCTCTGTTTTATCGTAATGAAATTTCTTTTTCTAATGCAATGTCGCTATAACGTCGAATTTCATTGATTATTTGCTCCTTAGTTACGGCAGTAAAACGAGAACACACCAGGCTTTGACGTTGCTAATGCCACATTTCGCCTTATATTCACAAAAATAAAGATTGCATTAGAATGGGAATAACTAGATACTGACGCTATGTTTGCGGACGACAAATGCTGATTTTACGGTGCAAACATCCGTTTTTCTGGCTCCGCTAATGCGTCGCCAGAAAAAACTCAGTTTGCGACCGTAAAATCAGCATTTACCGTCCGCAAACATAACGTCAGTGGCTAGTTATTCCCAAATTATTCGTAGCTTTAAGAGGTTCTTCTTTTCTTTTCTTTTTTTATAAGCTCACCTGAGCCAAAGGCTCAAAGTAAGCTATTGTCATACCACTTCGTCTGTCATCCGTCATCGGTCTGTAAATACTTCTTCTTCAGAACTGCTGAACATATTTTCATGAAACTTGCAGGGATGAAGTACTAATTGTCCGCTGCAAGTGTTGTTGTTTTCCGTCCAGATCCGTCAACAGGTGGCGCCACTACATGTACAGACAAAAGTAGGTCACGGGGGTATCCTCCTTCAACAAACTTCTTCTTCAGAGCGGAAGCACGTATCGACAAACCGAAAGAATCAGGATAATCTAGAGAGATGTCTTAAGAAGTGCTGTTATTTTTGGTTCCACTCTGAAGTCAAACTTTTTTACGTGTTTTTGACGTCGTTTCAGACTTTGTCAGAAATGCTTATTGTTTTAACTTTTTCTTTGAATAACTCTATCAAAGTGTGATTCATGATGCATCCGTAGACCCCACGCAGACCGAACGCAGCAAAAGTTCTGCTTACACTACAAATGCTACGTCATATCTACGTGCTCTAAAACAAATATGGAAGCTGTACGGAACACGCACCGACCGCGTATGGATCACCAAAATTTGGCCACGGTTTTGCATGTAGACAACACATAATTGCACTTACGTTGGGTTGTGGCCGTCGCTTGAGGTTACTATGGTTTTGCAGTGACAGGCGACGGTGAGATTCGGACCCACGACCTATTGGTTCTTAGTCCATCGCGCTAAGTTAGCCACTATGCCACCAGCACTACAGAGCATATGGCAGCAGAGTGATCAGTTTCGAAGATAAATTCAAGTCCCTGTGTTTTATATACTGATATAATATATAGAGCACAAAAGAGGTACAAACAACCACGTTCACTATTCAGACAATGTCGGATCCATCCAATAAAGGCTCGAATGTATAAAGGCGAATATATATTAATATATATATTCACAACCAATGTCAGATCCATCCAATAAAGGCTCGAATGTATAAGGGCGAATATCTATTAATATATATTCACAACCAATGTAATTCCCCGAGATGAAACTATTGTAGGGGACGTGTTCGCATGACAAATATGGATAATGACCATATCCCTGTATACAACACAAAATCGATAAAATCAGAAACCGAAGGCATACAAAATCAGGATAAAATAGGAACCAATGCAAACAAACAAAAACCTCCATCACATGAAAAGAAGCGAACTCCCGATATGGGAGTGAGACCAGGTGCCCAGGAAGAGTAAGCATCTCCTGCTTGCATGCAACACCCGCCACTTTAATTCGTTAGAACTGTCACATCCGGTAACTTCCATTTCGGAAGACATAGAGTACAATCTTTGGTTGGATGGTTCAAATGATGAATGACAGAATATCATCCACCATTCTGGAGAGTGGGACATCATAGTGTATGACGAGTTGCCCATATCGACCGTAGAACTTCCTTAGGGCCGATGTAAGTCGGTCATAAACATATCCCTGACTGAGAAGCTTATCTGAAAGACGCCTAGCTCTCAGAACAAAATCCGTATATTTGGTACTTGCTCTAGCATAGCGTATCAACTGAGATATGAACACGCCATAAGCAGGCGATGAAGGGATGTTGCTACTCAGAAAAGGAAAATTTGTAATGCTGAAATTGAAGTCGTCACGTTTGTCATAGAGTGAGGTGTTCATGTGACCATTTGTGTCGTAGGACAACATTATGCCCAAATAGGATGCTGATTTATTTGTCTCTGTAGTTTCTTTGACTTCAAGCTCTGAAGGATAGATATTGCTCAGGTAATCCGCGAATTTTGGATTATTGATGGACAACACATCGTCTATGTATCTGTAAGTGAAGTTGAAGTCAGAAGCTAAGTATTTTTTCCCTGCAGAGACCAAAGATTGAATGAATTCAGCTTCGTACGAGAAAAGGAAAATGTCGGCAAGGAGTGGGGCACATATCGCATGAAAACGCTCGCGACGTAACAACGCATAAGATCTAAAGAAACATGCCACGACGGCTGTTCTAACCTTCAAACTGAACATGCGGTGACCGGAATTTTAACGTCACCGTTTTACCTGGAAAAAGGCGATTTCAGAAAACAAGAATTAAACTGACAACTTTGGTGAATATATATAGAAAAAATGTCATAATTTGTTATTTGTTACTGATATGCAACACACAGCAAGTACATTTATCGCATGGAATGCGCTAACGTGCATTACATGTACGATAAAATGAAGTTGCTATGTGTTGCGTACTCGTAACAAAACAAACACAAATTAAGACACTTATTCTCTATATATGTCCTTTGCATCAAACGTTTTTGTAGCATCAGATATAAGTGCATCACATGATTAATCCTCGGAAATTCATTGGTTAAGCACGCGATGACTATGAGAGAATAGTGCTCGGCATCCATACTTTTATGATTAACAGAGCTACATCCCACAGCAAGTATTATGTCGTAATGGACAATGAATGAGCGTAAATAGAAAAAAGCGAAGTTGGGGAAAATAAAGGACACTTTCCTTTGATATCCCAATTAAATTGCAATTAATAAGTTCATAAATGAATTAATGTTAAACGTCTTCAAATTCAAAAGCATCATTAAGAACAGATCAATTTTCAGCATGGACCAGGCATGCACATTTCAGGTACTTAACCCTCATCAGTGGTCCTCAATCTAAACAATGTAATTTTACCAAAGAGTGTGAAAATTATTATGTCCCAAAATTTACCGAAAGACGCAGCAGGATTGGTGGGATATACTACAGTCATGTGATGCACTAAACCCATTAATGCCCGTTTGTGTTGGTACTATTCTCTGATTGCGTTGCTTATAGAAGGAAAATACATGTAGTACCCTCGCTGACGCTCGAGCACTATTCCTTTCAAAAGCAACACTATAAGAATTGTACCCACACTAATGGACATTTAAAACAGGTAATTATATTTCCTATCAAAAGAAGATCTAATTAAACTCAATAGAATGTTGTGGTTTTGTCTGGTGTCCAATGTTTGTTGCAATATTGCGGATGTGTTCCTTTGTGGGTAGTGCAATAAGGTCATTTTGGATATTAAAACCTATTCTTATGTTTATTTCAAGAAGTATATTGTGAACCAATCACATGCGAATCATCCAAGAAATGAGAAAAACATTTTTTTTAATGTTTAACCAAATAGCGCTGTTCGTAAAAAAAGTGTCCAACCATCATGCCAGAAAGCAGCTTGCAAAATCAAAATGTCATTTCAAGGATTGAATTAAAAAATACATGCAACTTCACTCATATTAGATATGTTCATCATCATTGAGAAGGGGAGTTATCTCTCCATAAATTTTGTTTCTCCGATGTCTACACCAACCAATCCACGACTTATAGAGAACAATGTTTTCTTTACGAAATAAGACATAGAGCCAGGGGTTTATTACAGAATTGGTCAATGCCAACCTAATACATAATAGGTCATAATCGCTATCTAGTTCCACACCTTTTGAAGCAGCATGCTGTAGAACATTGACCTACAAAGAAAATTTGTATATTTATATAAAGATAGTCTACGAACGTAAAGAAATAAAATACACAATTTTCAGGAAAGGAACAAAATTTGAAAAAAGGACAGATGAGCACAGATAAATGTAAATATATCAATTACCAAATGTGGTATCCAAAGAGCAGAAAACAAGATTGCAACTGCAGCCAGAAAAATGTTACTATGGAAATCATATCCACCCGGAATTCTTTCTGCGTCTGTGAGGCGAGTGCGGAACTGAGGAGAGGCTGTGACAATATAGAACATCCAAACATTAAGTACAGTGTTAGCCGAAACGTAGGTCAAACCGAAAATGGAATAGAAATAAGCCAGCGTTGTTCCCGTGTTGTCCGATGTTATGTTGACGTAATCCATGTAGCACCATGTTTTAGAACTATACAACCGTGTCTCGTGAAAAGGTAGATGGACAAAGGAAAAAATACCGGCAATCGTCCAACAAATCAAGAGTGCACCTCCGTACTTTCTCCCATTGCCTTCTTGCGGTATTGATGTCGTATACATAACGAGTAGTCTATCGATGGTAAGTGCGCCGATCACAAGGGCCGACGACCATAATCCGAACATCAGCATGAAAGAGTCATATCGGCATACAGAAGCTGAAAACTGTAAACTATAATCAATGTATTTCGCTATCGTAACTGGTGCCGCTAGTACTCCGATGGATAAGTCGGATATCACAAGACCGGTAAATAACCGATAGAATGAATGCCATCCATGCTGGCGAGATGATCTTATAAGTAATAGGAGAGCTATGATGTTACCACCTACTCCAAATATCAGCTGTAGTGCCATAGGTACCCAGTCATAAAGATCTTTCTTTGTATTAGCCATAATTCTAAATTTTCTGTGTCGAATGTAACATATGATGTGAAACAAAAATTTTGACTGATATTTAGATATATTATCAGTATGCATGATTATATTCTTTCAACGTGAACTTGTTTTCATATAGAGATAAAGTACGAACAATCATTTCAGATTAGCCAATTTTACAAAAGATAAAAATGTATCTGTACCTATTTTATAGATGTATCTTTTCTGTCATTTTTTGCATGTGCAACAACCTTCTATTGAAATGACAAATATTGATAATGACCATATCCCTGTATACAGCACAAAATCGATAATTCAGAGAATCAGAAACCGAAGACATACAAAATCAGGACAAAACAGGAACCAAAGTGAACAAACAAAAACCCCCACCACATGAAAAGAAGCCAACCCCCGATATGTGTGAGACCAGGTGCCCAGGAAGAGTAAGCAGCTCCTGCTTGCATACACCACCCGCTGCTTCAATTCGGTAGAACTGTCACATCCGGTAACTTCCTTTTCGGGAGACATAGAATACAATCTTTGGTTGAATGGTTCAAATGGTCTATGACAGAATACAGGGAAGTATATTCAAAACACTTACTGTCAAACCCCTCGCGGGGAACTTTTTAACGAGCTCCACACGGCAAAGGGCATAAGTGTGACACAAATAAGTTAAAGAAGATCCTGACGATAATTTCAACAGCACTCACAATAGAGCGCAAATTTAAACGTCGACGGACCCCTAGCAAGCTAGAGGTGGGACCAGGTGCCCGGGAGGAGTAAGCATCCCCTGTTGGCTAGCCGCACCCGCCGTCGATGTTTATGAATCATGGAAATGAAAATATAAAAACTTCATGCACTGTCTGACGTTATGTCTATATAGAAAGTGCAATGGCGACAATGTCAGGGAAGTATATTCAAAACACTTACTTTCAAACCCCTCGCGGGGAACTTTTTAACGAGCTCCACACGGCAAAGGGCATAAGTGTGACACAAATAAGTTAAAGAAGATCCTGACGATAATCTCAACAGCACTCACATTAGAGCGCAAATTTAAACGTCGACGGACCCCTAGCAAGCTAGAGGTGGGACCAGGTGCCTGGGAGGAGTAAGCATCCCCTGTTGGCTAGCCGCACCCGCCGTCGATGTTTATGAAGCATGGAAATGAAAATATAAAAACTTCATGCACTGTCTGACGTTATGTCTATATAGAAAGTGCTATGGCGACAATGTCAGGGAAGTATATTCAAAACACTTACTGTCAAACCCCTCGCGGGGAACTTTTTAACGAGCTCCACAAAACTTATTTTGTGCGAAAAAAATTCTGATTGAATTAAAGATACACAGAAGAAGATGTAATCTAACTTTCTGATCGATAGCATATTTGTGGTGTTTGGGGGAATGGTCTTTCAGCAAATCGAGGAAATTACCATGGGAACCAACAGTGCTCCACTTCTTTCTGGGTTTTTTTTTCTATACTCATATGAAGCTAGGTTTGTCCAGTCTGTTCTCACTCCAATTCAATGCTATATACATATATATCGATGACGTGCTCTCAATAAATAATTCTAATTTTGCAGAATACCTTACAATGTAGCACAATCTGTTCGTGAAAACTAAAGTTGTAAGAAACCAACGTAAGTATTAACTCTGCTTCATATTTAGACATTATGACAAATATGGATAATGAACATATCCCTGTATACAGCACAAAATCTATAATTCAGAAAATCAGAAACCGAAGGCATACAAAATCAGGATAAAACAGAAACCAAAGCAAACAAACAAAAACCTCAACCACATGAAAAGAAGCGGACTCCCGATATGAGAGTGAGACCAGATGCCCAGGAAGAGTAAGCATCTCCTGCTTGCATACACCACCCGCTGCTTCAATTCGGTAGAACTGTCACATCCGGTAACTTCCTTTTCGGGAGACATAGAATACAATCTTTGGTTGAATGGTTCAAATGGTCTATGACAGAATTTCATCCCCCATTCTGGAGAGTGGGACATCATAGTGTATGCTGAGTTCCCCATATCGACCGTAGAACTTCCTCAGTGACGATGTTTTAATGTTATCTTTTGACGATAATGGTCATCTAAATACTTCAATATATGACGAATGTGACGACTTCAACTTCAATATTAAAAAATCCCATTTTCAAAGTAGTAACATTCCTTCGTCCCCTGCCTACGGTGTATTCATACCGCAGTTGATATGCTATTCAAGAGCAAGTTCAAACTACAACGACTTCTGAGGGCGAGGTAACTAGCCGGATAATATCGAACCAATGATTCATTTGTAAACGAATTACTTTCTCTACAAATCATTCGACGATACTATGAGAATATTAAACATTATAACATCCCATAATCCTCCATGTTGGAAGATATTTTAGGTGAGATCCATCCAAAACACCAAAGTTTACCGGATATGACTTAACTTTCTGCACTGCATTAGTGCTAGCAAACAGGAGATGCTAACTCTCCCCGGCCACCTGATCTCATCTCCAATTAGGATTCACTTTTGCTTCTTTGCTGAATGTTCAAGAGAGGAGGGGATCTCCAACAACACCCGGTTGCAGCACCAACAGCAAAACAACAACAACAAAAATCCCACTGCAAATACACAAAGCAGACACGCACAGAAATAGACGCAAATGGTACAAGGGACGGCAAATCACGTAGAAACATCAAACACAAATGACTTCACATAAACCAACGAGACCAATGGGCAATCGACTTAGGAAGGTCATCTGCCACGTTAGTAGCAGACGGTGTGGTTATCCTGGATTAAGTGCGCACAACCCTCCCACTTTTTCGATTACTCGAAGAACGCTCAATTGTGGTGTAATATACCCTCCTCACTGTAAGATGAACATACAAACATACAGCATGACACAGGGCCTAAGAAGGCACTACGTACATTGTGAAGAAACTTGGTACAAATTAGAAAGGAACTTTCCCAAGTCTTATCAGCCCAATTCAAAAAGAGGGCACGGCAATTTCATCTTTCAAATATTAAGAATTTTTATATGGGAAATAATAATTATCATTAAGGTATATTATTATTGTAGTATTTTTTTTCTCAAATACAATTGATACATTCTACGACATTCAATCCATTCTATTCGGCGTCGAATGAGTAGATATAGCTACGACCAAGCCCACGATAGGGATATTAAAACAAAAACGTAAGAAAGGGACAATTAACGGAAATTAATGCATAAAAGAAATGGCTCTGTACGTAGTTACTTTTTTTTTCTTACGCCGATGTGCTGCACATTTGTTTACTGGTAGATCGTTTCCGCTGTCTTAAGTGATGTTGAAGCAGGACGCATAACAAGTTTTTAGAATCAATAATTATGGCCAGGAGATTATCTCTTTAGTATTTAATTCTAAAGGAATGCTCTTTTTGGCCATATTTTGGTAAATTGTATAGATATATCATAGTTAGAGTATATAACAAGATTACAACAGCTTCTACTGACATTTTCTGGAATGTCACACTCTTAAAAAGTGAAAAATAGGTTTACAAAGTTGCAAGGACTCCTTTAAATCATGGTTTAAAGCCCCGGTCACACTGCATTCCACGTCCAAATCACGTTCAAAAATCTGCTGGACGTGGTCGTACGTGGCAATTTTTGCAATTGCTGTGCTTTGTACAGGATATGACCGTCAGCGGCTGTTCCACTGCTGAAACACTGCCTAAGCACGGCTAATCACGCCCAAACACGTCTAAAGCTAAAAGCGTTCGTGATAAGACGCTATACACACGCCATTACCCGTGATACCAACGCGGAACACCCGTCAAATGACCGTACGCGTGGTCTGGTCGTGACAGATTTCGCGTCTTACCGCGTCTTATCCAAGTTTTTCTCCAACAACACAACACGTGTGTTTCGCGTGCGTTGTACGTCTTTACCACGTTGACAGTCCTTGGTTGTCCGCGGAATAAAATTTTGAAAAAATCAAGCCGTAAAGAGCAGTTTGGCCGTGCCTTTATATGTGTATGTTTCAGCGCAGCGAATACATGATCCGTCATGCTTTTAATATCTATTTGATGTAATGAACAAATGTTCATTGTGTAGCCAATTTTCAGTAATGAGGTGTTGTGATATATGTTTATATGTAAATACCTCTGATGACTTGCAATAAGCTGATAGACAACATTGAACTCAGATTTACTCGTCAATAAGTTTCTGCACAGGTGATCCAGATAGTTACACAATCCCAATGAATGGCAAATATGGATAATGGCCATATTCCTGTATACAGCACAAAATCGGTAATTCAGAAAATCAGAAACCGAAGGCATACAAAACCAGGATAGAACAGGAACCAAAGTAAACAAAAACCTCCACCGTATGAAAAGAAGCGAACCCCCAATATGGGAGAGAGACCAGGTGCCCAGGAAGAGTAAGCATCTCCTGCTTGCATGCAACACCCGCCGCTTCAATTCGGTAGAACTGTCACATACGGTAACTTCCATTTCGGAAGACATAGAGTACAATCTTTGGTCGGATGGTTTAAATGGTATATGACAGAATATCATCCAACATTCTGGAGAGTGGGATATCATAGTATATGACGAGTTCCCCATATCGACCGTAGAACTTCCTCAGTGACGATGTTAGTCGGTCACAAACATATCCCTGACTGAGAAGCTTATCTGAAAGACGCCTAGATCTCAGAACAAAATCCGTATATTTGGTACTTGCTCTGGCATAGCGTATCAACTGAGATATGAACACGCCATAAGCAGGCGATGAAGGGATGTTGCTACTCACAAAAAGGAAAGTTTGTAATGCTGAAATTGAAGGCGTCACATGTGTCATAGAGTGAGGTGTTCATGTGACCATCAGTGTCGTAGGACAACATTCTGTCCAAATAAGTTGCTGAATTATTTGTCTCTGTAGTTTCTTTGACTTCAAGCTCCGAAGGATAGATACTGCTGAGGTAATCCGCGAATTTTGGATTATTGATGGACAACACATCGTCTATGTATCTATAAGTGAAGTTGAAGTCAGAGGCTAAGTATCTTTTCCCTTCAGAGACCAAAGATTGAATGAATTCAGCTTCGCACGAGTGGGACACAATTGGTCACCATTGGAATTCCGACAATTTGCTGGAAGACCTTTCCTCTAAACACCACAAGAATGCTGTCGATCAGAAAGTTTAACATATGAATAATATCTGTTTCAGTGTACTTATTTTCAGAATCGGACTTTTCTTTTACAAAGTAGGTTTTGTCATAGTTAACAACAATAAATTTGTATTTGCAATTGCCGTTCTTACTTGTAAACGCATTACTTATAATTTTTGCGAGCCTTTCTTTCAATTTAGAATGTGGAAATGTAGTGTAAAGTGTCGAAAAATCAAAGGCTTTGATCGAATGGACTCTACTAAAATGAGTGGATTTCAGATGTTCTAAAAGTTCCTTCGAATTCTGTGAAATCAACTTCTAGAATATACTGTCGAGCAATATTTTTAATGCCCAGATTTGATTTCACATAAAACTTTGGTGAGTAAGATCGATACAGAGTTGGTAGAACATTTTGAGGAACCAGCGATGAAACGTTGTTTGTACGGATTCTTATATTGATCCTCCTAAGTTGGCTTCGATTAACAATTTTTCTCTTTTTGTAGTCTTCCGTTATGTTTTGATATTTTGATTTAATATTTCTTTACTTTTTCAGAGAATAAATAGTTGGTCTCTTCCTTTCTACTTCGACTTTTTTTTGCTGTAGGTATTGCAACCGAGTCTCCATGAAGGTTCCCTCCTTTATTTGAAATATATTAAATACGCATTTTAAATTTTCGTAAGATTAGATAAAGAGTTGTATATCCCCATTACTACACGAAAGGGTACTGGGAGTATTTATCTTTTTGGTTTTATTTGATCGAACTAGGTGATAAATGCCCAGCTTGCAAAGCAAATATTACTAACTCATTTTCACAGATAAAAATGCAATAAATCAAAATACTGAAAATAAATTATATATTGCATTGATGTGAAAATTTCATGTGGAAACAAATATAAAGTAAAACAGTTGAATCAAGTGGTTTATATCATATTAGTCACCTTACTTTGCGAAAGGAAACGGAGTATATATTAATATGATGCCTAAAAGATAATAGACATCCAATTTCCACTTCTATTTCCAATTTCAAAGGATTATCATTATGATTTTGTGAAGTATAAGTTAGTTGGCAAGACGTCTTCTCCAGTTATACCTCTCCTAATATATAATCGCTTTGCAAGTCATATGGAGTTTCTTTTTTTAATTTGCTTCTTAATTTCAATCCACTTTGTTACTGTTGGATCTCGTGGAATAAATTGCACAACAAGTGAGGTAAGGCCAATAGTATAAAGAGAAGGGAGGAGATCTCCAACAAGACTCCGTTGCAGCATCAACAGTAAAACACCAAAACACCCGATGCAAAAACACAAAAGACGAGTACAGCACGAGACGGAAAAGAGACACACGACATGTAAACATTAAACACAAAAGACTACACATAAACCGACGAGACCAATGGGTAACCGGTGCCGACTTTGGAAGGCCATTTGTCACGCAAGTAGCAAATGGTGTGGTTATCCTGGATTACGTGCGCACAACCCTCTCACTTCTCCAATTACCCAGAGGTCTCGAAGAACGTACAATTCTGGTGTAAAACAACCTCCTCATTGTAAGATGACATCACACAAACACGACCGCGAAAAGCAGAGGCCCCAGAGACACAGATGAATATGTAAATGGATATAAAAAGAGGGCATGCTTAATACAGTCCGTGCTCTGCCGGCTGTAGCGAGCTCATGTTTGTAATCACCCGAGGAGTCCGACTGACATTCAGAGAGGACAGGTGGTCGGGGCCCTGTCTTCTCTAAAGAGGTTTGGACAGGGCCCGTCATGGAGTCCCGTCGTCACAGTCAGTCAGAGTGCAAGTCTCAAGGATGCGCTTGTACAAGACTGTAGATTGATCAAGTACCAAGCCTAGTGTCCGTCTGGTGACATTAGGATCATATCCACGGTATAAAAGGCGTTTGATGATTCTGACGCATTTTCGATGGTTATGCTGCCTACCTTTGATCCTTTTTATTTTGTTTATCATATCACCATAAAAGACAGGTTGTGTAATACCCATAGTAATGTACTCTGTTGCATGTATAGATCCGAATTTTAAAAGAAGTTGACTGTAATTTTTGTAAAATTTCCAGAAAGTCTTTACTAGTTTATGAAAGCGGAAACCTTGACCTAAAAGTTTTTTGGTAATTTGTAAATTTCTACTGTGAAAATCCAAAATATCAGTACATGCTCTAGCGTACCGGATGATCTGTGATATGTAAATGCCGTATGACGGTAATCTTGGAACATCACCGTTTGCTTTTTATGTATGTTTCCTGCTTTTTATGTATATCTATTTCAAAACCGCGTATGACATATATGTAACCTATGGTCTAGGTCTGTTTGAAGAAAAAAACGTATGGAGATGCAACTTGGAACTTAGCATGACGATAGACCCCTTTGATAAAGTAATCATTATCTAAACCTGATGATTCACTATTACCCGATACGTGCATGTCTTGTCCATGTTGCCAATTTATCTGTTCTTAAGTGATGCTATTCAATTTGAAGACGTTTACATTTATACCACTTGTGAGTGTCACTGCTGGTTTACCAGGAGTCCCCGGGGGCTCATGTAGCCAAGTTCGATCAATTTCGGTTGAACGTTTCTTCCACGCATTCTAAAATTTCCGTTATCAAAATTCCTTGAAATTTCTAAAACGTGGGTCCTGTAGCATCATATCCCACCCATCCTGCTAGGTCTTTCGGTACGTTTTTCGACATAGTATCTTTCATACTTTTCTTGGCATATTACATTGCTTAGATTTGAGGATCACTGACGATGGTTAAGTACCCGAAACGTGCATGTCTGGTCCATGTTGCCAATTTATCTGTTCTTAAATGATGCTATTCAATTTGAAGACGTTTACATTTATACCACTTGGTAAATGTCACTGCTGGTGGGCAAGGAGTCCCCGAGGGCACATGCAGCCAAGTTCGATCAATTTCGGTTGATCGTTTCTTCAACGCATTCTAAAATTTCCGTTATCAAAGTTTCTTGAAGTTCCTAAAAACGTGGGTCCTGTAGCATCATATCCCACCCATCCTGCTACGTCTTTCAGTACGCTTTTTCGACATGGCATCTTTCATACTTCTTTGGCATATTACATTGTTTAGATTTGAGGATCACTGACGAGGGTTAAGTACCCGAAACGTGCATGTCTGGTCTGGTCCATGTTGTCAATTTATCTGTTCTTAAATTATGCTATTCAATTTGAAGACGTTTACATTTATACCACTTGGTGAGTGTCACTGCTGGGGGACCAGGAGTCCCCGAGGGCACATGTAGCCAAGTTCGATCAATTTCGGTTGATCGTTTCTTCAACGCATTCTAAAATTTCCGTTATCAAAATTTCTTAAAATTTCTAAAACGTGGGTCCTGTAGCATCATATCCCACCCATCCTGCTAGGTCTTTCGGTACGCTTTTTCGACATAGTATCTTTCATACTTTTTTTGGCATATTACATTGTATAGATTTGAGGATCACTGACGATGGTTAAGTACCCGAAACGTGCATGTCTGGTCCATGTTGCCAATTCATTTTTCTTAAATGATGCTATTCAATTTGAAGACGTTTACATTTATACCACTTGGTGAGTGTCACTGCTGGTGGACCAGGAGTCCCCGAGGGCACATGTAGCCAAGTTTGATCTATTTCGGTTGATCGTTTCTTCAACGCATTCTAAAATTTCCGTTATCAAAATTTCTTGAAATTTCTAAAACGTGGGTCCTGTAGCATCATATCCCATCCATCCTGCTACGTCTTTCGGAACGCTTTTTCGACATAGTATCTTTTATGCCTTTTTGGCATTTTACATTGTTTAGATTTGAGGATCACTGACGATGGTTAAGTACCCGAAACGTGCATGTCTGGTCCACGTTGCCAATTTATCTGTTCTTAAATGATGCTATTCAATTTGAAAACGTTTACATTCCGCCATACCATCGTCTTACAAATTACGGTGAGGGGTTTATGTTATATGCAATGTGGCCATACAATGAGAGGGCGTTTCAACTGGGGAACCCATTACAGATGACTATCGATTTTGGTTGCATATTGGTCTACATTGTTAATATTCCTATTGTGTCTTTAGAGGTCACTTAAGTGGCTTCTATTTTAAACTTTGTTAAGTCAGTCAAAAATTACATATATTTTTCATCTCTCATCGGCAAATTTCATTCTCTCGATTAATTTCACACGTTCATATTTCACATAATTCACATATTTCACATTGATATTGATTTCCCCTCCTTTGTTTCACATAATTAGATATTTTTTAGAACTCTTCTGAGTTTCGGCACGGGGACAATAGTGCGACATATTTTGACTTTGTACAGCACCGCACTGATTATGTCAGTGGCGCTACCTCCAACGACTTCGTTTTTACCATAAGACTTCTATATATTTTGATGTCTTTCATATTTTTATTATGTTCTCATTGTCTCCATCTGTTTGTTCTCTCTTCTGTTGTGTATATGTTTCTCTGTGATCACTGCAATGTCCTCATGTCGGGGATACCCTTATTTTGTGTTGATTTTGTGGGTCAATTTAGTGTGAAATGTTCTTTGTCTGTTAGCATCAGTTTCTGGAGTGAGTTATTTGTGTGCTGTCCGTTGTTTGTTGCAAAGGTAGATGTGTGATACACTGGACATATTTACATCAACATATTGATATTGAAGTTAATTTCCTACTACCTCATTGCATACAGGACAAATATGCTTAAACTACATCACTTACTGGTGATAAATTGATATTCCAGAAGCTGGCTTGTGGAAAATCCGGCCTTTATGTAGTTAGATAACGTAGAAAGATTCCAAAAGCAGCAAAACTCGACATTTCATTCTTATTCATAATTGATTTGAAATTCTAATTGAAAGTTTCGTTATACGATATCATATGCTTCATATCTTTCCGTTTATCTCAATTATTCATTATCTATCTCTTTGCAGGAATATGTGGGATGTTCAGCAAGCCTACTCAGAGGATACAGAAGTACCGAAATTTACTTTTTTTAACTTGTCTAATGTAATTTTATATCGAGATAAATCACCAAAAAAGGAAACATTTGTCATGAAATGTTAATCAGCTATACATACAAGCTCTGCATAAAAAGATGATTCATTTATATATTTCCCTTAATTACAAATTTATTCCTTCTTAGCATGGAAGATTTTTATTTTTAAAGGAATATGAAGGGTAAATACTTTTATTGTCAGATTGTTCGCGGTCGACGCTCGAGAAATTTTTTCCAACTTTGTACGCACTTGATGGTAATGCGCCGCCGGAAAGACCACAACGACTCATCTTAAACCCCTTTGAACGACTCCTTAGTGACTATAATAAAATTTACTCTGGTGCAACAGTTTTTGTCCTACCTCCAACCACAGGTACATGGATTTATTTAGGTAACTCTTAAAGATAAGATTTGAGAAACGATGTTTGATGACACAGTAAATCGTCGGGTAGAGTTTATTGTAATCGCATTATAAATGTGTCGGTAAAGCTTTATAGTAAGACCCGATTTATGTATGTATCTATACACATTTTGATGAAAAGATTAACTGATTTGTCACAGAATTTGTAAGAAAGTAATAGAAAGAAGGGTATAGCAATGTAGTCTTAAATGCCTTGTTTCTTTTTTCCATCAGCTGGTATTAACTTTGTGAAGGGATTTGAGCTAAGTTATTCCGGCACAGACCTAAATAATGGCGCTGACAAAGGCGGTCCGCGTTGTATTGTACTTCGCTTTACAATAGACACGTTAAACGCAACCTTCAGATACGTAAGAATCTTTACATGTTTGATTATTTAAAGCTTTTTGGTTACTAAGGCCATTTCTTTGTTATTTTCTGTTTTGCGTCCTCGTGCTGGTAGGTTTTGAGCTCATTGTCATAAAACTAAACAAAATTAAATTGATAAAATCTTTGCAAATTTAATGTACTTTGAACAAAAATTATAGAGAAATTCTTTATTGACATTTTAAAATACTTCAATGAATCAAGTCATTCATTCTTTTGTTGTCTAAAATCTGTTAATATTCAAATGAAACAAGTTTCTGTCAGATTTCACAAGGTACTTATAGTACTTCACATATGAAATTGCAACTTTGTTTTATATATGCTTGTTTGTTTTTCTCCCTGGCTGGCTGGTAGGTTTTTCAATTTCAAAAGGACGCAAAACAGAATAAAAACAAGAAATGGCCTAATGTTTTGTATTAAAATTGTTTCCTGTTGATTGAGTCGCTGTAAAAATCACATTTTTAATAGAAAAAAAAAACTTCGATTTATTTACTGTTCTTTACTTTTTGTATAAGATTTCTCATAGAATTCATGTACCTTTTTCATTCTATTTTAGACGAATTTTTCTGTAGAATTGTATCCTTTGGATTCTGGATTGTGGGTTTTTACAGCATATAGTCTACCAACGCCTCCCACAGAGGAAGATACGACCCACATGTTCAGACAATCTTCTTTGGAGGTTCCACAATTTGGATACTCTGGTAACGATCATGAATTTTATAGAGAAAGGGGTAGCATACCGGCAGAACTTATTCAAATGTATCTTTAGTCTAGACCAATTTGTACTTGTTTTGCGATTTGGTAATGTCATAAAAACCGAGAAATCCGTATATATATCAGTATATATTTTCTCTCCTTTTGTTAAATTCAATGCTTTCGAAAACGAGTGGCGCAATATCTACGGTTATTGCCCAATGGTCTCGTTGGTTTATATGTAGTCTTTTGTGTTTCTATGTCGTATGTCTCTTTTACGTCTCTAAATGTGCTTGTATACTCTGTTTTTTGCATCATTATATTAACGTTTTCTCCTCATAGACATTGACATTATTATATAATGTGTTCCGTTGTGATCCTTGCAACGATGCCATAATTAGGATCTCCTTCTTTTTACTTTTGGTCAAACTACAGAAACGAAAAAAAAATGTAAAACTGTAAAGAATGAAATAGTGTCCTCCGTAGGGAAGTTACCTTGTTCATTTTACGCTGGGCTTTGTTTACCAGCAGATATGGATATTACGTAGAATTCTTTTGTATTCGTGCTTTTCCACTTGATAAAGGCCGAGTGGCCGAAAATTTGTGGATAGAGAGTGTTCATTGTTATTTATTATATGTAAAACTGTAAATTAATTAAAAGCGCCTCTAAATACACAATGTCCTGCACGAAATTTGGAGTCGCTCACCTAAAGTTGACAACAAAACAAAGCTACATGAAAATCTTGAAAAACTTCTGTTTCTCCAAATCATTTAAGCTTAAAGTACCACCATCCGAAACTTGGACGTCTTCTGAACCGAATTTTATTTTTTGGTTTCTAGAAGCAGCATGATTGGGAGGGGGTTAGAGGTAGTAGTACTTTAAAGAAAATTGTCATCTTCATTTTCAATTATTTTTCATTATAGCGAAGTCTATTTTCAGGAAATAATAGATAAATGGTGCTATGAATTTGAAACGAGTATTATTTGTACCACTTGATGAGTGTCACTGCTGGCGGACCAGGTGTTCGCGAGGACACTTCTAGCCAAGTCTGATCAACTTCGGTTGATATTTTCTTTAAACGCATTTGAAAGTTTCTTTTCACATAATTTTCTCGAAATTTAAAAAAGTGGGTCTTGTGGCATATCATATCTCATCCATCCTGCTACGTCACTCTGTATTTTTTGGACATAACTTTCACAGCTGTTGGTCATAGTTTATCGTTTGGATTGAGAATCACTGACGAGTATTAAGTACCCGAAACGTGCATGCCTGGTCCATGCTAAAAATGTATCTGTTTTTAAATGATGATATGAATGTGAAAACGTGTATTAATTATACAAACTAATAAAGTAAATCTTATTGCAGGCAGTGACGCATCAAAATATTGGCACACTTCCATCACATACCAAGTTACCTATCGTGACAATGACGATAAAGGAGCAATCTTCTTTTCCTTTATCGGATCATCTGTGTACGATTTCCTTAGATACAAAGTACAACTCTACAGAGTCAACGAGGAAAAGCCTATAAATGAAACGTTCATATATAAGGACAAAGTTCCCGTGAGACATTATATGAATCCATATTATTTCCTGAAAAATATAAAGAACTTTTCACTCTATTTCTTCCTTCTGCATCATTGAAAATTGATAATTTCTTTCTCGTTACTGCTAGAATGCATGATTTGTATATCTCTTCATCCGAGCTTATACTTTACAGGATATTCATGCATTCCAAAATGTTGGTCAAGGAAACTATACTATTGAGGTATTACTTTTCCTACGACTTTTGAATATATAACTTCGTATACATTCTGTGGTTTTGCTGCAAATTTTTCTATTCTAAAATGATGCTATTGAATTTGAAGACGTTTTACATTTGTTTCGTTAACGTAGTCAAAATCTTGCAAGCAGCCATTATGCTGTTTTAATAATGCCATTTATTGTATTCTGGATCGAAGATCACACCGGACCACCATGACAGACTTGCTTGTCATGACGAATATGGCTACCCAGCTTCATGTTATGTTACCTCAACGTTAACTATTACTGTTGAAGGTATGTGTGATTTATTCGGGAGTTTGAACATAAATTCGGTTTCTGATAATCGTGATCTTTCATTTTGCAAGACATCAATGTGGCTGTTAGTATTTACATGTTCATGCATTTTCTCAGTAAAGCACTGAACGATGTGAAAGCGATTGCTACCCTGGAAAACGTACGAAAGTGATCTGTTTTAAATCATGTCTATTTCTTTAATTTGGTAATTACAAAATCCTTATAATGTTTCACTCTTTATTCAACTTAGAGCGAACCAGCAGTGCTACCACCGAAAGTTCAACTCTGTTATCAACACATTTCACCACGCCCACTAAAACAACGCCCACTAAAACTAAATTGACGTTATACCCAAAGGACTCTTTTGAGAAGACCATAGCTGCTGCAATAGGTGGCGCAATCTTTGCACTACTGATATGTTTGGCTGCCTTTTGTATGTACAAACGCCGTTGTAAAAAGTACATACTTAAAGGTACTTTTCATAATGATACATTTATAAAATGCTTTTCAAAAATTTCATCCTTCAGTGATCTGACTTTACGTACATGTTTGGTCCATGCTGCAAATTTATCCGTTTTAAATGATGCTGTTGAATTTGAAGACGTTCAACATTTTTACCACTTGGTGAGTATCAAAGCTGGTGGACCAGGATTCCTCGAGGGCACATGTAGCCAAGTTCGATCAACTTCGTTTGATCGTTTTTTTCAATGCATTCGAAAATTTCTGTTATCAAAATTTATTGAAATTTCCGAAACGTTGGTCCTGTAGCATCATATCCCACCCATTCTACTACGTCTTTCGGTACATTTTTGGACATAACTTTCAAACTCTTTGGTCATATTACATTGTTTGGGTTAAGGATCCGAAACGTGCATGTCAATGCTTTTCAAAAACTTCATTCTTCAGTGATCTGACTTTACGTGCATGTCTGGTCCATGCTGCAAATTTATCCGTTCTTAAATGATGCTATTGAATTTGAAGACGTTTAACAATTCACTAACTTATCGACATAAAAATGGCAAAAAAGTCATTGTACAAAATTATGATTACATTGTAAGGATATAAAAGAAATCTTCAGTCAAACAATCCTGCACTAACCACAGCGGAACACACCCACAGAATACATCAACCAACAAACATATTACAAATATATGTCTCAGACAACCTCTATTTAACCTTATAAGTTGGAGGGACATACGCATGTAATCTTGATGACACACCATTCATAATAAAGCAGATGAACGTCTTTAGTCGGTGCCGGGTGTGCATTAGTCTTCCTCAATATTTGTATTGCCATTCGTGTTTCATATTTCTGCTTTGAATGTTTGTTTGCGCTTTTATTTGGTTGGCTCGTTATCCTTTGTTGTTTAAGTCGTATTGTCTTATGGTTGTTGGTTGTTGCAAGCGCTGCGGTTAGTCTATAGGATAGTCTGGGTAGATATTTCTTTCATATCCTTTCAACATCACTGAATGAAAGTCAAACACAAAACCCGAAATCAGAATCCAAAAATCACAATCAAAAGGCTTACAAATTCATGGGAAAAAAATATATCAGAACTTTCTTACGAGAAACGAAAGTAGGACGGACAGACGGAGACAATAACACAGCTTCATAGAAACACGAAGGACAACGTAATACTAATTTTGGACATGTACAATGGATTTTAAACTTTCCTTCCTGTTCTTCATGTTTCAATTATCTAATGCTATTATTCTCGTTTTCTAA
The DNA here is from genome assembly GCA_028142955.1 of Pinctada fucata. NCBI lineage: Eukaryota > Metazoa > Mollusca > Bivalvia > Pterioida > Pteriidae > Pinctada > Pinctada fucata. Next base: position 77,663,561 of record AP027102.1, read on the forward strand.
ATATCTTTGTTCCCCTTCGGTGTGTGTTTTCTGCTGTGATCACTGCAATATCGTCATGCTAGAGATTTCTTCCTTATCTTGTCATCAACCAATTTCAGTTTTCTTTATCACACATAGATTTTTTTTGTAAAATTCGCATATCATATTTTTCAGATAATATGGATGTAACTTCACGAAAACATACAGTGTGTTTATTATACAATGTTGTGAACAATCACCATGATTACGCTGTCCAGAAACTTTTCGATTACTTGCGATCAAAGTTCGATTTAACCGTCATTGTAATACGATGTACCGCACAGAATCAAGATCATAATCCCTCATTTTGTAAATCTCTTGAAAAATCATTTCTGGTTATTTTCATCACCTCTCCAGAAAGTGAAGGTTCTTTGTCAAATACCGTCCAATCATTTTATCAAGGTTTTATGAACACACAACAGAACTCAGTGTACATGATAAGATCCAAATTGATTGAGGTTTCTTTTGGCTATCCAGCAGAGATTATAGAGAATCATAATGTTGATTTACATCTGAATAAATTCAAATTAATGTCAGATATCCACAAGCTGATAGATCATATGTCTATGAGTGGTCTTAAACCTAGTGAAACAAACGCTGTGGACAAAAAAGATCAGAAATCAAAACTAAACGATTTGGAAAAGGCTGTAAGATTGGCCGTACATTTCTATAAGGAGAAACATACCGTCCAACTGTCTTGTATTCAGATTAGAAACATTACCGACCATTTACCAGAAACTTCAGATTCTTTGTATGACGAGGGACAACAAAGACTTGGAGATTCTACACAACGACGCCAATTGGACAGCATAAGCGACGTTTTTCAGACACGACGTAACTTTCATGCAACGGAAACCGAATCAAACGTTTCAGGAAACTGTGTTATAAATTTTTGGCAGACTAAACATCAATCTTTAATATATGAGCAGTCATCTGTGTCTAACGGATTTCTTGCACCATCAGAGGCTTTTTCAAATAATGACGTTTCAACACTTGTCTTGCAACAAGAAATTTTGGACTTAAATGAACGCAATTTGCTTCCAGAAAAACAGTGCGATCTACTTAAACGAACAAGTTTAGAGGAAGCTTACGTTGAACAATATGATGGCGAATGCTTCAGTATAGGAAGTGGGAAAAGCGTATAATTAGAATAGACGGCACTATTTTCAAAATATTATATATTCAAAAGCTTGATAATGTAATCTTTGGACGCTGAAACAGCGAGAAGCCGAAGGCAACTCTTAGTTTCCTCTAAGTCTGCCCATCCGTCTGCCAGTCTGTCTGTCTATCTATATATATGCCAAATTTATTTCAGTTTTTATTGTTTAATTCTTAAAATTTCGTGGATAGAGATATTAGGTGAAATTTGATACCTAGCTTAATCTTGGATAATATTCAAAGCAAGATTGAGAATGTTCGAATTCTAATTTGACTCTTTTAGTTAATGCTTTTTATGAGAGTAGAAATAAGCTTAAATTTTATTCTTCTATTGAAGTCTTTATACGTTTCAATTGTATGAAACATGTCTAATTGTGAAATTATGAAATGAATATATTTGAATCTATAATAAATGATAACTCATGGTTATTCAGTTTATAATAAATAAAACTAAATCAACAATACGTATTACCACCCAGATCAACTGATGTCTCAGCCGACGCACAATTTGTGCGAAAAAATATTCACAATCTAATGACATCATCATGAAGTGATGGGATAACTGACTCGTACTCCAAAATAGATTTAGTGATATTTTTTGAAAATAGTAAAGAACATTGTGATTAACAGGGACATAAGATTTGCTCAATCGATATTTTAAACTGAGTTCCCTTTCACTTGAAAATTTTCAGATAAAAACTTAAAGCAAAATTTGTTACATTTCTTGATATGCCAAAGCGTAATGCACACGCATGAGAGGGAAAAATCTACTTGGACAGCACGTAAGAAAACTCGACAATAAATGTACGAGGGCAAGGAGAACATTCACAACACACCGACCATTAAACATGGTAAAATACGATTGAAACGCACATAAAAGGACATCACATAAAGAGTAAAACGTTGTACTAATTGGTTAAAGTAACACATAAAATAACAACTCATTAGAGATGGAGCTACCAAATAACGATTAAATAGATACACAAATAAACCGAATAAAGGTCTCAATAAAGAGATTTTACATTTTCTTTTTATTATTTCATCCGACGTGTTTTTCATGGAACTGTTGCGACGGTTGTTGCATGCAAACAGGAGACGCTGATTCTCCCCGGGCACCTGGTCTCACTTCGGAATATTGTTTATTCCGGGGTTCGCAACTGTTCCCATGGAAATTGAAATGATTTTGCCTTGCCTTCTCGACTTTGAGACTGAATAACTGATGGGTACTTCTTCGATGTTTATTGTATAAGAAATTACATGTGTAATGGAAGCTTGAAAAAATTCATTGAGTATCTTATGTTTTCTCAACATTGATTCATTTATGTAACTGATATGGAAGACTTTTGATATGACAAATCCACTAAGTGAGGGAATTTACAGTTTAAACATAATTCTAAATGTACTACATCACATGTTTCTTCTTTTTTGCTTGTGAAACTTTCCAGAAATATCAGGAAATGACACACAGCCTGAAAAAATCACTGTACAATAATCTAGTGGATGTTCATAATTTATCGTATAATTGATTGCGTTTTGAAGAAGGGATCTCAGTTGTTAATATTACGCAATAGATGGAATAAAAGATGCTATAACTAGCGCTTTTGGTTGAATACATTTGAAACACTGAAGGGACTGGGGAGGCGGATCCTAACTTGAATTATTTTTCACACTATTTGCTGAAACCTCTACATTTTAGAATTTTCCCCTTCCAATGCCCCTCCAGTTTTTTTTCTAATCTTAATCCATGTAGGATTATGAAATAGTTCATTGAAATTCCATATCTACGATTCGTTGAGCATGCAAAGTCAACTTAAAGTACTTCCTTCTTACAAGTGATATTTACATACTTATCAAGGACTCTACATTAATTTTGCTTTTTTGTTACGGATTCTCACTACAACGATCCAATTCTTGTTCAGATATCAAAAACATTTAAAATGTTTTGAATATCATAATAAAGTCATATTTTAATGCGATTTATGAGAATGTGAAAAACTAAGCAAAGAAAGGAGGAGATCTTCAACAACCTAGTTGCAGCACCAACAGCAACCTCCCGAAACACCCACTGTAAAACACAAAGAAGGCACATATAGAAAGAGACGCAGTGGTACAAGGAACGTCAAATCACAGAAAATCATAAAACACAAATGACTACACATAAACCAACGAGACCAATGGGCAAACATTGCCTAATTAGGATGGCCATCTTCCACGTCAGTAGCAGACGGTTTGGTTATCCTGGATTACGTGCGCACAACCAAGTACACAGAAGTGGGGGGATTAAGCCTCCATTTCCGTAATTGGATGCTTTTTAGTTTTAACAAAACATCATTACACCATACACCACTTACATGTACAACTTTGTGATAATCTCTACAAGTAGGTTGTATGGATCCTTATGGGTACTAATTGTGCGCCTCTTCTTGCATATTCATTTTTATATATCTATGAAAAAGAATTTATCCAAAACCTTTAAAAGCGAAAAAAAAAAACATTACGATTTGAAATGTTTCATTGGTACTTCTAGGTACCTAGATGATATTCTTACTAAAGACAATCCTGTTTTGAAAAAGTATAAACATGTTATCTATCCTCAAAAATTTACTCTAAACAAAGCAAACGTTACAAACACAGAAACACCATTTTTGGGCCTAAATATCAATACTGTTAATTGAGAGATTCATACACGTGTGTATGACAAAAGAGATGATTTTGGATTCAACAAAGTAAATTTTCCCTGGCTTGACGGTGATGTTCCTAGATTACCGTCGTACGGTAATCTACATTTCACAGCATATCCGGTATGCCAGATCATGTACTGATGTTTTGGATTTTAATAGTAGAAATTTACAAATTTAAAAAGAAACTCTTAGGTCAAGGTTATCGTTTTCACAAACTGGTAAAGACTTTCTGGAAATATTACAAAAATCATCGTCAACTTCTTTTGAAATTCGGACCCATACAAGCAACAGAGTATATTACTTTGGTTATTTCACAACCTGCATTTTATGGTGACATAATGGTTCAAAGGTAGACAGAATTACCATCGGAATTGTGTTAGAATCATCAAACGCCTTTTATACCGTGGATATGATCCTACTGTCACCAGACGGACACTTGGCTTTGTACCGGACCAATCTAAGGCCTTGTACCAGCGCATTTTTAAGAATAGCACTCTGACTGACTATGACGACTGGACTCAATGACGCGTGCTGTGCAAACCTCTTTAGAGAAGACAGGGCCCCGACCACCTGTCCTCTCATGATCTCATTCGGACTCTTCGGGTGATATAATGCATGAGCTCGCTACAGCCGGCAGAGCACGGTCTGTATTTCGTACGCCTTCTGTTTTATCTCCATTTACATATTCATCTGTGTGTTTCTTGGGTCTCTACGTTATGCTGTCTTGTTTGTGTGGTCATCGGACAGTGAGGAGGTTATTTTACAACACATTTGTACATTCTTCGAAACCTCTGGGTAATCGGAAAAGTCGGAGGGTTATGCGCACGTAATCGAGATAATCACACCGACTGCTACTAGCGAGGCAGATGGTCGTCCTAAGTCGGCAAACGATTGTCCATTGGTCTCGTTGGTTTATGTGAAGTCATTTGTGTTTGATGTTTCTGTGTGATTTGGCTTTCCTTGTTCCTTTTACTTCTCTTTCTTTGCGTGTCATGTATGTGTGTTGTTGTTGGTTTTTTAGCATTTTGGGTGGTTTTGCTGCGGGTGTTGCAACCGAGTGTTGTTGGAGATCCCCTCCTTTCTTTTTGTGGGTGTCTGCTGTGTTTTGCATTGGGTGATTTGGGGTTTTGCTGTGGGTGTTGCAACCGAGTGTTGTTGGAGATGCCCTCCTTTCTTTTGTTTTTCTATGATACTGAGGATATACTTTAGTGGTTAATGAATGTATTTTCGGAACAAGAAGCAATGTATACGTTTTTGAATGACAGAATGATAAGTTTTTATTAGGTGTAACATTTCATTCATTGCGTTTTCTTCTTTTCCATAGATGTATAGTTGAACTTTGCTAAGCCATCATTTTGGACATCAATATTTATCAGAAATTATTGACACACATGTTGCGGCATACACTTATACCTCATTGACATTTATAATTTGTTCTTTACCATTATACCTTTTTTAATCTGTGTCCCATTTGAAATCTGCATTTAGGGGTGAACGATTTGTTAAAGACGCGGTTTAATGTTTCATTTTATTCAAAAAGTTTCAAATCCGCAAAAAGTTTTTTTTTTTCTTATTCCGAAGAAATGTTTCAGTTCTTAAAGTATATCAAACGAACAAAATATCAACCACTCCCAAAATTTCAACACAATGAATTGATACAGGAAGGAACTGTACATATACCACTCAGGTTGTTTGTGTAAACAAATAGGTTTTCCCCAGTTATTTATTAACCCATATTTGGAATGCGACTTATAGTTTAAGATCGACCTCCATTGTAAGAGGAGTCTTAAAATTTATATTTTAAATACTAGGTTTGTCTAGCTGATAGACTGTTTACTCAGACCGAAAAAAGAATTGATTTATATGTATACGCTCTTGTACATGTGAGATTTAAATTCAAGTGGATTCAAAAAGGAAGTAAAACGGCAAATATCAAGTGGACCATACTACACCACCTTAAGTCAGCCTAGTTCTGATAAGGAAAGGGACTATATGTAATAAACGTTTTCCTTAAGGGAGAAATATGATGCTGGACTGTTGATAGATCTGGCGTTTCCATTTCCACTTACCATTGTTGACAGGATATGCTTTCTGAATTGCTAGTCGGTGTGTTATAGGATTCCAACTTCCTCGTTATCTCATTAATGAAAACAATTACGGGGTCCAATGGAGATATATTATTTCACCATATTTCTGGTATTTGGGCGGTGGGTGGCAGCTCGTGAGATAGGGTGTACGTCTAGCGAGGTAAGAATTCTGATTTACTTATCTTCTTTATGTATTCATATTTTTCTGATCATTGTGAAATACGTGAAAATCAGCTTGCCCTAGGTGTTTCGCAATCGGACTTTTATATAATGTTGTATTTTAACTACGCGACTCGAATACTATCAGTAATTCATTTTAATGTTTATTTGTATCAACAACATGATATTTCAGCAAATTACAGAATGTACGTACGAAAAAAAGTAAAAATAGAAATAAAACAAAGCCAAAATAAAAACAGTAGTAACGTTAAAGAGTTATTCTATATCAACATAATCGAATGAACGAGGAAGTTAATTTAAGAAAGTTTATGTAAAGGTGTGGGAACGTGAAGGAACATATATACTACAGGTGAAATTTAAAACTTTGTGTATCAACAATGTGGATGAGTTATACAAATTGATAAAAGATAAACAGCTGTTTACAAAAAGGTGTTTTGTCATGAGGATATCGATACTATAAACCAACCCTTAAATAATATATCGGCTGATAAAATGCCATCGTAACTATTCTCTTTCTTTCCCCTCCCAAACGTCAACTTTCGTTCCTTTCGTATGTCATAATGTGATTAGTCCTTAGATATATTTTCAAAGATCTTTCGACGTCTCAAGGAAACTAGATATAAAACTTGCGTCGGAATAAGTTTCTAGCGATGTGTCGGGCTGGGAGACTAGCTCTAGACTCGGGCTGAAAGGCTCTAGACGCTTGCTCTCCTTGAAACTATATTCAGAACTGTTCCAGATCGTACATGTAGACCAAAAACAAAATCAATATTCGAAATCCAACTTTGTCGCGTTTTTTTTTTTTTTTTTTTTTTTTTTTTTTTGCAAATTTATTTTATTTGCATATTTTGGTCATTTTTCGCTTTAGATATATAGAAATAAAATAGAATGCGGCCTTGCGTCATTCGTTCAACTTGAAGACTCTGTCAGTCTTTTCCTTGTTATGTATTTGAAGTAAAGAAGAATAACAGAAAAATGTAAATACAAGTAAATAGAATGTCCGAATTCTTTTACCCATTGTACAGTCCAACCTGAGAAATAGTCGTTTTGATATGTAGATTTAAGCCAAAACAAAACGTTTACTTCGATTAGTGAAGTTGTTAATTAGAAAGATATTTGATGGTGTTAAGTATCAATGTTAAACGTCTTCAAATCCAATAGCATCATTTATAAACAGAAAAATTTGCAGCATGGACCAGACATACTCAATCCTCGTCAGTGAACCTCAATCTATCCAATGTAATATCAAATCTATGATAAGGAAGTAGTTATAACACATCTTTTCAAATACGCGCTTATTCATTCGTTTTTGTCTTTAATCGATTTTTGAAAAGAAAACTCTCATCGTCGTATTATTTCATTTGACTATATATTTTACATTTTGTTGTGTATATTAATTGTCTCAATATGTAAAATAATGAGATTGAAATAAACTTGTCCAATTTTGAACAGGACAATGTATGATAAGACCCTTTTCTGATTTATAGAATTTGCAGGTTTAATTTGGACATAATTTTCACAGATTTTGGATTGAGGATCACTGACAAGGGTTTGATACCCGAAACGTGCATGTCTGATTCATGCTGTAAATTTTTCTGCTTTTAGTTGATGCTAATGAATTTGAAGACGTTTAACATTATTACGCTCAAACATTTATATAAAGCCAATTCATTTCTTATTGTAAAACGATTTATCGTGCCGTGCATTTCTAAGGAAATGAAACCAAACATCATTCTTTAATGGGCAGTTGAGTCAAATATTTGTCGAGAAAAAAACTCTTTCACCAAAGGTTTTTCGCTGGGAAACGTGAATTTTCAAGAAAAGCTTTTGTATACAAAAATATGTCAGTCTATCTATCCATGGTCAAAATACAAATATCATTCAAGGTTGTCCTTTATATATTAACCGCATGGAATGCAGCCATATCTGCATGGAATGTAGCCATTTTACATAATAAGATTCGAGAAAAATGGCGGGAATAGCTACTATGAAAAGGACATATAGAAAATATTGGATCAAATTTAAGAATCCATAATAGGCCCTTGTTATACATATTCTTTTTTGTATTTTCCCAATATATCTTAACTTAATCGCTTTTTATTATTTTTTCCAGGACTCGATAGGATGTTCAGCGCATTATTTCAAAGCCCGCAACGGTACAGAATAATTTTAAAAGTTCTAAGAACTTTATCATTTCTAACTTTGTTATACAATGTAATATTTGTTGCATGTATAATAAATAAACCCAAATGTGAGATAGTAAAAGTCAAATACAAAACCCTAAAATCAGAAAATCAGAGGGCACTATGCAGATCGACGAAAAACGCTGTCAGTACCGAACAAAACAACTAAAGCATTGTTTAAATGAGCATTAATTTCTTAATTACATGTTCCTACTGTCCACATTTACAGAATGTTTGCCAGTGAATCTTGCTCAGATGTTTCCAAGTTTGTACTCGCTTGATGGCAACACCCATCCAGAAAGACCAAAGCAGCTTAGTTTGATACCATTTGAACAACGTTATTCTAATAAGAAGTATTACTCTGGTGTTAAAGTCTCCATTAAACCTCCTACGACAGGTACTTGTACATGTATAATTTATAAGGTGCCGTAATATGTGATTCACAATTCTTAGAATGTAATCCAAAAATCGTAGAAAATAAAAATACATTTATTCATTTATACACATGTGAATGTAAAATATATATATTTCTTCGTGGTATGTATTCTGTTGTCACATTAAGGTATACATTTATATAGATATATTCTAAATATTTAGTGACTTCTCTAGCGAAAAAAAATCCGACAAGATCGACCAAATGCCTTGTACATGACACAAAGTTCTTTATCCTATGTGATGCTTTAACGTGTTTTTGGTATTAATTTTATTAAAGCTGGAGTAAACTTCGTGAAAGGATTTGAGCTAAGTTATTCTGGTACAGACCTAGATAACGGAAACAACAAGGGTGATCCACGGTGCATCATATTCAGCTTTACTGTTGACAAATTAAATGCAACATTCAGATACGTAAGCACATAAAAATGTACAATTTTCATGATATCTTAATATATATATATATATATACATTTTTTTATATTATGGCTTATCGAATACTTTTACCATTTGGTATAGTAATTATCATTCTCTTCTGATGTTCAAAGATGCAATGGCTTTTTTTTTAAGTCCAAGAGCAAAACGATCAATCAGCCTTTTCATAACGTGCTAGATGATGTTACTTGAAGTATATTCTTACAAATGCCTCTTACTGTCTATTCCAGTCAAACTTTTCCGTCGAGGTTTACCCTGTTACTACTGGACTATGGTCCTTCACAGCTTATAGCCTTCCTAAACCCCCAACGGAGGAAGATACGACGGAAATGTTCAGACAATCCTCTCTTGTGGTTAAACAATATGGATATAACGGTAACCATTTATAGAAACCATGCCTAAAATTATAATGACAATGCAATAACGTGTTATAATTTTAGTTAATTCAACTGAATTGATATTGATCCCACAGCAAGATCGCTGAGAAGTAGGAAGAGGTGAAATTCCAGGGGATTTCTGGTCTTCGATTGCATAAGATTGACTGCAAAATTATCAATAGGTCATAGTTCAAAATGCTTCTTCCCTTGAAACTGAAAAGAGATTAGAAATAAGAAGAGGTAAAATTCCATGGGATTTCTGGTCTATGCAGAATTATCAATATGTCATGCATTAAAAGTTCAGAACACTTCTTCCCTTGAAATTGAAAAGAGATGAGGTCTATAAGACTATCCAGTAGCAAGGTTCTCAACATGCTCAGGGATGTGAAGCAAATACAAAAGAACATCACACTGTAGGCACAATGCTAGATACTGTCTTGAATAACTGCGTCATAACAAACACAGTTTTGGGGAGGATATAGTATTGATTGGATACTATTAGTCTTTTGAAGCGGTAAAAAATGTGGTCAAATTAAAGTGGAAACCTCTTTGTGGATAAAGGAAAGATAGTTTATGATGCGTAGTGGTTAAGTTATTCGGTGTAATGACTCAATACTGAAGTGAAGAAGTACACATGACCTACAGCATGACCATACGAATTTGTTCTTATAGATAATAAAAATCCATGTATTTATCAGATAATGTATCTCGTAAAGAATCGGGATCTTCAACCGATCAGAAAGATGTTTAAAATATTTTTATGCCCTCTGATTTCCGACTGTTTGTGTTTGGTTTGTCTGTCTGTTTGTCCGAGGCAAAACCTTTAGAATTGGGCATTGAGCTTTCATATTCCAGATTTGTATTCTTTCTATTGATATTGAAATCTTTTATCTCATGACCTTGAACTTTTACTTACTTTGGAAAAAAAACTTAAACATTGGACATAACTTGATAATGGTTAATGATATGGCTTTCATATTTCACATGTGATTTCCTTTTAACAAGACCTTTCCATTAATAACACAATTTTGACCTCGTGAACTTGATCTTTGACCAACTTTGAAAAAATTTGAGATCAACTGTTTACACTGTCAAAATGCCAGCGGGAGATTTCGAATATTTTTTTTAAAGAAAATCCCCCTTATACTACTTGTAAAATTTTCACAACAGACATGTAGGCGGCATGCACAGGGAAGTAATGTGCGATGACGACAAGTATAACATGATTAAGTAGGAATCAACTGTTAGTTCAATATAACTTTTGGAAAAAGATGGTTCAAAGATAATCGCATACTTGGATGATTTATGAATCAGCATTGATGCATACATGTTTTTAAATTAATCTCGAAGTTCAAAGTAATTTAGCATCATTTTTTTCAATTATAAAGTATTGTATGTATACTTTTAAAATGTTAGTTTTAATAAGCTGTCCCATTAATCAGTAGACAATTATGAACAGCGGTAAATGAAGAATGCTTCACCAAAGTGTAAATAGCAAGCACGACAAAAGCTGCATTCACATATGTCGCATATGAACTTTATGTATACTTGCTACATTAAACATGATTTGATTTTTAACATATCAATGTTTATATTCTGAGATATTTCATAATTTTCATTTGCAAAATTCATTGCAGCAAGTGTCGCGTCGGTATATTGGTACACTACTATAACTTACCATGTGGACTTTGATGACCTTGATCTATACGGATCCATCGTTTTCTCCTTTGTCGGATCGTCTGTGTATGATTTCCCAAGATACAAAGTACAACTCTACAGAGTCAACGAGGAACATCCAATAGATGACATGTTGATACCCAAAGACGACGTCCCGGTAAGAATTAGTGATACTCGAATTCTCTGAAAAATAAAAACACATGCACAATTTGATCATTTATATTTATTTTCAATTTAGTAAACTTTCCTTCATCAGCAAATTTACTTTTTGAAGACGGTTACACTTTTACAAAATTAAACTTGTGCTCGCCTAGATTTTTGAGAACGCATCTATTTTCTTTAGGGAGACCATGTTTTTAAGAAAGTATATCCAGGAAACTACGAAATCAAGGTAAAACAGTTAGTTCTTTATTCATCGATTATCTCATTTCAACATCACCAAATAAGTATATTCATTTACCTGATATGTACTTCAATAAGTACATCGAGACAATCTCCGAATTTGAGTTTTCATTGAACTGTTCCGACGAGTGTTGCGTAAAAACATGAGACGTTGACCCTCCCCGGGCACCTGGTCCAACTTTGGAAAATTGTATATTCCGGGGTTCGTAACTGTTCCAATGGGAATTCTGATGATTTTGCCTTTCCTTTTCGACTTTGAGACTGAATAACTGATGGGTACTTCTTCGATGTTTATTCGAGACATATTTTAAGAGTACTTTGGAATTAATTTAACCATCAAACTTTCTCAGGTAATATTTGCCAGATCAGTCTGGGATACGGTCTTCGTAATCTTGTTTCAATAATATTTTTATGGAACGAGTAAATGAATCTGCTCTATATACACAAATCATTCATTAAACAATATGAATTGTCGATGTTTAGATTGCACCAGATCATCCGAATCCTAGTGAATTTGCTTGTAAAGACGAACATGGTTTTCCAGGAACATGTCTTGTGACGTCAACTTCCGTTATCACAGTTGGAGGTACGGTAAATGTAGGGTCATAGATGGGAAGGATGAGATCTCCAACAAAACTCCACAGTAACACACAAGGCCATCAAACATAAAGACATCTATGTAATCACAACCACAAACAAAGGGTACAAACGTGAAAACCGAACATGTAAACGCTTATGACATAGAAATACAAATGAGTTAAAAAGATCCTGACGATAATCTGAAAAGCACTCACAATAGAGCACAACATTGAGCAACGAAGGACCCCTAGCAAGCTAGAGAAAATGCATAGAAATACAACTATACATTAAATGAAGACAACAATTATGAATCACATATCTAACTTCAAGTGTTGTTTAATCGACTATTAAGATAATTCTTATGCTCTGGATATAGTCAAATACTTTAAAAAAAATATATATGTATCATGATAAAACATATTAAATCATGCATATAAACCAATGTCATGTTTGTCATTGCATTATCATAAATGATTTTGGACGACATCTTAACGAGAAACGCGTCATCGTAAAATATGACTTTTTGGGGGCATAAGATATCAAGAAATTTTAAATGTTTTGTGGCACTTGATACCCGAGGGAAGTTTTGTGGAAGATTGGATAATGAGGTTTGTGATTTTTTTTTCATAGCATTGCGATCGCAGATGCAGACATTTAAAAATTATTTGTTCAGGGGGTTTTTTTTTTTTTTTGTGTCTTTAAACTCCTAAGTCGCCGTTACTTGTGAAAATTTTGATAAGGCATTTTGATTCATGATACATGATTATATCATGTCCATATTAATCTCATTGTAGTACAGTGCAGTTTTTACTCGATACTGTCAACGATTTTTCATAATGCTCTTGAAAAATACATGTTTCTTCATTTTCTGAAACAATAATTCAAAATAGCAAAGACTTTAAGAGTTTATGGATTTCTCATGTTTGTCAGAGAAAAAATATGTTAATTAAATTTCTCTCGTCATTTAGATCCTGATCAAGCCAGCCCCTCTACATCAAATAGAGATAGTACTTACATAACGAGCCCAGGTGTAACCCCCACAGGTACCACCCTCTTCTCCACGTCAATAACAGCAGCTACTGGATCTGCGGTGACTCGCCTGCCGGATGACCCGTCGGGGAAGATCTTGGCTTCGGTTCTGGGCGTGGCCCTAGGCTTAGTGCTGATAGCCATAACTGCCTACTGCTTTTGCCAACGTCGCAGCAAAAATCTCGCACCTGAAGGTATTCGTCATAATCTGTAAAATAGTTCGTACATAAACAATAGTTAGTCTTGTTGTTACTGTGAATATGAAAATATCTTATTATTGTAAACCGATGTGAGAGTTTCTAGTACTGGTATTTCATACAGTAGTGAAATTTTGACGTTTGCTAGTAAATACAACATTGGTAATATTTGTCTTTTTACCTCTTTCAGACGACAGTAATAATAAAAAATCAACGAAAATCTCTGCAAACTGTTTTCATATACCAAAAGATGAAATGGAAGACATAGAAAAAGGTAAACTCCACATACCACATACATACTTTATATTTGCGATTGCAGTCAATTAATATATTTCTATCTCAGCACGGATAAATCTGCAGAACTTTTTCACTGATAGAAAATCCGTGTTCTTTTCAATTTAGAGACTACAGCTTAAAAAGAATACCTTGTAAATCTTTGATCGCTGAGCGATTTTTAAAAGTCCCCTTCCGGCATAAATCTATGTCCTACAACTCTACCTAGAACGCTTCAATTAAACATAAATTTAAACTTGACCTGTACATGAACCAAAAGATGAATGTCCCCACACAAAAATCAGTTTATTATCTGCAGTAACAGAAAAAGGTCTGGAAAACATAAATTTCATAAAATTTGCTAATTCAAGACGTTCTTAAATTTTTTAAATACTGGGTAAATCAAAACCCAACTTAAACTTGATCTGTAGCATACTATTGTGTATTCAGTTCAATATCTACAACAATAGCCAAGAAAAGTCTGGAAAACTGGAAAACTGACATTTTCATAAAATGTTCGAAATGATTGAAACATTGATCAACGTTAATTTCATCCATAGAATGACGGTTTAATCTATCTTCTTTTTTTATATTTTGTCTATGAAATACACGTAGAAAATGGGAAGTCGTTGCAAGTAAACATACTACAAAGCAGGCATTTGACAATCACCGCGTGGGATCGAAACGTATGATGTTGTGATCCCTTTCAGAGGTTTTTAATTGTTTTCTCATTATTTACGTGATACTGCACAAAACTGATGAGACGTTGCAGTATGGCAATGCCTAGTAAGGAAGTCTATACCGTTTATATATCTGAAAAGTCTATAGCGTAAAAACTTTTTGCAAACACTTCAAGAGGTCGTCAAAATAAATGCTAGATCGACAAATTATTGAAGTGTTTGCAAACATATACCTAGACGATCGATTAGGCATTACCCTACTGCAACGACTCATTCCTTTTGTAAAGTATAATTTAGAAAATGAAAAAAAAAATACCAAAAAACCTCTCCAAGGAATCACAATATCATACGTTTCGATCCCACGCGGTGACAATAGTAAATTCTAAATTGAAATTTAAAAAAAAAAGAAGTTTAGTTTGTGATAACAAAATCTAGATCTGTTTGAATTATAAAACAAACCTTTTACAGGAAAACATGATTTAAGAAACATTCAAACTTTTCAACATAAAAACATCATTTTGGGTGTACCAGGCATGCATGTCCCGATCTGCAACATCCATAGCGAAAACGACCCAAAGAAGCCAAAATTACCCCGTGTTGACTCGAGAGTACATGTAGTTCAAACTTATGTATGATTGAAATCTTTGTCTTTATTGAATCAATAATCATCTTATATATCTGGGTCTTTATCGTTCTTTTTTTCAGATAAAATGAAAAAAGATTATAAAGAACAGACTTTACTTCTAACTTACCATACAGAAAATAATTACCACGATTATGCTGTCCAGAAACTCGGGGAATACCTGCGATCAAACTTCTGTTGGGATATTACCGTAGAACCATGTTCATTTGAAAATCTAGAAGAGAATTCATCCTTTCGGAAATCTCTTCAAAACTCGCATGTTGTCGTGATGGTAATATCACCAGGAGATGATGTGCAATTATATGTGAAAGAGGCATTGAACGCTAGAAATAGATCAGTGTATCAGATAGCGCCAAAGCTTGTAAGAGCTTCTTTCGACTATCACTCTAGGAATGAAGTGAGTCATAGTGCTTATACGGATAAAAATGATGAATTCAAATTAATGCCAGATACTCAAAAACTTATCGAGTATTTATCTACGAGTGGCATGCAGAAAAGGGACACAAATACATTAGACAGAAAAGGCCAGAAGTCGAAACTAAACGATTTGGAAAAGGCAGTGAATCTGGCAATACAGTTTTATAGAGAGAATCATGTTGTTGACCACTCTTATATTCAAATTGGGAATGTTGTTGACAATGTACCTGACAGTTATGATTCAGGTTATCACGAGAGACACACAAGCTTAGAAGAATCTACACAACCGCAGAAGTTGGACAGTATCAGCAATGTCCTCGAGAAAAATCGTAGACTTCATACACCAGACACTGCAGCTCAGATATCAGACCATTATGTAATGAAAGAATTATATCCATCCGTCATTGATGAGCATCCGTCCTTGCCTTTTGAATTTCATGAACCGTCAGAAGTCTTTTCGACAAACGACGTTTCTACCCTAGCTATGCAACAAGAAATATGTGACCTCAATGAACGCAATATGTACCCCGAAGGTCACCTCTGTTTTCCTCATGTTTCAATTTTAGATGAAAAATATTGTGAACGATATGACGACGAATGTATTAGTGTGGGTAGTGGGAAAAGTGTTTAACCGTGTTAGTAGTCGGAAATGTGCTAAACAGTATACATGTAGTTACTTTCAGAAACAAAAAACATTACTCAAACCATGTGCGTATACTTGCCAACTGTATGGTCGATGTGCTTCATGAATATAGTTATTTTACATTCTTTCAGAAATTGTAGTTATTTTAAAATAAATCATGATAATAAAATCCTGTGTAATCTTGATTTAATTGAAACAGAAAGTATAATTTAAGAAAATTGCATTTTTATGCGATTCAAGCAGTAAGAATATGCAACCATGGCAATATGGCAATCAGATAATGGATTTCTTTTACGTCCGCGGGTGGTTACCTTTTAATAAAATTGCTCAGAAAAAAGCACACACACGCACACCCTCACCCTCCCTCCCTCACAC
Organism: Pinctada fucata; assembly: GCA_028142955.1. Taxonomy (NCBI): domain Eukaryota; kingdom Metazoa; phylum Mollusca; class Bivalvia; order Pterioida; family Pteriidae; genus Pinctada; species Pinctada fucata. The sequence goes on from AP027102.1 coordinate 77,680,027, forward strand.
ACACACACCCTCACACACACACACACACCCTCTCACACAAACATTCACTATTTCAGATAAAAAAAATTATTGATGATATTGAATTCGATATAATGACTTTACTGTCATTAATTTTAGGAGATAATAGTTATCTTCATAAAATAAAAAAAAAATAAAGTCAGCATTATCCATCTAACTTGAAGAAATTATTTTTCTTTTTGTTTTCTTTTTTGTTTTCTCTTGTGTTTTCAGTCTTCCTCTCCAAATTCCTTCATATTGATAATGTGTTTGTGTGTTTTTATGTCTTGCGGGAGGGTAGCTTTTAGAACAGTTCGGAATGTAATAACATGACCTTAAATTTATAATTTAAAGAGACTCAAAATTGAAAACACAAGAGCGCATTCTTCATAAATGTGATTAATTGGAAATGTACCAAGAAACCTCATGTCAGCGTGCACGATATAACTTTCTCTTACCACGAAAACTACAGAGGAAATTTTGTCTTAAAAAGCAAAGAACCAGGAAGACTTCCTTGTATCCTACATGTAACTGGGTACATATCTCATAAATCATTCCATTCTTTAATAAACGTATTTGGTTTAAAGTTCTGGTAAAAGAAGAAATACATCAGGTAGATCCACACACTGTGAAAAGTAAACAGATGAACCTTCGTGTTGCCTGTTGATGTCTAAATTTATATGAATTCAGCAATTTGTTTTTGTTTTTTGTTTTTTTAAAGACAGCATTTAATAGCAATTTTCCGTAACCATTTAGACAATTTCGGCACGCATGGTCTCCGATTTTCATGAAATTTCACACATAAGTAGGGACCAATGAAGAAAGGTAAATTTGTTCTGTGAGTGCTGCAACCGAGTCTTTTTGGAGATCCCCGCCTTTCTACTTTAGTATGTTTGATATATAGTAGTATATTTCATAGCGAAGGGCCCGCATGCTCTGAGCAAGCTTTAATGGTAACACATAAACAAGTGAAAATATGATTGAAAATAAGGAAGAAAAGATAAAGATGCATACTGACTCTTTCAAAAACCTTCAACCATGAAACCCCTGCCTTATGTGCGCCGCTATTTTGAAAATTGTAGTCAGTATTTACACGAAAGTATTTCTAAATGAATCCCTATTTTGTAGCTATGATGTAGATTCGGTTTTTACAGAGAGTAATAATCATTTTAAAGAAAATACATTAAATCCATGTTTCGTCGATTTACTACATTGCTCGTCCATGCAGTGGTATGAGAAACTGATTATTCCGTGACACCGCTAGCTACATGTAACAAGAAAAACGCATGTTTTGGGCAGTGTTTCGCTATACAGAATTACATATCGATTCTTGATAACATTGTTCCAATCGTAGAAATTTACTAAACATAAGTGCAAAGATAAAAAAAAAAACGAGGGTTATCACTGTTCATTTCAATTCTATGTACGATGTTTATTTCGCGACAAAGTGCTATTCGTTTCATTTTTTTTCTTATCGATGTGTATTTCGCTGTGATGATGTGCTGTTTGTTACAATTGATATCAAGGGCTAGCCTGCACCTGTAACTAAGTAACATTGTATTGAATACAAAATGTAACAAAATGAACATGCTGTATTTTTGGACGGCTTTCGGAATTTACTTGGTATCTTAATAGACAAAGATTTATTTATTTATCTATTTCAAATATTCATTTGTCAATATATATATATTGATATGGCCCATTCATCATTTGAGAACATGATATGCAAATAATATTGCCCCCACCCCCTCCCAAATGAGTTAGAGAAGATCCTGACGATAATCTCAACAGCACTCACAATAGAGCGCAAAATTAAGCAACGACGGACACCAAGCAAGCTAAAGGTGGGACCAGGTGCCCAGGAGGAGTAAGCATCCCCTGTTGGCTAGCCGCACCCACTAACTTATACAATACATGTATATCGAAAATGACTTAACTTCGCTTCTATAGGGCTTTGCCATAATTCATATTATATTACATTGTGAATAATGTCGAAGGGTTCCAACTCTACACCTTCTTGAAGAAAATTCTTAACCAATTTCCATGCAGCAGACACGTGTTTCGAATATTAAATTCTCATCAGTGATGCTTTCATCGGAGCCACCAAAAATAATTTCAGTAGAGCCCTCTTTGATTTTTTGAAGTTAGATTTTTACAAATTATCACAAAATTTTATTAAATTTCTTAAACCTGGGTCCTTTGACATCATATCCCAACCATTTTGCTATGTCTTTATTAAGGACATAATTTTCACAGATTTTGGTCATATTACATTGTTTAGATTGAGGATCACTGAGGAGGGTTTATTACCCGAAACGCGCATGTCTGGTCCATGCTGTAAACTTATTTGCTCTAAAATGATGCTTATGAATTTGAAGACATCAAACATCATACTATAAGGAGAATATCTCTTTACATAACGTTAGGTTGCAGGGATCACAGTGGAATACACACGCTTGATGCAAAATAGTGGGGACAAGTAAACATACTACGTGAACACACAGATGGATACAACAAGAACAATCATAGCAAAACAATGGACAAATCGGGCGAGATACGAGTGAAACATGAAGGGCAGCACAAAAAAAAAAACCCAAAAAAAGACAAACGATTACATAATACAAAAGTCGCAAATTTACTGACCAAAAAGGTTCACTCTTATGTCCTACGTAAGAATGCTGTTAACGAACGTATGTAGCGGACAAACTTTGGTAGAAATGACAAATATGGATAATAACCATATCCCTATATACAGCACAAAGTCGATAATTCTGAAAATCAGAAACCGAAGGCATACAAAATCAGGATAAAATAGGTACTAAAGCAACAAAAAAAAAAATACCTCCACAACATGAAAAGAATCGAACACCCGATATGGGAGTGAGACCAGGTACCCAGGAAGAATAAGCAATTCCTGCTTGCATGCAACACCCGCCGCTTCAATTCGGTAGAACTGTCATAACCGGTTTCTTCAATTTCGGAAGACATAGAGTACAATCTTTGGTTGGATGGTTCAAATGGTCTATGACAGAATATCATCCACCATTCTGGAGAGTGGAACATCATAGTGTATGACGAGTTCCCCATATCGAGTGTAGAACTTCCTCAGTGGCGATATAAGTCGGTCACAAACATATCCATGACTGAGAAGCTTATCTGAAAGACGCCTAGCTCTCAGAACAAAATCCGTATATTTGGTACTTGCTCTGGCAGACCGGACAGTCGGACAAGTCGGATTCCTTTATATCACAAACATTATTTGATGGGATGGGGGTTTGCTGTCGAACTACGGTTCCTAGACTGAAACTAGAAAAACAGACCCACCTATCGATAAAATACAACTGTGCAAATAAAATGTTATTTGTCCATGACTTTGCAAAATTTAGAATAGAAGTCTGATGTAATGAAGACTGAGGACTTGTAACTATCAACCGATAAACATAGCAACAAATAATGGGTACATACACTCTGTGCACTTAGTTTTATTACCCTGATTTCGGACACTTACCATTCTTCACAGCATTATCTTAATCTATGTATATAATAAACCATTGAGTTCATTCTGTTGCTAAAATAAACGAAAGTAAAGGGGTCTCTTTTTCACTTCAACTATCAAGATAGAAGTTGGAAGGGTGAATTTTTTATTCGATATACATCTTTGCCAATTTATTTTCTCCCAGAATTTAAGTATGGATAGTACAATATACGATATTTCTTTATTTATACTGAATCGTCTTCTCATTTGCTCGTGTCCGCATAGTGTTATCTTTTGTATTAGACATTTGATTGGATGGATACTAGATGCGGCAGAACTCTCCTTTGTCTTTTACTCGGACTTGTCCTATTGTCGTCTATAGAACAAAATTAGAATAGAAATAACATGTAGATAGCTGTGATGTATTGTCCAGTGATTCCCCTCTTCGCATAATCGAATCAAATTATCACCTTGGTGATTTTTTATTGGCTCATGCTCCTCGGGGAATTACTGGACAATTAACCACGGATAGCTAGTTGTTATTTCTAAAATATATTTCAAGTGAATGCAAAAGTAGTGAAACTTGGTGGGACTGAAGTAAACCTAGTAGTTGAAATTATGAAAATTGAAAGTTTAAATACAACGTCTTTCGGTACATTTTTGAACATATTAACTTTCACGCTCTTTGGCCATATTACATTGTTTAGACTGAGGATCACTGACGAAACGTGCATGTCTGGTCCATGCTGAAAAATCTGTTTTAAATGATGTTATAGAATTTGAAGACATTAAACATATAATATGATGTTTTTCCATATTAAATTGCATCATAGCTAACTTCCTAGAAAAGAAGGTTGTTTTAGACACAAGAGTGAAACAAGTCTATCTCATTTCCAATTGAGATCCATCCTTTTCGATGGTATTCCCCTCTAGTGCGATGTACTCAGTCCAAAAGTGCCAAAGCGCAATCAGTCCAGAACTGAAAAAGTAAGTCTTTACCATTTACTGACTCCTCGATTGTCTTGACGTCATCTTCACCATACTGGAAATAAGGTCCACTGATATCATTATCAAGTATGGTAACAAAAGAAGTAGTTTGGCGCTAGATCTAGGTAGTAGGCAAGGTGCTATACTAGCTCATACATGTACCTGTTTCGCTCCACAGCATCCAGGGAAACTTTGTAAGTGTTTACTCTAGCGTTGTCCTGTTGAAGCAATACATCTGAGTGAGGATTTGCATAGTGAAAGAGTAGTTCTTCTTTGGTGGTATAAAGTCCAAATGCTATTAAAGTCCAGAAATACCGAGGCCTTCACTTTCTTTGCAGATGGCTTTGTCTTGAACATTGTTATCTTTATTACCCTGGTCCTACCCACTGACGTGTCTTATAATTGTTTTCTGGCTCATTATAATGAAAATTTGACCCATCAACTGTAACTAGCTACAAAGGAAAATGATCATTTTAGCTAAACGCCTTTAAAAGGCGCTGCATATTCTTACGTATGCAAACGGGCATTGAGTATGCATATAAATGAAAGTCAAACACGAAAGCCGAAACTAGACTCCAAAAACCACAGTCGACAGGCTTACGACTTCTGGGGAAAACCCTCGGAAAGAAAAACTGAGACACCGCTCCACAGAAACACGAAGGACAACTAATCTAATGATGATGAACAATCTCCAGTACAAGCGCGGAATGCTTCATAGACTGCACTGTATTGGCGCCGCACTAGTGTTTATACAGATATGCACTTGGTCGATGTCATTATAATGACATAAGGACCGAGACCAAGTCCTCTTTTGGTATTAATAAATCAACAGGATTTTAAATCATTAAAATAATGATTCAAAGCAATATGAACAATTAAACTATTTGAATGATCCGTTTTTCATTTGTTATCGTAAAATCAGGAAAAATCAGGAAAAATATCACACAGAGTCATTATCTTCCGCCAGCGGTCTTTATCGAAAAATAACTGCTCGCGCATTAGTCAATCAGAATCGACGTCACATCCTGGTTATGTAATATTATCATACGACTATATCACATGAACCATGTTACACATAGAGAATAAGTGTCTTAATTTGTGTTTTGTTACGGGTATACAACACACAGCAAGTGCATTTATCGTACATGTAATGCGCGTTAGCGCATTTCATGCGATAAATGCACTTGCTGTGTGTTGTATACCCGTAACAAAACACAAATTATGACATTTATTCTATATATATGCACCATAGTTGTCTATTTCATTCTTGTTTTCTGAAATCGCGTTTTCTAGGTAAAAGGATGGCGTTAAAATTCAGGTCACCGCGGGCTCAGTTTGCAGGTTAGAACAGCCGTCGCCGCATGTTTCTTTAGATCTTATGCATTGTGACGTCACGAGTGTTAATACACGAATTGCAGCACGTTTCTTTCAATAGTAACATCTCGGGGAATAACATTGGTTGTGCATATATACCTAATTTCAAGCACAGTATCTCAGCAGGTAGGACAAAGAAGGAAACCCAAAAGCCATCACAATTATCTCAAAACAAGGAGGGAGTTTCGCGGCCACGAAATGACCAATAATAATTGTAAGTAGCGCCACCCTGAAACAAATTCGATTAAGAAATAGATGTACAGTATAATTGATGAATGAGATTCCATTGATCCCAAAGCCCACCAAACATTATTTCTAGTGGAATCCGCCATTACAAAACAGAAACTCAATGAACACTAAAATACTACAACAATCAACTTAAACATTCTATTTGTAGACTGATAGAAAATGTCAGACCCGAAGGGATTTAAATCTCTAGCCATATTTACATATCTGCGGCACCGCACAGCACCGCTACCTTGAAAGATATAGATTTTTATTTTTCTTCTACTTGAATTCGTCTAGTGCAGACCAGATCACAAAATTACAGCACATTTCTTCGTCGGTGACATCAATCAGATGTTCAGTGTGAATTGGGATTAGGGTCACAATGCTATTTGACTTGCTTACATGCTTCGTGCTATGTTGCTTCATTCAATGTTTGATTATTCCATGTTGTTAAGGAGATCTTAATACGATCAATCGATGTCTTTATCAATCTCGATTTTAAAAGTCTGCCCATTAACACTAGATTTAATTTTGGAATTGCAATTGATGAACGGACACATACCGCATCTTTTTTTCCATTGCACCTGCAAATGGTTGAGAACCCTTTATGTTTGTTATTAAATGTAGAGTCTGCAGATGGGAAAATGGGTGCAATACATCTACGGGGTCTTAATTTAAGAGGTGATAGAAGTACCTTTTGTTAGAAGAAAAGTTTCTTACTGTTAAATGTTGATGATGGGAAAGTGACTGTAGTAATAGAGGATAATCTCAAAGGAGTTAATTTGATACGAGGCGACCTTAAAAATGCCATGATGAAATGATCGATGAAAGGTGAATTATGATCCTGCATAGAAGACACTACAACTTAGTCAAGTTAGAGAACGTAATGGAATTAAAACACTTCAAACATCGGGTCGTGGAGAATTGTATTACCAACTCCACGCTGCAACACGAAATAAGTGTAGATATAAAACAAAGGAGGGGATCTCCAACAACACAAGGTTGCATCACCCACAGCAAAACCCATTACACCCACTGCAAAAACACAAAGCAGACAAGCACAGAATGAGACGCAAAAGGTACAAGGAATGTCAACACACAACACAGAAACATCAAACACAAAGGACTACACATAAACCAACGAGACCAATGGGCAACCGTTGCCGACTTCGGACGGCCATCTGGAACGGAAATAGCAGAAGGTGTGGTTATCCTGGATTACGTGCGCACAACCCACCAACTTTTCCGATTTCCCAGAGGTCTCGAAGAACGTACATTTGTGGTGTAAAACAACCTCCTCACTGTCAGATGACCGCACACAAACAAGACCGCAAAACGCAGGGGCCCAAGCAACATACATGAATATAAAATGGATATAAAAGGAGGGCGTACGCAATACAATCCGTGCTCTGCCGTCGCGAGCTTTAAATTTTATCACCCGAGGAGTCCGACTGACATTCAGAGAGGACAGGTGGTCGGGGCCCTGTCTTATCTAAAGAGGTTTGGACAGGACCCGTCATGGAGTCCCGTCGTCACAGTAGAGAACGTAATGGAATTAACACAATTCAAACAACGGGTCGCGGGTAATTGAATTTACCAACTCCACACTGCAACACGAAATAAATATAGATATAAAACAAAGTAGGGGATAGAGAACTTATATTGAAATCTCCACATAGTTTTTGTAGAATAGATATTTATAGTAAGTGGTGCTGTAGAAATCAATTTGTGCGGCGCCGCACACATGTTTAAAAGTGCTTTAATTTAACTCTCTCCTGGTTATTCTGAAATTGTGTATTAGTTTCAAAATATATAAACATAAAGAATGTTAAAGGTGATTGTTGTATTATTTTTGTGTTTGCTGCGTTCCTATTTTGTTATGGAAGATTCCACTAGGAATTATCATGTTTGGCAGGCTTGAGGATGAATGGAAGGACAAATATGGATAATGACCATTTCCTAATACACAGTACAAAATCGATAATTCAGAAAATCATTAACCGAAGGCTTACAAAATCAGCATCTCCTGCTTACTTTTCCTGAATTGCATTTATTAATTATAGTATACGTCTATTTCTTTATCAAATTTATAAAGGGTAGTGCTACTTACTATTATTTCTTGTCATTTGCCAATGAGTGAAACTGTTGGCAACACCAAGGCAAAAATTGGGATGGGCTTCCTTTTTTGTCCTTCCTACTTGAATACTATACTTACATTAGATATGTTAAAAATAACATCGACATAGTAAAGGAGCTGTAATGATAAGGGCTTGAATTAGCCTTGAAATCATTTGCTTATTTCTCGTGCGCTTTCCTTCCTTTGAAGGAAAAGGTTGTTCAGAAGAGAAATATTATATATTAGAAGATTTCTTATACGTATTTCATTTAAAAAAGAATGATGTAAGATTTGATAACTACTGCTTGAATAGGTAGGGGGTAACAATGTCTGAAAACGTCAAATAGCGAACGAAAATATACAAAACATGCACTTTTTTACATAAATTTTAAGTGTTTATGTTTTAATTCCCTCTTGTTTCAAACATGAAAAAAGAAAATTATAACTTCGAAACCAGTATGTCAATGTAACGGTAAAATTCGCAATCCGGAGACTGAAAACCGTTATATTTTGTTAAAAAAAAAAACTGCCGCGTTGTAAGCTTTCAGGCGCGAAATACACACTGTGTGGAAATAGACATCTTTATATCGTTTATTTCATTCGTGTCTGTTGTATATTTCATCAGAGTCCAATCAGAATAGATTGTCCCATTGTATAACATGAAGAAATGGGCAATTTTCATCTATCTAACCGCTTTTAAGTCACATTCTTAGAATATAGCCAATTCCCCCTTTTATCGTTTTTCGTCTGTGGGACATTGTTCCACCCGAGTTACAGAACCCCACTTGCTTAGAAAATTTGTGTTAATAATATACAGCTTTGGTAAAAGTGGCATATTGTAACTCGGATGGAACAATGTTGTAGAAAACTTTTCCGTTTTCCATTGATTTCTATAGAAAATACGCACATTTTAACCCAAATATCGGTATTGTTATTGATGATTTATTCAAACAGACATTAGATTCAGATATGCATTAAGTTAGTTGATACTTCTATTGGAAAAATTCTTCAAATTTCTCATTTTGAAATTTTCACTTTTCAGGGCAGATTTTACGTCTTATCGTGACAACTTGACGGAGATGTTCTTAGATTACCATCATACGGTATTCACATTTCACAGCTCAGCCGATACGCTAGAGCTTGTACTAATGTTTTGGATTTTCATAGTAGAAAGTTTACAAATAACAAAGAAACTTTTAGGTCAAGGTGTTCGCTTTTACAAACTAGTTAAGACTTCCTGGAAATTATACAAAAATATTGTTAGCTTCTTTAAAAATTCGGACCCATACAAGTAACAGAGTATATTACAATGGGTATTTCACAACCTGCCTTTTATTGATATATAATAAGAATAAAAAGAATCAAATGTAGGCAAAATTACCATTGCAATTGTGTAAGAATCATTAAACGCTTTTTTTATGCCATGGACATGATCCTGTTGTCACCAGACGGATTGCCTTGGTACCTGACCAATCTACAGCCTTGTACCAGCGCATTCTTAAGAATTACACTCTGTCTGTGACGACAGGACTCCATGTCGGGCCTTGTCCATACCTCTTTAGAGAAGACAGGGTCCCGACCACCTGTCCTCACTGAATGCCGATCGGAGTCCTCGGTTGATACTATGCATAAGCTCGCTACAGCCGGCAGAGCACGAGTTGTATTTCGTAGGTCCTCTTTTTTATATCCATTTACATATCCTCTATTTTGCTCGAGTCCTTGCGTTATGCTGCCTGTATGGTCATCTTGCAGTGAAGAGATTAATTTACACCACCACAACTGTGTGTCTTCGAGACCTCAAGGTAGTCGGAAAGTGGGAGGGTTGTGCGCAAGTAAACCGGATAATTACACCATCTGCTACTGGCGATGCAGATTGCCGTCTTGAGTCGGCACCGATTGCCCATTGGTCTCGTTGGTTTATGTGAAGGTTTTTGTGTTTGATGTTTCTATGATGTGATTTACTGTTCCTTGTCCTTTCTGTGTCTCTTCTCCGTGTTATTGCACACAGAAGGTTAGCTTAGGTTTGAGAAAGTTCTGTTTTTTTTTCCAAACTTCGTAAGACCTTCGATTGTGGTTTTTGGAATTTGGTTTGGACTTTTGTGATTGACTTTCATTCACTGATTTTACATCCCCAACCTTAAAGTTACTAATATTAAAGTGTTCAATTTATCTTAGAATAGTTTAAAAATGAAGTGTCTAACAGAGAGCACCTTTCTGGACATAATGTTTTAAATGCAGTGTACAAGACAGGCACTCGGGTAATGGATCCTCAAAATTGGCAAAAATAAGACAAAAAGTATTTTATTCAAAATGTGGCCAAAGCAATTGGATGTTTAACTAAACGGTAATCCTTCTATATTGAAAATTTAGAATGAAGTTTTACTGTGACATATTTTAATAGACAGATTTGTTGTCAAAAATAACTTGGAACTTTTTTTTCTTGCTACACACAGAAGAAGTTTGAATAATAAACGCAACATGAATCTTTCAAAAATGGAAGTTTACATTCTGTATTCTATTTAAGTAAAAATACCGATATGAAAATCGAGAATGCAAGGAAGTAATTTGAGTGAGTCCATAAAAACGTTCATCTGAACACAAATATCGAAATACGTTGGTCTCTCTCATTTCTGTATTTTCAGGTACGTACATGTATAATTGTTCCTATTTCGATCACGTCCATTTATCTTCGCAACAGCTAATGAATTTACCATTCGTTATAAATTATCCACGCTTCCTCAGAAGCAAGGTTTACCATATGTTCCAAAGTGTACGAGCAAGCAAAATAAGTTGTCGTGCATGCTATGAGAGTTCCAAGGATAGGAAGATTTATAACTCTGTCCAATAATTTACTCATGCGTTTTGATACGAATTTCAAAAAACAAGGAACTATAAAACGAATGTTAGCAACAAATGTTAACTTGAAACTTTGAAAAGTTATCTCTTTTAGTCCACTTTCAATGATGAACATCCAACGCTCTTCGAAGGAAAAGATTTCAAGAAAGCTACTTAAGTAGTTGTTCAAAAGAATCGCATAAAGTACAATGTGCAGCACACGTAAAGGCAGTATCACGACAAACGCCGCAATAAAAGATACCTTCCACGCATTAACAAGGTAATCATGCTTGCGATGGTCTAAAAGAGCCTTGGATACTCCACATTTAGGTAACAAAAACTGATCGACTTCAATCTGGCTAAAATCGGATTATCAAACATGAATTTCATTATCAAGCAATGATCTCCTACTTTAGCGTACCTATTTGTTATCGCAAATATAGGGATATCATCTGACATACCATACCTTCTCAATATCATCCTTGCATCATGTTTTATTTTGTCAATATTTTGATACATTTCTGTTTCATGGTCATTATGGAGGAGTTCATCTATCTTTGTACGCACAAATGCTATTTTCTTGTTCTTTTGTATAAGAATTTTAGCTAAATCAAGTTCTGTTATATGAATGGATGTTGCGTAAAAAATTAGTATCGCATCAAAATAGTTACAATTCCATTCGTCCAGCAAACGACTTGAAAGTTGGAAATTGGGTGTTTCGATGCCTGGAGTATCCCATAGATAAACATTCACGTGCCGTCTTTCTGTGTACAAGAAAAACATCTCTGGTCGGATGGTTGTACCTCCAATGCCTACTCTGGCATACCCTGCGTCCCCTCTTTTCTTACCACGAACAGTGTTGATAAATGTTGATTTTCCAACAGCAGCTTTGCCCATAATTGCAATATCATAACGAAAGGGGAAATTATTTTCAACTGTTGCAGTTACTGTAACAAGGAATGCAAGCAAGAGTCCATGAAATGTGTTCCTAGAAAAAAGAATTATGAAGAAAAAAATGTAATGATCGCTGTGCGATATAAGTCCCCTACCGGTAGCATAAATCTATGCCCTGCATCTCTGTTCATCAGTTCATTATCTGCAACAACGGCCGAGAAAAATCTGGGAAGCTGAATTCACGAAATTTGCTAAGTCCAAGGACCATAACTCTTGTGAAAATATGTCAATCTAAATTAAACTAGAACTTGATCTGCATCACACTATAATGTATTCACATAAAAATCAGCATTATCTGCAATAACAGGCATGAAAAAGTCCGGAAAACTTAAAATTTCATGAAATTTGCTAAGTCCAAGGGCCATAACTCTTGTAAAAATAGGTCAATGCAAACCAAACTCAAATTTGATCTGTATCACACTGAGATGTATTCATATACCAAAAATCAGTGCATTATTTGCAATAGAACCGAAGAAAAGTCCGCAAAACTGAAATTTTCATAGAATTGGCTAAGTCCAAGGGCAATCATGACTCTTGTAAAAATGTAAAAATCGGTCAATCTAAAGCAAACTCAGACTTGATCTGTATCACATTGAGATATATCTACATACCAAAAATGAGTTCAATATATGCAACAACAGTGAAAACAAGAGGTCCAGGGGCCACAACGCTCACCTGAGAACACTTAGCATGTTAAGACAAGACAATGTTTATCTAAAATTGGCCTATATGAAAACAGGTTAACACAAGCTCCTAAGAGGTTTTGACCGACAAATATGTATACATGTAAAATCAAACAAAGCACACAAAACTGAACAAAACAACAATTAGGAATATGACATATGAAATGCATGCACAAAATATTTTGTGCAGAAAACGTATGGAGTAAATGAAGTAATATTAATTTTTACTCTTATTAGTTCATTTACATACATGAGGCCAATAAGAAAAGAAAAGAATATTTGATCAGGTTCCTGTTTTCTAATTGTCTGTGGTGGTGCCACCTGTTGACAGATCCGGACAAAAAACAACTGTACTTGTAGGGGACCATGATTACTTCATCCCTACCAAGTTTCATGAAAATCTGTTCAGCGGTTCTGGAAAAGAAGTTGAATATGTATGAAAATCATCTCCCCCCCCCCCCCCCCCTTCTTCTGGAGTAATCTAAGTAACCCGAGAGAGACAGTTATACAGATCCTGCTAATAAATTACAGCCCCCTCCTGTCACTACGTTGTTGATAACATTTATGTAAATGTACATTAATATTTTGAGCTGCTCTCAATATTTTAATTTCAAAGTTATATATCTAAGTCTTCACAAGATAAATTTGAAAATACTTATTCATCTTTTCTCAATTATTAGTTTCCTTTTGCATACTTATTTAATAATTAAAAATATATAACATTCAAATGAATCTATAATCCAAGAATTTAAACCTCAAAAACATATATCAATATTAAAGAAAGACAAATCTTGCATACATGAGTTCTGCTGTTATACATGTACCAACTATATGAGTTCTCCCCCTCTTATACGAAACTAAAGTTACCAGGGTATACATTCCTGATATAAAAGAAGTACCAAAACTTGAACCCACAAGCCTTGGGTCCATGTGCACAGTAAACATATCTATTCATGATTGAAAAAATACTCATAAAAATCTGTTCAGCAGTTCTGGAGAAAAGTTGAATATGTATGAAAATCACCCCCCCCCCCCCCCTTTCCTTTTCACATAAGAAAAAAAATTCATAAAAAATCAAAAAATTAAAATTTTAGTATGAAATACATATCAAAGCAATGCTCAGGTGAGCTAAAAATTGTTTGGGTCCGGCCGGGGTTTGAAGCCACTCCCCATGGGTCCATTGGGCATGGAAAACATACATTATACCTATGTACAATCTTAAAAAATATTCCTTAAAAATGCAGAAGTGGATATCTTGACAAAATTCTTTCACTTGTAGGGTACCATACATGAGTACCTCATACCTACAAATTGTCATGACAATCTGAAGAGTGGTTATTGAAAAGAAGCAGAAAATGTATGAAAATCAAACCCCCCCCCCCCCCTTCCTTTTAAAAATTTACATAAGAAAAAAAATCATAAAAAATCAAAACAATAAAATTTAAGCATAAAATACATATCAAAGCATTAAGTAAGTTAAATATGATAAATATGCAGTAAATGAGTGTGTAAAATCATACACTTATTGAGTTATTTAAAGAAATAGTGCAAAAATGTGCATTTCTTACTAAGTCCGAAAAGACGTCAAAAACGCGTCAAAAATTTGACTTCGAAGTGGAACCAAAAATAACAACACTTCTTAAGACATCTCTCTAGATCATCCTGATGCTTTCGGTTTGTCGATACATGCTTCGGTTCTGAAGAAGAAGTTTGTCAAAGGAGGGTACCCCCCGTGACCTACTTTTGGCTGTGGTGGCGCCACCTGTTGACGGATCCGGACGAAAAACAACAACACTTGTAGGGGACCATTAGTACTTTATACCCACCAAGTTTCATCAAAATCCCTTCAGCAGTTCTGGAGAAGAAGTCGAAAATGTGAAAAGTTTACGACGGATGACGGACGCCGGACGCCGGACGGCACACTATGACAATAGCTCACTTGAGCTTTGCTCAGGTAAGCTAAAAAGTCCGGAAACTGAAATTTTCATAAAATTTGCCAAGTCCAAGGGACATAACTCTTGTAAAAATAGGTCAATCAAAAGCAAACTCAAACTTGATCTGTATCACATTGAGATATATCCAAATACCAAAATGAGTTCAATAAATGCAACAACAGCGAAAAAACTGAAAATGGGACAGACAGACAGACCGAGAGGAAACTAAGAGTCCCCTTCGGCGTTGCCGGTAGGGGACTAATTAGAAAAGCTTGTAATGAAAATTTGAGAATTTTTTCATTATTATTATTTTCTTCCTGCGAAATCTATGGTTAAGAAGAGCGCCATGAATGAAAATTTTTAGACTTTTTTTCTTCTTTCCTCTGAAAAATATAGTATAGCCAATTAGTAATCTACCTTTAGGATCCAATATACTCTATCAGCCCTTAAAAGAATGTTTTGTTCAGTGACATTCATTATTCAATCAAAAAGAGCTCAATTCTTTTTTGATCATAAAATATCCATTAAGCTGAAATAATGAAATAAAAGTTCCGCACGTAAAACAAATATTTTCAAAATTAACCATGGCCTTACAAATGAAATCGATACTGAAAGGTTGTTTTTGATTTATTCATGATACCCTTTATGTAGGCTTCACACTGTCCCGATTATGATATCCGATGGACACACGGATATGAAATTTTCAACTTCGTGCGAAGTTACTCCCGAATATAGTTAAGATCCGCTCAGCAACCGATGTTTTTACGATGCTAAAAGATGATTACACGATGCTAAAAGATGACTACACGATTGTATCCGAACAGCTCCCGATGACAACACGACGGGACAAATTTCATCTTATCTGAAGGTCAAACGAAGGCTTACGATGTATTAACGAAGGCTATTAGATTGTTTCACGACGTCGTATCGAGAATGCGATGCATCAGATTATAACCAGAAATGCATCACTTTTTAAATGTTTAAAAATTCTTGTTTAATCAGTAGCACAGCATCAATGGTTTCCTCCTTCGCCTTTTATTATTTCTGTCTCAGAAAAATACAAAAAATACCCAAAAGTTAGCAACTCAAATATATGTTATCGAATATCTGAATCGCACTGTCTATGTAGCATGGTTAGCCAAGATATATGAATGTTGATTCTTATCATGCTCGACTATCTTTGAAAGTTTGATTTTCATTACAGTTCTTTATGTGAAAGTGTGACTACCAGACGGACAAATAGACAATGGGTTCAGTTATCAGTGACCTTTGCGTAGCAGTTGACATGTATTATTGTCAACCAAAAATCGTCTTAAAATATCACGAATTTCATTTATAAACATCATTGGTGGAAACAAGCGGAATACGTGATGATTCAATGTAAGAAAGATGAAAATGGATTTAAGTTGCTAACTTTTTGGTATTTTTTGTATTTTTCTGAAACAGAAATAATAAAAGGCAGAGGAGGAAACCATTGATGCTGTGCTACTGATTAGTCAAGAATTTTTAAACATTCAAAACGTGATGCATTCCTGGTTATAATCCGATGCATCGCATTCTAGATACGACATACTATGGTTGGCCATCTATACTCAGAATTAAATATTTATACTGCAGTATAATTATTTATACTGCAGTATAAATAAAACACTGGCCATATGTACTCACAATTAAATATTTACACTGCAGTATTAATAATAATACTGCAGTATAATTATTTATACTGCAGTATAATTATTTTGTACTGCAGTGAAAATACAGCATGGCCAGCCCACTCACAAATAATTATTTATACTGCAGTATAAATAAAACACTGGCCATATGTACTCACAATTAAATATTTACACTGCAGTATAATTATTTATACTGCAGTATAATTATTTTGTACTGCAGTGAAAATACGGAATGGCCAGCTAACTCACAAATAATTATTAATACTGCAGTATAAATAATTATACTGCAGTATAAATAATTATTTGTGAGTGAGCTGGCCATTCTGTATTTTCACTGCAGTACAAAATAATTATACTGCAGTATAAATAATTATACTGCAGTATAAATAATTATACTGCAGTATAAATATTTAATTGTGAGTACATATGGCCAGTGTTTTATTTATACTGCAGTATAAATAATTATACTGCAGTATAAATATTTAATGCTGAGTAAAGATGGCCAACCATAGACGTCGTGAATCAATCTTATAGCCTTCGTTAATACATCGTAATAAAAGCCTTCGGTTGACCTTCGGATATGTTCTGAGATAAAATTCGCCCCGTCGTGTTTTCATCGGGAGCTGTTCGGATACAATCGTGTAGTCATCTTTTAGCATCGTGTTATCATCTTTTAGCATCGTAAAAACATCGGTTGCTGAGCGGATCTTAACTATATTCGGGAGTAACTTCGCGCGAAATTGAACATTTCATATTCGTGTGTCCATCGGATATCATAATCGGGACAGTGTGAAGCCTACATAAAGCAGATTTTCTTGTAATCCTTTTTTGTACTTTAAGTGCGTTGGAACATTTAAACTCATCCAGAGATTTAGAATTACCTAAAAAAGATCAAAACTTTCAGTAGATTGATTTGCATGCTCGAAGTATACAAAAACTCCTTCAATTTTGTATTCTAATGTGGATTTTCATGCTAATACCAAAGACTTTCGGAAAATAGATTTTTTATAAACTACATGCATATATGTTATAAAATATTTTACACTTATTTCATGTATGTATCTAAAAACTTTGAAAGGCTTTTGGATAAGATAAAATATGCTTCTTGAGAAACCTCTCTCTTATGGGATAATTGTGCGCAATAATGCGAATAAGTATAGACATGCTATTTGTTTAGCAGATGAGAGTCCAGAAAAAGTTCCGTGTATTAATTGATCTCCTTCCATTTGTTCATTCTCATTAAAATTTCCTACAGATTTTTTTTTATTTGAACTTTATTTATTTTACAACGTTTAACAACAAGTTATATATTTTTATATCAATGTCTCACGTTGGCTCAGATGTTGGCGTGAGGGGTCCTTGGAGCAGGAGGATACTGGAGTACTCAGGGAAAACCTCTTAGGACTGGGTGGCCAATTTGGCAATTATTTGTCTTTTCTCCAGTTTCTAAGTCTCCTCGTCCTTTAGTTCACACGTATGATTAATGCTAGGTTTTCACTTAGCCACGATGCCCTACGATGTCCACGATTGAGCAAAATCGTGGAGCTCCACGATTCTATAAATAAAAATGGTCTTCACACGCTCTCCGACGCTCCATCACGCTCTGATACGCGCTGTAGCGATTTGTTACGATTGTAGATAAGATCTGTTACGATTTGCATCCCGTTCTCTCAAGCTTCGTTACGTTCCCGTACGATTACCAAGATGAGCTATTACGCTTTGCCACGCTCCATCACGGTTCCCTACGCTTATCAAGTCTTGTTGCGATCTGTTACGATGCAGGACTACGATTTGCCGCGATTTAACACGATTTGTTATGAAATAGACAACCAGTTTCAATACCACTTGCAATATCCGAACAAGATTAAGCTTAATATCCAGGAGATGAAGATTTTATATCGCAAAACGCTGGAAATGGCATTGATGAACCTTATTTGATCTTTCTTTTTTTCGATTGTTAAAGGTAACATTTTTTTCTTGAGCAATTCAAATCTTTGACTGCGTGTATATATTTAAGTCGTTCGAAGACAATTAATGCAGCACCTCACTGATTATCAAGACGTCTTTTCTTAGTCTTCTTTATATGTTAGAAATTGTTGCGGATGTTAAAAACTCTTGTAATCCATCAAAAACGGGTTGTCTTATTGTAATTTTCATTATAGGAATATTGGAATCGCAACGAATCTTGTAGATCGTGGACTTAAAGCGTGAGTGAAATCGTAGTGGATCGTAGGAGAACGTGTTTCACCAAGATCTCCTACGATCGCATATTACGATATGTTGCGCTTTGTCAAGATCTGTTACGCTCTACCACGCTCCATCACGATCACTACGCTCCACTACGCTCTCTCCCGATGTAAGGATCAATCGGGACAATCGTAGCAAATTTTTTGAGAATCAAAAATTTTGCCACGATCTCTGCGATCTCCTACGATCATCACGATTCCACCACGCTCTCTTACGATCGTCACGATTCAACCCCACGCTCTCTTACGATCTCTACGATTCACCTCAATCGGGGCAATCGGGGCGATTGTGGCTAAGTGTAAATCTAGCATAAGATGGCAATTTTCTCTGACACGATCATTCGGATACAGTAAGAGTGAATCGTGGCGATTGTTGAGCATGTCCAACAGCCACCGTACGTGTCTACGTGCAGTCTACGGCCCCTAAAAATCGTATGTTTGTCGTGCGTGTCCCGCAAGATTTTCACCAAATTCCGCATGCAGACCGCTCGTAGAAGTTGTGACTAAGGCTTTAGCTACATATGTTGCTGCATGATAAGTACGAAATAAAACTGTTTTTCGATTTGCGGATTTTGTCGATTATATTGATATAATAACCTCAAGGATAATTTCGCTTACCTAATTTTCATATTAAAAGGCACAGAAGCATATATTTATAAATTCATCGTGATTAAACTATATTTATAGTTTGCTCATAAATTCATCGTGATTAAACTCAGGAAGTTTATCAACTTGTCATACAGTGAAATGTAAATCGCCTCACTTTTGTTTTAAGAAACCTGAAATACGCGTGTAAAAGTCAGACATTTTGCGATCCGTATTCGGGATCTAAAAACCAATGTATTGAAACATCATAATTAACAGCCATAAAAAAATGACAAAAGAAATAAAACTTCATAAAAGCTACGGAACGATAAGTAAATCATCAATCGGTGCCTGAGCATTTTGATAGCATCTACTATTTGCCGTCATACCAGCCGAAAGAACAGATTTAAAAACAAGAGGCCCAGGGGCCACATCGCTCACCTGAGAACACTGGGTAATGGGTATGTTGAGAGAAGACAATATGTATTAAAAGTTGTCATTTATGAAAACAGGTTAACACAAGATATAAAATAACATATAATTAAACAAAGCACACAAGACTGAACAAAACAACAGTTAGTAATATGACATAAAAAATGCATGCACATAAATTAAGGCAGCATGAGAGAAGAGAATAAGAAAAATATCAGGTTTTGCATAAAAGTAATTAAGGCCATAAAGACGTCAAAATTAGTGATTGGATTTAAACAAAATGAACAAACTTGAATCATACATCCTTCTAGATCACTCAGATACAATTAGTTTTTCAATCCTTGAAGTGGTTCTGGAGAAGAAGATTTTTAAAGACGGGTACCCTCCTAGACCTATATGACCCTGCCCTGGATCCACCCCTAAAGGGATCAAGCCTAAATGAGCAAACTTTGTAGAAGACCTTAAGTACTTCATGACAACAAAGTTTCATCAAAATCCTCCAAGCGGTTTCAGAGGAGAAGATGAAAATGTGACAAGTTAACGGACGGACAGACAGACGATGCGGTATGACAATAGCTCACTTGAGCCTTTGGCTCAGGTGAGCTAAAAATAGACGTTTTTGCATGAAAATAATGAAGGCCATAAAGATGTCAAAAATACGTCAAAAATTGGTTATCGCATTTTAATGAAATGAACAAACTTGAATCATACATTCTTCTAGATCACTCAGATACAATTAATTTTACAATGCATGCAGCGGTTCTGGAGAAGATTTTAAAAGAGGGGTACCCCACATCACCTACTGGACCCCGCCCTGGATCCATCCCTGAAGGGATCAAGCCAAAATTAACAAGCTTGGTAGAGGATCTAAAATACTTCATACAACACAAAGTTTCATCAATGTCCTGTAAGCGATTTAAGAGAAGATGAAAATGCGAAAAGTTAATGGACGGACAAATGCCGGACGATCCGGTATGACAATATCTCAATTTGAGCCTTTGGCCCAGGTGAGCGAAAAACTGACAAAATGGAACTCTGAAAACCATTGGGTTTTTTTTAAACACTGCAATGTGACCTTGACCTTTGACCTTGAAAAATGATCAACTCAATTTTCTCATAGTTTGAATTCAGACTGAAATGTGTCATCATCCTGTATGAAATAGAGCCCAAGATATGCTCTGGAAACCATTTAAACACAGCAATGTGGATGTCCTAAGTTGATTTTTCTGTTGTGTATATTGCCATTTTTAGCTTGCATTGTGCAAGGTGGACATTTTCGCATGATTTAGTCAAATCTGTTGACCCTTTTGCTTGAATTGACCTCTGACCTTGAAAAGCAATGGACTCAATCTTCTCACCATTTCTTGAATGATTTTTTGTACCTGCCTTTCATTCTCTATCTCATCCTGCTCACATTCAGTTTCACTCTCCGACTCACTCTCACTTTCACTCTCAATGTCAGTCTCACTCTCTTTCTCCCCTATGATTGTATTGTAATTCATTTGTTTACATTTACATTTCATTCCCACCCCGTCTTTGTGACACAGCTATTCCCGCCCATCTCTCCACAATTCCTTGAATACCCTTGTCTTTCCTGTATATTTCATAGTTTACTTTCGATTCCGCAATTTCGTTAAATTTCCTCTCTTGCCCATGCCTTGCACCCGGCGTAAACTTAATAGGCCAAGATGCGACCTTGTTACAAAGGTCGGCCATCTTTGTTGCAGTCTATACTGGCATGGCTCGTCTAGATCTTGAAATATCTATATATTCCAAGTCACATAGAAGCTTTGTAGTACTAGTATACGGTAGTAAGAATGAAGCCTGCAAATGACCATGGGCCAACTTGTTTTGGTAGACCCAGGCAATGAATTGGCTCATTTTCATCACGTGATGGCATGACACGACAAGTGAAAATAGCCTGGTAAAATGGCTGCCATCGAGGCATCAGCTCTTAAAATTTGATTAAAACACTCTCGTGTACCGTACAGAGCTTATTACGCATTTTCGAACGTCTTTATGTTTTTAATAGCCGAGATAAAACGAATCTACACGATTTGACTTGAATGATTAATTCACACCAAAATCAAACAATTGTTGGCTAAAAGCAAAAATTCCCCTGAATTTCTTTTAATCACATTACCGCATGTTATATATCAAAATAAAAAGTGCAAGCCATGGAATACGACTTTAAAATATTTAAATTATTTCGGGTACACTATTCAGCCATATTGTTTGCAATCAGCCGGTTGGTGCCCGCTCAAAATTCTGCGGGTGATCCGGCTCATCATTTTTCTCCCGCCGGCTTTTTTCACTACCAAAACAATCCCATTTCCCGGTTAAAATCTTACGCCAGGCCAAACCGGGCGACGCAACAAATCCGCTAGTCCGACTTGCAGACCTACGACGATGTTACCTGTTTTTTCGTCTTCGGTCTGACTGCTATGCATAGGCAAAACTTGAGAATTTCGGTGTGAAATTTTTTTTGCAAGTCGTCCTTTGTTTTTGACAAATTCCAGTCTCTTCAACCAAAAAATAAGTCACCCAGTCCTCCTGCCCCTACAATATCCCCTCTAGGCCTGGTTTCACCTCTGTGTGCATGACAAAATGTCGTCGATCAGAGGAAAATCGGAAGGGAAGAGGTGAAACCAGGCTTAGAGGGGATTTTTTAGGGGCAGGAGGACTGGGCGATTTATTTTTTGGTTGAAGAGACTGGAATTTGTCATAAAAAAAGGAGGACTTGCCGATTTTTTTTTGCACAGAAATTCTCAAGTTTTGCCTATGCATAGCAGTCAGACCGAAGACGAAAAAAACAGATAACACTGTCGTAGGTCTGCAAGTCGGACTACAAATCCGCCCCATGATTCAATAGGTTGGCGCATTTGACGAAAACAAATTTGAGAAACAAGTCGGACATTTGGACCGGTATTTGCGTAACTTTTGTAGGACACAAGAAAATTTTATTGGTTTTGCCGGCATGTCCGACACTTTTAGACATCTGTGCTGATCAAATATAATTATGTCAATCCGGGCTCCTTTGTCCCGCTCAGGAGAAAAGGTTCTCATATTATGACTATGAGACTAACATTTTGAAGAAATTCTGGGAGTTTTGGTCTCACTACATGAATTATAGCAACTATGAAACCTTTTACTGGTGTCAAAACAAAATGTATTATAGCCTATATGTGCCACCCTCAGGCCTCGCTTGTCATGCATCCTACTTTGACTATTTTCTGCCAAGAAGCAATACAGTCTCATACATCATACTCTTTGTTCAAGACATCGGAATAAATCATACTAGGATTGCTGAAATCAAATCATATTGAAGACTATAGCCCGTCTCTTTTCCGTGTTTCGCGACAGAGGAAATTCGAAATAAAAGATGATGTACAATAATAAAGCCTACGCTCACGCAGCAAGATACGCCCGTTGGGATTTTTTTCACAACACCAAAATATCTAAGTCCCATAACTCCATAAGGACAAATTGGGTGAACCTAGCTTAAAATCGAAAGGCGGCTTCCTCTTCAAAGTCTGATCAAAATGTACAAATATCATGAAAATCTGTTGACACATATTCAAGTTATTGCGTTCCATGCACCTATATTTTGCCCTTAGCTTAACATGTATGTACATATAACCCCCCCCCCCCCCCCCATTACACATAATTTCTGGATTATGTGACAAAAAATTCAAGAACCCCTTATATATGTGAAAGAACATCCTTTCTACTTGAAGTATACAAAATTTCAAAAGATTTCAACCAGAAATAGATTTTTTAATAATTTTTAACTATTTTAGTATATTTTCACTGTATTTTAAAATATCTAAGTCCCATAACTCTGTAACGACATATCGAATGAACCTGAAAATCGAAAGGCGGCTTCCTCTCCACAGTCCAATCGAAATGTATGAATATCATGAAAATCCGTTGACGCATATTCAAGTTATTGCGTTCCATGCGCCTATATTTTGCCCATAGCTTAACATGTATGTGCATATAACCCCCCCCCTCCTATTACACACTATATCTCGCTTATGCGACTAAAAGAATTAAAAACCCGTTACATATGTCAAAGAGCATCCTTTCTACCTTAAGTATACAAAATTTCAAAACATTTCGACCAGAAATAGATTTTTAAATAATTTTTAACTATTTTAGTATATTTTCACTGTATTTTAAAATGTCTAAGTCCCATAACTCTGTAACGACATATCGAATGAACCTGAAAATCGAAAGGCGGCTTCCTCTCCACAGTCCAATCAAAATGTATGAATATCATGAAAATCCGTTGACGCATATTCAAGTTATTGCGTTCCATGCGCCTATATTTTGCCCTTAGCTTAACATGTATGTGCATATAACCCACCCCTCCCCCTTCCTATTACACACAATATCTCGCTTATGCGACAAAAAAATTAAAAACCCGTTACAAATGTCAAAGAACATCCTTCCTACATGAAGTATACAAAATTTCAAAACATTTCGACCAGAAATAGATTTTTAAATAATTTTTAAATATTTTAGTATATTTTCACTGTATTTTAAAAATCTAAGTCCCATAACTCTGTAACGACATATCGAATAAACCTGAAAATCGAAAGGCGGCTTCCTCTCCACAGTCCAATCATAATGTATGAATATCATGAAAATCCGTTGACGCATATTCAAGTTATCGCGTTCCATGCGCCTATATTTTGTCCTTAGCTTAAAATGTATGTGCATATAACCCCCCCCCCCCCCCATCTTCCTATTACACACAATATCTCGGTTATGCGACAAAAAAATTAAAAACCCGTTACATGTGTCAAAGAACATCCTTTCTACTTGAAGTATACCAAATTTCAAAACATTTCGACCAGAAATAGATTTTTAAATAATTTTTAAATATTTTAGTATATTTTCACTGTATTTTAAAAATCTAAGTCCCATAACTCTGTAACGACAAATCGGATGAACCTGAAAATCGAAAGGCGGCTTCCTCTCCACAGTCTGATCACTATGTATAAATTTCATAAAAATCCGTTGACGCGTATTCAAGTTATTGCGTTCCATAGGCGGACGGACAGACGGACAGACGGACGGACTTCGCCGTACCATAATACGTCCCGTCAAATGACGGGCGTATAAAAATTACAAACAAATTTACTAGTTTCCAAAGGAAAGATATATATACATAACATAATTTCCAGTTAAAAATTTGGTTTTATTCCCAGATAAAACTCCTTTATCTCCTTAAACAACAAGTTTTAGCTTGGTCTAAAATGAACCGCCATTACTTACTTCTTGTGTTTTACCTCCTCTGATAGGAGCACCTATATGTAGACACCTATATAGGTAGAGATAATGAGACTTAAAGTCTAAACTATTGATGAGTTTATAAAAATGTGACAAAGTGAACAAATTCTTTCACAGGTACAAAATAGTTAAAGATTTCTGAAGATAAGTGAAAAAATATCATATATCCTCCATTCCTTAAACATGTGAGTCTTTAAAAAAAATCTTTAAAAATTCCAAAAATAAATTGTCAGCAAAAACTCTTTCATATAAGCATTCCTCTACTTAACTATGGCTAAAATGAACTAAATTTATACAGCATGATAAACATAGAGAAAAAAGAATATGAAAAATGTCAGTTTTTGAATGAAAATAACATAAGCCAAAAAGACGTTAAAAATGCGTCAAAAAGGAGTTCTTCGATTTTTATGAAATGAACAAACTTGAATCATACATCCTTCTAGATCACTCAGATACCATTAGTTTTTCAATACATGCAGCGGTTCTGGAGAAGAAGATTTTTAAAGAGGGGTACCCTCTGGGACCAATTTGACCTCGCCCTGGATCCACCCCGGTAGGGATCCAATTGAAATTAACAAACTTGGTAGGGGACCTTTAGTACTTCATGCATACCAAGTTTAATAAAAATTCTCCGAGCGGTTTCAGAGGAGAAGATGAAAATGTGAAAAGTTAACGGACGGACGGACGACGGACGACGGACGCCGGACAATCCGGTATGACAATAGCTCCCTTTGAGCCTTTGGCTCAAGCTAAAAAGACAATATTTTGTCCGGTTCCTATCTTCTAATTGAAAAAAAAAATTGACAACAGATGTTGATATAGAAATTTTGAAACCCCCCCCCCTCTTTTTATAATCTTTGCAATAAAAGAATTATTATAAATTCAAATTGTACATGTTGTAAATCAAAAATGCTATCACACAAACATTTATTAATTTAATTTTACCTAGAATATAGCTTTTAATATATCAATATGAACCCAAGGGGAATTAATATGGAGATAATGCCAAACTTCATAAAAAATGCCGAAGTAAAAAAAATGGCCAAATTGGCATTAAAATTATTCAGAAAAGTTAAAAATTGCATTCAAAGCTTAAAAGTGGAGGAAAAATGAAAAATAAAGAAAAAAAAATTTATGCTTCAGTTGGGATTTGAACTCGCTACCTTGGGACTCATTGACACACTGAAAACATACCTATTTAAAGTAATAAAAAATCATTAAAAATCTAAAAGTCAAGATATTGAAAAAAAA
Organism: Pinctada fucata; assembly: GCA_028142955.1. NCBI lineage: Eukaryota > Metazoa > Mollusca > Bivalvia > Pterioida > Pteriidae > Pinctada > Pinctada fucata. Next base: position 77,706,095 of record AP027102.1, read on the forward strand.
TCATCACTGTTACATTCCTTATAATAATTCTGCTAAATGTTAGAACAATCATTCATGGGAAGAACCATAAAATGTCAAAAATGATGAAAATGACCATCCCCCCTTCCTTTTTTACAGTGTTAAAAAATCATTGAAAATTCAAATATAAACTTTTCAGCAAAATTCTTTCACTAAAGCATTCCTCTGCTTAAAAATGGCTAAATTAAACTAAACTGGAGCAGAATTTTTCAGTAAGAAAGAAAATAATAAGAGAAATATCAACTTTTGCATTAAAAATACAATGTCGAAAAAGACGTCAAAAACGCGTCAAAAATTAGTTATCGGATTTTAACGAAATGAACAAACTTCAATCATACATACTTCTAGATCACATAGATACAATTAGTTTTTCAATCCATTCAGTGGAACTGGAGAAGAAGATTTTTGAAGAGGGGTACCCTCCGGGGCCTATTTGACCCCGCCCTGGATCCACCCCTGAAGGGATCGAGCCGAAATGAACAAACTTGGTAGAGGACCTTTAGTACTTCATGCATACCAAGTTTCATCAAAATCCTCCAAGCGGTTTTAGAGGAGAAGATGAAAATGTGAAAAGTTAACGGACGGACGGACGGACGACGGACGCCGGTCAATCCGGTATGACAATAGCTCGCTTTGAGCCTTTGGCTTAGGTGAGCTAAAAAAAACCTGGTGAATGTGTTATATTCCGTGTTTTGGATAAGTCATATCTTTCAACATTTTGGACAATTAGATGTTATGTATATTGCTTCATGTTCTCATCGTATCGTCCGAAAATTGTTTCCAGTGACGCAGTAAATCGATCATTAATATATCCCTGGTTGAGGGTTTTCTCGATAAGTCGCCTTATCCTCAGACCTCGTAACGGTTGCAGTTTCGGTTTGTTCTTGAATGCCTATAATTACGTGCCATACGAAAACAACATGACTGTACAGCGGATAACGGAATAGTACTCCTGAGGGAATGGACACTTTGGAAGTGGGAGTACTTACTTGTCAAACTACATGTACCAGCTGTATGTCAAGACAGCTATTCCTGAGATTCATATGCCATCTTACAACTAGTTTTAAGAAAGAATAGACAATCTTATTGGTTTTTGCTTCCTTTGAAGTTTAATCAAATGCAATATAGTGGTTGTAATTAATTCCAAAATAAAAGAAATGACAAGTTTATTACAGGAAAGACAATATTTAGATGATTTTGAAATTGTTTGCGGTAAAACAAATGAAAGTTAAAAGCATACTCAATTCTGCTGTTTTCGATAATGAAATGTATGTATGTATGTTTTCCAAATCTCACTCTTTCAAAGTTCATCTTTAGGCTTTGTTAACTCGTTCATACGCTTGAATTCCTTATACATGTTATTATTGTAGACAAAGAGAGCTTCATCTGAAAGATCATTTACTAATGATTCTAGGTATGTATAACACAAGCCAAATGAAGCAGAACCGGATATCAAAGGTCCAATCACAGGTATCATTTCAAGGAAATTTTCAGCTATTTTCGCTGCTGCAACTTGACCTGCCTTAGCAGACAACCTCTTTCCTAGCTCTTTCGTCAAAAAGGGTATCACTCCAATAGTGGTCATTGCGGCGCTCAGTTTTAATTGAGATCGTATCTCAATAGGAAATTTCTCGAGTGAGGCAGGATCTAATTTGAAAGATTCCAGGTAAGTGTCGACGTAGTACTTCAGTAGAGCCGAATATATCGCAACATCAATTATGGGCAAAGGAAGTCCATTGACTGTTCCTACTGCCAAGCAAACCTTCCATACATCATTCAAATGTTTTGTCTTTTTTTGATTGATGATTTTTTCAGAGAAGCTTCCTAATGATAGCAGCAAACTCTCAAAGGACCTGTAACGATAAGGCGTAAAATCTGCCCAAAAACAATGGAATTTTAAAGTACTTCATTTCTTTAATCAAGTTTGTGAAATACTTTGAAAGATAAAACCCCTTCAAAATCTGAAGAAAATTTTTCATAAAATTGCTCTAACCAAGAGATATTTGAGTATAAATGTGCTTATTTTGTATAGAAATCAATGAAAATCGGAAAAGTTTCCATAAAATATCGTTCCCCCCTTTGGAACACAGCACCACTTCTACCTAAGATGTATTTTCATAATACAAATTTTCTGCAAAAGCGGAGTTGTGTTCCAAAGGGGGGAACAATAGTCAATTTACAATCATGCGATTGGGCGGGTAGGGGTGAAGGAAAGATTTGAAATTAACAGAAAATTAGAAATTGGCATTTGATTCGCTTTCGGCATGAAATTTACTTCTTTATTAATGGTTTCGAATTAATCAATTTTCAACAAAATAATTCGTTGTTGTTTACTTTTTCACTAACAAACTCCTTTATTTTAATTTTGGGCAGTGATAATTCAACAACCCCTCGCAATAAAAGTTAACAATCAGCGTTGACGACTGAAGTACCAGTCGATCTTAGATAAATGCTCATAACTTCATCGGTAATATTCACAAAGTATTTAGAAAATGTAATTATGGTAAATGTAAAGGAAATATGATTTTATATGGTGAAAAAAAGCTTATTCAAACTATTTTTATAACGGCGGCGTTGTTAATTGTACAATATAAGTGAGAGTGAGTGTTCGATTATATATCTCTGGCCACGTGTGTACGGTCTGATAAATCCGGAATATAATATTTGGAGAAAATCATGTTTTAGCACGATATTTCTTATTGAATCTTCTCATTGTAGTTTATTTTATCATTTTGATCAACAAAAGCGACCGATTGTTAGAAAATTTTCGACATTTCACTCGCATTATTTATATCATAAAAAAGACCCCCACCCTCACTTCTACGCAGAAATATAGGTTGTTTCTCATAATTATGTCAATAAAACTACTATATTTGATTAAGAATACTTTAAATTAAATAATTTCACGTACAGGACACATTTTAAATAATACTGGTTGAGATGGTATCGCAAGTAAAAATTGGGCAGATTACGGCTCTTAACGTTACAGGTCCTTTGATATCGACCATTGAGTTTAAGATGTGATCCACCAATTTACCAAAGTCTCCCAGATGTTGCATGCGATTCGAAACTACAAACAAGCGGACATCATTCCCTATGTTGTAATTCTCTAATATAGTTTTGCCATCCATCTTTATTTTCTTTATATATTCCTCAATCGATAGTTCGAGATCTTCGTGTAATAACTCATCTATTTTCGTGCGGACAAACGCGACGTTCTTGTTTCTATCTTTTAACATTTTGGTTATCTTTATTTCTGACATGTGAATGGAGGTTGCATAAAAGATTAAAACGTAATCATATTCATCTACTCCCCATTCATCAAAAGTATCTTCACTTAGTTTAAAGTCGGGGTTATCAATTCCTGGTGTGTCCCAAAAAAACAATATTTTCATTATTTGGCATAGCGTACGGGGTAGGTTCGGTTGTTGTTCCTCCAACTCCTACCTTTGCATATCGCGGTTCTCCTTTTTTAACATTTCTCACTTTATGAATGTGGATTTGCCAACTGCAGCATTTCCCATTATTGCTATATTTACTTTGGCTGTTTTCCATCTTTCGAAGTATGCAGTTCGATCGCCATAATCCTTAGAATAAAGATTCTGAAGAAACTCGAAAACCTCATCATCGTTAAATGACGGTTTATAAACAGCAGATGTCGGTAAGACAACTCCTATGAAAATTGTTATAGGAAATCTGTAAAAGAAGTATAAAAGGGATTCAATGAATACGCTTGTCATTTCATTGCTTTTTCATATATGAATCCCTGTTTTATCTGAACCGTTCATAATGGCCAACTACACACAATACGAAACATTCAACTAAAGATAAGCCATTTTAGCTAGCTCTTTGCCATAATACGTCGCTTCCTAGATGTCGAAACTCTTACGTAAGGAGGCGCAAAAAGGTAACCTGGTCATGTGACCGCAACTAAATTTAGGGCATATTTTGATTACATTAGAAACGACGCGGCGATCTATTTAAATGCCGTCCTAAATCGAAGAAATTGAAATTTACACAATGTTGTGATGTTTGTAGGACTGTTAAATGTCCATAACATTCTAGTACTTAAAATTCACGCGGATGATGCGGAGGGAAAAAAGGGGCAGGGGAGGAGGGGTTCCCGGGAGATTTTCTGGAGGAGTCGCTCTATTATTGATATACATTTAGTATTACATGTATGCTATATAAAATGAATTATGAAAGTTCACTTTTGTTTTACTCTGATATATTGAACAAAGAATATGACCAATATGAATAAGATCATCCCGGCCAGCCTTGAAAGCTGCCGCCGGGACTAGAAAGCTCATCGCGGCCGAGTGCTGCGGCCATCAACTCTACCCTCGGGCTATGCTCGATTTGTAGTTTCACAAAAAAGTAAAATCTCTTATCAAACTTGTAAAAAGAAAACTCTTACTAATTTTCAATATACTGAGTTTTGAATTAATATTTCAAATAGTCTAATTTGTATGCATCTACAGTGATAAACGGAGAAAAAAAATCCCCAGATCGAGGCCGGATAATCAGAGATCAACATCTAAAAGGCTCAGCCATGCTTTCGGCGAAATAAATATTTTTATCTCTTGAATTTAGGAACAATCAACAATGATTCTAACCTGTCAGTATTTTTACAATTAGAACGGCGTAGAAAATCGGCCATTTGCCGCGGATATTTATACTTCGGACAACCCCCCCCCCCCACACACACACAAGTTACCAGGATCTTTACAAATCAAATCTGGGTCAAATGGCAAAATATATTTATAAGAAACGGATTGAATGCATTGACTATTTTCTTTTTCTTTTTTTACTGAATGAATGATAGATATCTGAAAATAAATACATGTATCTGTTTTAATTTTTTTTTTTTTTTTCGTTTGTTTAATGTGTATACGATAATATTTCTACAAGGAAAAATCATGTGTAGTTCCATTTTAAATAATGAAAATGTCTCAGTAGAATAATGTATGTAGCTTTGAACTAATATGAAATATGCAAAATTAATAGATAAAAAAGTGGTTTGTATTGCTATACAAATGAAGACGGGAAATTGACTTGTATGAAGAATGCTTGATGCACCTTTGACTTGCAAATATTAAGTTGCAATATCGTCAATTATGCATTAAATATTTTCATGTTTTTAATATTATTTTAATTCCTAATTCCTAGGAAGATGATTTCTGTATAAAACCAACCTCGGAAACCCATTATCGATTGCGAAAAACGGAATGCGATGTCCAGAGCGCGCATGTGTTACCGATGTATAAAATCTCACCCCCCCCCCCCCCCTCCTTGCCTTATCTAAAAGAGGGTCCAATGGTGACCGGCAGAGGTGTTTCTGCAGCTGACGTCTCATTAAGATATCTCTCATTTACCATATTATTTTTTGGTCCAATCAAATTAATATAAGGGGGGTTGGGGGTTGGGGGTACAACTGGGGGCCTAAGACTGGCCGCTTTATCCATGATGTGACCCTCTCTATCCTTTATATTTATTTATTTATTTTTTTTTTTTTTTTTTTTTTTTTGTTTATTTACAAAATTCTTTACATACATTCATATTAATGTATTGATATTTCTGTTTCTGATGAAAATCTAGGACTTTATTCTCTGTTTACATCCTTCTATATGGATGGTTAGTAATAAGTGACGCCATTTTGAACAAAACATGCCCTAAATGACGTCATAAAAGGATGAAAGTCACATGACACATTATGACGAAATCGGGATCTCCGAAATGACGTATTTTATGTCATATTTCGAATTTCGCTGTATTTGCATTTGTTATACCCTTGTCAGTATCTCTATATAAAAACCCCATAGGAAAAATGCCTATAAATTCGAATATTTGACCAAGCGGTCAATATTTAAGAAATGACTGTAATAATTTTTCTGTCTATCGATGTATAGACAAAAATCGATGCACAAACTATATAATCCGCGAAGCGGATTATATTTTGTTTGTGCATCGGTTTTTGTCTATACATCGATAGACAGAAAAATTATTACAGTCATTTCTTATAATTTAATTAAATAACTCTTTAATCATCTAGTTTATTTTTGCAATTGAAGTCATTTTAGCGTGGTTGATTTTCAAGTTCTGGCGACGTGATATTTGAACAGGCCTAACGTAGCGGCGCTCGCCGTTAGTGACGTCATAATAGGTGACATTGTCTATACAGCTATAGATAAAATTTCGCGCCGTACGTTTGTATAGGCGTTATACAGACATTACGGGAATAGTTAAATTATTTACATATAATTACCAAATGTGTTTGTTTATCTGATTCTAAGCATTTTGATTGGTCGATCGCATTTATTGTGACTTCCGTTATGAGATGATAAAATGTCAAAATTGACCGGAACTACTTTCACACTTACGCAACAGAAATCAAGAATTGTCTTACGCATGAAATAAACAATACAAATGGTCTCAAATGATCCATTAAAACTAGGGACAGTTCCATGTGTCGACTCATAAACAACACAGCACAGTACTGTGAATGTTTGCCGAGATTACATCGGTTGCTACGCGCTTGATTTAAAAACTGCAGCAAGTGAACATGAACGGCAGTTTGTTGACGGATTTCTTGTGTTTCTAGGGAAATTTTGATTGACTTATTAGAAATGCATGAAAAAACTTGTCCTTTATTTTTCTAAAATCATCGAAATTAATCTAATACACATCATATACAGCATGTAGGATGAATAAATTTGAAAGTACTGAGCAAAAGCTACGCAATCGCGACTTACCAAACGTGTCATGCCGATTTCGTTCTGATTCCTATGAAATAATTTACAGCTGATATTCCGATACCTGTAGATCTTAACAACGTGTTTTTTCTTCACACTTTTAAAGATCTACAGGTACAAGAAATGCTGTCTGAGAGTCCGTATAAATCCCAACACAAATTGCTTCATTTTCTACTTTCAACTGTCATGTCTGCTGCCTTCGATAAACAACGCGTCACAAATTACGTCATAATGTGGTAGAGTGAGTTTGGACCCGTATTTATTTATTTATATTTATGTCCGTTTTATCCCATATTTACATACGTACTTCCTGTTAAATAGTACGCGAGTCCCGGTCATGCGCGCGATTCATTTCCGTTTAATTAATAAAGCGATTTAAATGCCGCATTGCGCACACTGCGTCACTTAACTAATTACAAACTAACCAATTACCGACTTTCTTTAAGACATATGACTAAATGACACCTTTTCATCGGTTACGAACATTCTAGCGCCCAAGCCTTTGTTTAAGACTCCCGCTCGGCCAGATTTGTCCTGAGCCCCGAGCTAGTCAGACGGACATTGTATTGAATTTATGATTGTCTTCTCGGAGTTTGAGTTGTTCACACAATTAATTAAATACAGTACCTACATTCATTTGTATACTTACCTGGTGCAGAACACTGTAAGTTACATTCCTTTATTTTCTTCATTTTCCACTTTCCTCTTTATTTCTGAGATTAACGTTATTTTAACTTTGAGAATACGAGATGAACGAAAGATAGCTTTATTTAGTTAAGTAATTTATGAAAGAGTAATTCTGTTACAAATCCGTATATTATGAACTTTTTGAATACTTACCTTTTTCTGAGTCGAAGATATATTTTGTATGGTCTCTCAGACTTTATGAGTTATATTTTTGGAATAGATCAGTTTGCTATCGTTTAGAAAGCTGTTTTCATACTTACCTTATTTTAATTCGCCCGTACGAATATTTCTATCGAACTTTATATTGTTTGTAGTATTTCGATCATCATGTAGTTGGCTAAAGAGATTTGAGGATAGCTAAGACGAGTTTATCGCAACCCAGTCTAGTTCCATAAACTGGTACGCAATATTAATGTTCATTTTAATTTATATACTTTGACCTTGATATTTGTGTAAAGACTCTATTCTTACCGTATTTCTATTTTTTGAATTAGAGTTATTTCCCTTAGAAATGAGATGCTCGATTGAATTGATTCATTATTAATTGGTCATGTTTAAATACAATATACCGTGTCAATAACATAATTATGCAGACTGTGATTTTTGTGTTGATATGAAATAATATATATGAAATACAAATGATATTATATTCTATATACTTATGTTGATTATTATATGTTTCAGGACTGTTTATTATTATTACCGTCAGTCATGACTGACGGTATACTGTAATCATTCGTGACCTACTTGCACGGAAATAATACCTCTTGGCAATATGATTGGTTGACAATTGCAAAAAATGCAAATATTCGTCTAGGTTATTCAATCCCTGTAGATACGATTCTTTCATAAGGTTGGCTCAAGAGTCTAGATGACCTAACAATTGGAAGTCATATCGTATCAATGCATTTTCTTCCGAGAGATGCATCGAAAAGTCCTTGTAGTGATACGTCCTAGAAGAATCGCACATCCTCGGAACTTTCCGTCGCTTGAATCGGAATAAGTTTAAAAACGGAAACAATGCATTATACGGATCTGCTTTTTTCTTACTAGAATATAAAGTCAGCTAACTGACGGCAAGCTTTTTGTAAAAGCTAATACTTGTTAATCATACAGTCAGTAATAAAGGATCCAAACTTTATCCACCGGACTTTGGTTTTCTCTTACACTACACCAAATCCACCCCGGTAACAATAACAGTACAGCAGTAAGTGCAAATAGGTAAAACATGCTGAGGTTCTGAAGGGGGAAATGCTTTTTTTCCAGATTAAATGTCGGCTTGCTTTTTTTTCCTCTCGATCGTTTTTGTTGTTAGGGAACTAGTTCGTACCAGTTTAATATTTTCATACGCTACGTACTCAATCGTTTATTTTCCTTAGAATTTGTACGAATTCGGAATAAATTCATATGTTTGGTAATTATAAGTATTGAATGTTTATTTTTGCCATTTTATTGGATGATGAAATGTCAGTTGTCGTATCACAAATTTTGCGTAAAACCGCTTCGCTACGCTACGCGGTTTTACACAATTTGTGATACGACAACTGACATTTCATCATCCAATATACCCTTTCACATTATCTGCGGTACTGAATTTGAAGGCCAGTTCCGGGGGACAAACAATAGATTGCGCATGCACCAGTGACGTAATTCGATTGTTCCAAGATGTTTTCCGCGGAACAAACGAAACATGATTCCGCGCTAAACGTCCTAGAACAATCAAATGACGTCACTGGTGCATGCGCAATCTATTCGTTGTCCCCCGGAACTGGCATTCAAATTTAGTACCGCAGATAATGTGAAAGGGTCCATAAAATGGCAAAAATAAACATTCAATTCTTAAACAATATTGGCCCTAGGGCAATATTTCAAAAAATATTGACCGATAAACGGTACATCATTTGTGACGTCACGTCATTGATGACGCTATTAGCTCTACCTTTTTTTTCCGCGCTCTTTCTCTTATAGACCCTTTCACATTATCTGCGGTACTAAATTTGAATGCCAGTTCCGGGGGACAACGAGTAGATTGCGCATGCACCAGTGACGTCATTTGATTGTTCTATGACGTTTAGCGCGAAATCATGTTTCGTTTGTTCCGCGGAAAACATCTTGGAACAATCGAATTACGTCACTGGTGTATGCGCAATCTATTGTTTGTCCCCCGGAACTGGCCTTCAAATTCAGTACCGCAGATAATGTGAAAGGGTCTATAGAAGAAAATGAACGTAAACATGCCGGGGTTAATCGGTTCGTTGCTGCAGTATTGATGTAAGGTATAACAAAACAATTATTGACTGGAAATTCGGGCAATATATGATTTGTTGGACCTTCAGACAAAATATAACCCTAGGCCTCCGGTCTCGGGCAATATTTTATCTGCAGGTCCAACAAATCATATATTGCCCTCATTCCCAGTCAATAATTGTATAATATTTTTTTTTTTTTTTTTTTTTTTTTTTTTTTTTGATTTTCTCTATTTCGAACTCTGCTCTTTCCAATGAGTATTTGTTTGTTGTAATGCGGATAAGGTGCACTTAGATTAATACAATCGATATTTCGATAAAATGACTGGTTATACTTCAACCATCTTCTCGAGACAAGTGTACGTAATATCATAAGATATTACGTACACTTGTCTCGAGAAGATGACTTCATAGATAATACCGATTCAGGGCTATATCAAAATTGTAGAAACAGCTTCATTATTTTGAAAGTATGGCTGATAAATGCGTTTTATCAATATGTTAAGATTTTTAAACAAATGGAAAAGTCAAAAGTATCACGGATACTATCAAATAGGTCATCGGTTGGGTATTTTTACTTACCACAGGAGCTCGATGCCAACAATCCACAAGAATATCCACCTTTTCTTTCCCAATATACATGAACTTTCACCATCCATATTGAATGAAATCTAAGAGCCTCGCTTGGACACAAAATCTCTCGAAATAAATCTATTTTGCAGATAAATTTGTACTTGTCGTGTTTCTTATTGTGTTAAAACTACCCGAAAAGTAACAAAAAAAAAAATAAATACATCAACGCAATACATCCTAAAACTCTGTAAAACATTTTCTTCTTTGTAACGTCAAAGTAGATCGGAATTTTAGAAATAGATACAGAGAGGACATGCATTTCCCTATCTTGAATCTAATTTCTTTTTGTATATATTCCATCTTATGATAAAAAAAGATCCATATTCTTTGTTTGGTAATTGTAAAAAAAGAAAATAATAAATCCATCTACAAATACATTTCTCACCAAAGAATATGTCGTTAATTACATTTTCTATTCTAAATTTACCGCTCCTCAATATACTTGACAAGTCAGAGAAAAGCTTTCCTAGTTACATTACGTATAAATTTCCGGTCCACTTCGACGTTGCACAAGAAGAAGATGACTTCATCCCGTCACACATTTAATGGCTTGTTTACGATGTTTTGCGATGAAATATTTTGAAGTTTTATATAGTTTTGGAATGTTTAAAGATAAGAAAGGATATAGCAAATACGATTTATTTTGCAAAGTTTATTTATTTTGTGTAAGCATTACCGAAATGAATCGTGATATTCCTTGAACTTTGACTATAGAGAGATGTGAGGGGGCGGATGTCATTGATGGTTGTTGGCATCGAGCTCCTGTGTTAGTTTCCTAGTCATCTAGAGACCTGTTACGGGATGATACCAGGTCATTACGTTTTATACCGGGCGAGGCGGAGCCAGGTCACTAGATGAATAGGTAACTGAGGATGTTTTGATTACCTTGTTTGGATTTTATTTCTAACTAGATTTTATTTGACCATAGATTATGATTTTTTATTTCTGATTACGAGTTACTGGATCAGTTGATAAAAAATTTAAAACCAGAACAAAAGGGCTCTATCTCTTAAACGAAAGTTTTGAAATCGTTAAGTGGTTGTTGAAAATATATTTTGTGTTGAGAATTATAACTGTAGGTGACGTAGGCGTATTGTTAATTTCAAGTGAGCTGACCTAAAACCTATGGAATCCTGTTTGGACCGCTTAGTGTCATCGTGTCATCGCCGGCGATGTCACGATGGCGATGCCACGATGTTACGATGGCGATGTTACGATGGCGAAGTTACGATGACACGATGGCGAAGACACGATGTTACGATGGCGAAGATACGATGTTCACATCCTGACATCGCCATCGTGACATCGTATCATCGCCATCGTAACATCGTGTCATCGCCATCGTAACATCGTGTATCGCCATAGTGTCATCGCCATCGTAACATCTTGTCATCGCCATCGTAACATCGTGTCATCACCATCGTAACATCGTGCCATCGCCATCGTCACATCGTGTCATCGCCATCGTTACATCTTGTCATCGCCATCGTAACATCGTGCCATCGCCATCGTAACATCTTGTCATCGCCATCGTAACATCGCATAATTTTACGCATGCGCGAGTGTTTTACTATGAAAGCCCATTAGTGCAACCCAAAAATATACTCCGAAAAGAGAAATATTGTCCTGAAAAGATTTTTTTCCAGAAAAGTAGCGTAACTGAAAGAAAATAAAGTCATCAAAGTTCGGTAAGAGGCATAAATAGCCATATGCGTATTTTATTGGAGTGGGGGCACCCCCCCCCCCCCCTTTTTTTTTTTTTTTAAACTCGTCGTAGTAAGGTATTTTTCAAGCTCAAATTACATGCGGCGCCTTTCAGAACATTTTGCAGCGACCTCACTTTTGCAATAAAATTTCAAACCAAAGCATTGTTCGTGTATCAAATTCATGAAGTGATGTAACCCTTCTATACCTAAAATTTGCTTTTTGATCGGTCTTTTTCTGATAATTATTACAAATAAACTTCAGACAGGGTACCCTAAAAGCAAAGGGGATGGGATTTGTGGTACGTAATGATTAAATCCCCTCCCCCTTAACTCGCCGCTGGGCGTAGCTAGGGTGTTTTCGACGTGGACGTCTATAGAGGGGTAAACAAAACGGTGACTTCTGAAGCGTACTAGAAATGAAATTTGACTGAAGGGATTAAGTGTATGGTAAACCCAAGATCTGAACAGGCTTAGCCTCCCAAAAAGCTTAGGGTGCGAACCCATAGCAGTTGTTTTCATGCGCGTAGCCAGAGTAGAAATTATGTGTACTCAATGACAAATATGGATAATGACCATATCCCTGTATACAGCACAAAATCGATAATTCAGAAAATCAGAAACCGAAGGCACACAAAATCAGGATGAAATAGAAACCAAAGCAAACAAACAAAAACCTCCACCAAATGAAAAGAAGCGGACTCCCGTAATGAGAGTGAGACCAGGTGCCCAAGAAAAGTAAGCATCTCCTGCTTGCATGTAACACCCGCCGCTTCAATCCGGTAACTTCCATTTCGGAAGACATAGAGTACAATCTTTGGTTGGATGGTTCAAATGGTCTATGACAGAATATCATCTACCATTCTGGAGAGTGGGACATCATAGTGTATGACGAGTTCCCCATGTCGACCGTAGAACTTCCTCAGTGACGATATTAGTCGGTAACAAACATATCCCTGACTGAGAAGCTTATCTGAAAGACGCCTAGCTCTCAGAACAAAATCCGTATATTTGGTACTTGCTCTGGCATAGCGTATCAACTGAGATATGAACACGCAATAAGCAGGCGATGAAGGGATGTTGCTACTCAGAAAAGGAAAGTCAGTAATGCTGAAATTGAAGTCGTCACGTTTGTCATAGAGTGAGGTGTTCATGTGACCATCAGTGTCGTAGGACAACATTACGTCCAAATAGGATGCTGAATTATTTGTCTCTGTAGTTTCTTTGACTTCAAGCTCCGAAGAAAAGATACTGCTCAGGTAATCCGCGAAATTTGGATTATTGATGGACAACACATCGTCTATGTATCTGTAAGTGAAGTTGAAGTAAGAAGCTAATGAGTTAAAGAAGATCCTGAAGATAATCCCAACAACACTCACAATAGAGCACCATGTTGAGCATCGACGGACCCCTAGCAAGCTAGAGGTGGGATCAGGTGCCCGGGAGGAGTAAGCATCCCCTGTTGGCTAGCCGCACCCGCCGTCGATAAAAATGCATGAAAATGAACACAGTATATAAAATGCATGCACTGTCTGAGGTTATGTCTATATAGAAAGTGCTATGACGATCATGTCAGGGAAATATATTCAAAACACTTACTGTCAAACCCCTTGCGGGGAACTTTTTTACGAGCTCCACACGGTAAAGGGCATACGTGTGACACAAACAATCACAATAGAGCACCATGATGAGCATCGACGGACCCCTAGCAAGCTAAGTATCTTTTCACTTCAGAGACCAAAGATTGAATGAATTCAGCTTCGTACGAGTAAAGGAAAATGTCGACAAGGAGTGGGGCACAATTGGTCCCCATTGGAATTCCGATAATTTGCTGGAAGACCTTTCCTCCAAACACCACAATAAAACACCGCTGAAGACGGTATGGCCGGATTGCAAAGTAAGTTTTTGTCACTAACTGGGTCAGAGTCAATAGGTCAAACAATACGGCATAAATTGAAAGGTTTTGTCAGAGGCAACCTACATGTATACTATAAAGTTTCTACTGCATACAGTTCCATAGATTTGCTTAAACCTGGAACTTTAACCAAAATTTTTAACTAGGTCAAAGTCCAAGGTCAAGGTGACTAGGTCAAATGTTATGACATAAATTGAAAGGTCTTGTCATGGGCAAGCTTAATGTATTATATAAAGTTTCTACTGCATACAGTTCCATAGATTATAGATTTTGCTTAAACCAGGAACTTTAACCAAAATCTTTAACAAGGTCAAAGTCCAAGGTCAAGGTCACTAGGTCAAATGTTACGGTATAAATTGAAGGTTTTGTGATGGGCAAGCTTCATGTATGATATAAAGTTTCTACTGCATACAGTTCCTTAGATTTTGCCTCAAACAGATACTTTAACCAAAATGTTGACGGCAGACGGATGGACAGACAGACGGACGGACGGACGGACGGACGGATATCGTCAATCTATAGACCGACATTGCTTTGCAATCCGGTAAAAAATGTTGTCGATCAGAAAATTTAACATCTGAATAATATCAGTTTCTTACTTGTAAACGCATTACTTATCATTTTTGCGAGTCTCTCTTTCAATTTAGAATGTGGAATTTTAGTGTAAAGTGTCGAAAAATCAAAGGCTTTGATCGAATGGACTCTACTAAAATGATTTCAGATGTTCTAAAAGTTCCTTCGAATTCTTTAAAATCCACATCTGGTTGATAACACTGCGAGAATATACTGTCGAACAATATTTTTGAAGCCCAGATTTGATTTCAGATAAAACTTTGGTGAGTAAGATCGACACAAAGGGGTAGGGCCACGAGACCCCTAAATCGGCCCTCAATTTTTCTATAAAAATAATTTTCATGGGGAATACTTGATATCTCTCATGAAAATACACAAATGTTCACCGCTTTTAATGAAAAGAAAAATATCACCAAACATAGTGCCATTTAATATCAATTCTCTGTAAGGACCAAAATATTTTGGAAACAGCATGTCATGGATTTTCATGATTTTCTCTATAAATGGTATGTATAATGCCCTGAATACAAAAATAACAATTTTTTGAAAATAAATATTCCGGTTGCCATGGAAACGAGGTCTGTCTATTTATAGCACTAAAAAATGGTCAAATAAGTCGTCTTTGGTTATTATGTTGCCATGGAAACCATTGTCAGATTTAATTGGTATTAACAACTTATAATCTTTAAAACCTCTATTTTTAGAAAAAATAACAAATTTTTGACATTTATTTTAATTAGCTGGATCCTATCAAATCAAAATCAGTCAAAAATTGCCATAAAATAAGGTCAAAATCAAGGCCTATTTTTGTCAAATTTTTACCATTTTTAAGCAAAAATAACACAAAATGTCAGGCTGATAACACCATCACTGTTGTCAGAATAAAATAGATTTCATGTGACAAATATAATCATTGGAAAAAATAAGTGGGACCTTGTTTTGTTTTCCTACATTTTGAGGTCAAAAATGGTTGCCATGGCAACTTTTCATTTGACACATGATGACTATATCTTTTCAAATTGATTTTTAGCATGGTTTAAATAACTTATATTGCTTAAGCTTTATGTAGGGTCAACAGAAGAAATTATTCTTTATTTGAGCACTTCCAAAATTTTTCAAGGTCATTGACTCTAAGTTCAAGGTCAATTCAAAATATAGGTTCCAATTTCAATAAAATTAGCATTTTTGATGTTATTTATTGTTACTAAATTTAGGCTTGACTGTCATATATTTGTATCAAAAATACTTTTTTCTAAAATTAGGACCGATAGATGGGAAAACATAACAATTCTTAGTTCAGAACATTTCTCCTAAAAAAATAAGCCCCAGACAAAAATCATGATAATCTCACTTTTTTTATATGTATGTATGAAATACTAGCTAAAAATCAAGGATGTCAATGATTATGAGATTTTTTTGCAATTTTGGTCAATAAATAGGGGATATATCCAAAATTACTATGTATGTGTTTGTTTTACTCCATCCCGCAAGATATATGAGTAATTGCCTCTCACATTTTTGAAAAATCACAGAATTTTGCCAAATTTTGTGAATTGCATTCAAGATGACCTTGACATTGGGTCATGTGACCTTGAAAACTTTTAAGGTGATTTTTTAAATCAATAATGCTCTTTTATATGCACTGATAAAAAATGCTTAAAAATATATAACGGACAGCTGAAAATTTACTAGTAAATTACTCTATGTGTAACAGCACTGAACAGAATGTCACCATGGTAACCATTTTTTATACCCTTTTGAATAAAATTGTGAAGAGGTCCCACTCAAATATTAACATTTTCTTAAAGATCGAGGATTAAACTTTAAAGATAATTGGCAGTAGAAATCAAGTTAGCCTGACATTTCTGATTATTTGCCCTTAAATTTGAGCAAAATCATGTTAAATGAGGAGCTTTTTCGGTCTTAAAAAGGGCCTCTTCATAATAGGTTTTTGCCTACAATTTGAGCATATTGACAAAGAGAATAGCGGGCAGAAACATACTTCTTGTGTAATATTTATACTATTAAAGAAATAAAGAGAAAAATTAAGGAAATTTCAGTTGACTACAATAGCTGTTACCATGGAAACGAACCTTGTGAAAATGCCATGTTACAAGTATTCTACTGATGCGTAAAATTTCATACATGGTTTCCATGGCAACGAAAACTTAACTTGTAAAAAGAAAGTTTATTTTTGTCTCAGTACATCATATACATCTTCCACACCAAAAACCTCCAAAATTGGAGACATGCTGTTTCCACGTGCTATTGAAATTATTTTGGTCCTTACAGAGAACTGCTATTAACTATAATGACGTCATGAAGTGACGTCATTTTGACGTTATTGACAAAATATGGCGAAAATTGCTTGAAATTTTGTCTTTTGTGGAAGAATTTAATGTGGCCGCATGCGTTAAGTGAGATAAAATGTTTATGACAAAAGGATATAATGATAATCTTTCACATATATTTTTTTCATCCTAGTTAATGCATGCGGCCATTGCTAATTTTATAGAAGTATGTATTTTTTGCATCAATTTCGCGGAATATGACCAATTTTGGTGTTTTCGAAGGGCCAAAAGCTATCGATAAACGCAATGTAGACAAAAGATAGATTCGTGATTGAGTAGAGAATGTTTCAAAATGTCAAATCATAGTTAAAAATTCTATGAAGTACAATGTTCAAAATTAGGGCCAATATCGGGCTTCGTGGCCCTTACCCTTTGGTAGAACATTTTGAGGAACCAGCTATGAAACGTTGTTTGTACGGATTCTTATGCATTTTAGGTATGCAGTATAAGTATGGCAAATCTAAATCTAAATTGTTAGTGTCGAAGCCAAAGGAAGCAAGAGCTGATTTGTGGTTATCTATTATTTCAGAGGCAAAAAGGTTTGTTGAGGTGTAAGTGGGATTTCCAGGTGTCGAATTTAGACCCAACTCTTTAACTAGGATGTCGAAATAGTACGTTTTGCAAATAAATGTGTAATTATTTGAGGCTTTGTCCGCTGGTGTGATGACATAATGTTCTTGGAGGTAGGTAAGCTCTGTGATAACATCAGGGTCTTTAAATATAGACTCGAATCTGGTGTTCACAGTTGATTTTAATCGGTTAATTCTAGATAAAAGTAACCAAATGATGGATTTTATCCATTCGGAAAGGGTGTCGAGCTGTACATCCTCTTTCTTTGCCCAACGTCTTGCATATTCCTCACAAGAGTCCATGATAATTTTGACATTTTGGTTCCATGTAAAGGACATACTTTCTCTGTATTTGTCAGTCTAGACAGGGGGACGGGGCCGTTGAACGCTCATACATTTTTTGAATGGATGACTGGCGAGGCCCGAATGGCCGAGTGGGGGAGGTTATGGGAGGAAATTTCCCCCTCACATTGGAGGGGATTCGGGGGGGCCTCCCCCGAGGATTTTTTGAAAAAAAAAATGAAGCAACTTGGTGGCTTCGGGACCATATTTGAACTGAATTTAGAAGCGATTCAAGCATATGAATAAGTGTCAGCAAACGATGATTTACTGATAAAAAGTTAAACCTGTTATCATATCAATTTTGACATTTTCTAATGCTAATTCCTTTTTTGTTTTTCCTTCAATGTCAATATAAATTCAAATTTCTCTCAGGGAAACGGGAGGAAAAGTTATCCAAGGGTTCAGCCAATATTCGGGGAGATCCAGCCTATGGTTTTGAAAAATAAATTAAAAACTTGAATGTAAACAAATTCCAAGGGAGGGGGGTCCTGACAAAATAGTGCATAAAAAATTCCTCGAACATCAGATCACGTGTGTCCCACTTCCTGATTCAGCTCAAATAGAGAATAAGTGTCTTTTAAATTTGTTTTGTTATGGTTGTGCAATACACAACAATCTTGTGCATTTATCGTACGTGAAAGCCCCAAAGCCCCCCCCCCCCCTAAAATCTTACCGTAAACCACTTCAATACAGCGCTAAATTAAGAACAGCGCTAAATATAGAACAGGTGTGTGTAGTATGCACATGCAAAGTAGCGCCTAGGAAGTAAACACTTCGCGAACATTTTCGGGACTCAGTTTACAAACATTCTTGAGAATCAGTTTACCCAGCGTGCCATGCACATGGAGTCTGCACATGCGAATTACAGCAATTTGGACTATTCCAATATGCTCACCCCCGAGAGGGGTTCGCAATAAAGATGCGAAAAAAATCCGATATGCACATCTTTCTGTTTCAGATGTGTGTTATTTAACTTATTTTATATTGTTTTAATATGTATACGTACGAGAGATGGACAGAACGTCAGAGGGAGAAAGAGAGAGGCTATTATTTACAAGTTCTTAGTGATGTTTAGCAGATATGCGCTATGCTTTGTGAATTGTAGATTGATGGAGAGAGAGAGAGAGAGAGAGATACCTATGCTTTATATATTGTAAAACGATGTATTGTGGAGAGAGCTAGAGAGAGCTATGCTTTATATATTGTAGATTGATATACATGTATTAGAGAGAGAGAGAGAGACTTATGCTTTATATATTGTAAAATAAATATTGTAAAATGCTGGATTGGAGAAAGAGAGAGCTATGACGATCCTTATTTATTGTAAAATGATGTCTCGAAGGCCCTGGGGAAGAAAAGCAAAATTGCTTATCAGGTTACCTTCTCTAAATAAAGTATTTATTATTATTATTGTTATTACATGAAATGCTGTGGCAGTCGCCTTTTCGCCAAAAATAGATGTACGTCGGTAAACATATTTTGGAATACAGTTGACAGATGACAGTTGACGATTGAATTGTCAACTGCATTCCAGAATACAGTTGACAATTCGACTAAGAAACACTTGTATTGAAAATGTATGCATAATAAATTTTCTGTATTACTATTTCATCACACCAAAAAATACATATGACACCCATGCCCCACCTCCACTTCTTACAAAAAAAAAAATGAAGCAAAGTATCGACACATCCTGTTGGATGGCTCAAACTTTTATAGTATTCCCCTGGTTACGATACTGAAATTTTCAGGGATTCATGCCTAGGCATTGACTCAAACTCACGTTAAATTTGGTGAGGGTACATGACCTTGTTACCGGGGAATGCGGCCGAGAACTTTGCCAATATTTCTACAATTCAGACAAATTCTGAAAAAAATCTAAGTGCAAACTTTTATAGTATTCTAGTATTCCCCTGGTTACGATACTGAAATTTTCAGGGATTCATGCCTAGGCATTGACTCAAACGCACTTTAAATTCGGTGAGAGTACATGACCTTGTTACCGAGGAATGAGGCCGAGAACTTTGCCAATATTTCTACAATTCAGACAAATTCTGAAAACACTCTAAGTGCAAACTTTTATAGTATTCCCCTGGTTACAATACTGAAATTTTCAGGGATTCATGCCTAGGCCTTGACTCAAACACACTTTAAATTTGGTGAGGGTACATGACCTTGTTACCGAGGTACAAAGTTTTATAATATTCCAATGGTTACGATACGACAAAATCTCAAAGTTTTCAAATATTCTATTGCAATCACCCGGTAAGGGATCAGATACAAAATTAAGGAAATTTAGAACTCTGATTCAAAATACAAATTCACTCATGACGACATCACCAAGATGCTTGGATTTTCAAACACAATATTGTCGTTGATTTTGAAGGCAAATATTCCAAGAAAATATTGGAATTTCATTGGGAACAAACTGTACCCCTCTTCTAAGTGACACACTCTTTTATTTATTCCGATAGTTTCTGCTTTGAAACAGCATCACAGGTCAACTGTACTACATTGATGACGTACTCTCCATCAAC
Organism: Pinctada fucata; assembly: GCA_028142955.1. NCBI lineage: Eukaryota > Metazoa > Mollusca > Bivalvia > Pterioida > Pteriidae > Pinctada > Pinctada fucata. The sequence goes on from AP027102.1 coordinate 77,726,421, forward strand.
AATCCAACCATTCAGGGTTGCTTTGGTGCCATCAATCCAAGAGAATTGGACATCAAAGAATTAATTGAGAGCAACACTTTACCTTCCTACCTAGACATACTACTATGATACACTTGATAAGTCTGATCTTTTTTATGTCAAACGTGACTATTTCAATTTCACAATTACAAACTTCCCCTTCACGTGGTGCAAAATTCCTTTTATTGCCTGTATATGCCGTATCATTTCACAACTAATACGCTATGCAGGGTATGTTATAAGTATGAAAAGTCGAGTGCATTGTATTTTATGGATTGATTTCAATAAACCTCGTGAATCTATGGTAAGAAAATTGAACCTTGAATGTCAATTCTGTTACGTCATCACACCATGGGAATCACGTGGAGAGATAGCATTGCGTCTGCGCGGAAAGGACCTCGTGTTAGTGCGTTGTAGTTCACGCTGCGGGAAGGACGAAACAATTAGTGGAAGGACTCACTTCGTAGAAGTGAAGTATTTTAACATTGATAGTACTTATTAATGTATTATAGGTGCCTCCACAGGTTGCAGACACAACCCCCCCCCCTTACCCCCCTTTTTTTTTTTTTTTAAAGATTTTAAGGTTTGGAACTTCGACGTTCAGAAAACCTAGATGTCAGAGAAAATTGAATTTTCTCACATTATTCAACTGTTCTTGGTTTCAAGACACATATTCCGTAAAACTGAAATAATTTATCTATGCAAACAACAGTCGATATCAACTTTAAATTTTATTTAATCAAGCAATTTTTTTTATTGTTCAAATATGTTAAAAATTTGACTCTTAGAATAAAGAGCAAAGAGTAGTATTAGTATAAAGCTATGCATGAAATTCACAAAAAAAAAAAAAACCTGGTTACACAATAGGACCTTACGAGGGTTTTTCGAAAAGTTCACAGACAACCGCAATATTTCAGAAATGCTTAACAGCAAGTGCACAATTTTCTAACCATAGATTCACGAGGTTTATTGAAATCAATCCATAAAATACAAAGGTATTCAAAAAAGTATGCCATTTATAACATTATCTTTAATTATGTGTCATGACGTTTCGCGACGCAATACGAAAATTGAGATAACAAAATTGTGCACATGTGCATATTTTCTCTATTATTTCTAAATTCTAACGCAGAAATTGTCAGTGTATATTTAGTTAATATTTAATAGTATTTGAAAGTTATGATACAGAAATTTGAACTTGTTACGACTCATTGGTATTTAGATATCACTGTTATAAGAAGCGCCATCAAAAGGTATGCGAGGTAAAAATGTCGTCTCTCTGCAATTGTGAAACTACGTGGAAGCATTGAACTTTATTTCAAGCTATCGAAAACTCCACAAGACACCTTTCAGATGATAAACATTGTTTTGGAATGCAAGAAAATGTTTCGAGCGAACGCCAATACACTACAACAACGAAGGAGATAATTTTATGAAAAATCATTTATGGAGAATATTCAGGACAACCTTAGAGAACAAAATTGGCCGATCCAAACATTCTGAAATGAAATTCTTGATGCAGTTTCTGTGAACAGATATAATGGGACCGGGGAATATCTCGAGCACATGATTGCCTAATTAAATGTGTATGATTTAATTTTATATCGGTCTAAAAGTAAAAATTGTTGAAGAAAAATTACCATTGTAGATATTACGTTAATGTGCAAATATTTAAAACCAAAGCGTTGTCATGACGACATGTCCTATTTTTGTGAAGTGGATAAAGTGCGAGGACATCGGAATGCCTATGACGACATGACCTATTTTTGTGAAGTGGATAATCTGGTCACGTGTTTTCTCACTAGTCACAAAAATGTTTCTGTCTATAGGATAATTGCCCCTATTGAAATGTTGAATCTGATGAATCAATGCAAAAGTAGTGACAACCAGTACAAATCTAGTATGGTCGATATCTTGATATCTACCAATGAAACTGGTAACCCAGTAAACCAAAAGCTAGCAGACATGGTATATACTTTGATGCACAAAAAAGAAGTAGACAAGTCGCTCAAGGGGCAAATGAAAACGTTGTGCGAAGAAACGAAACGACCTGAAAATTGCATCGGTCTAAAAAACACTCGTGTTGACGAGCCCATTTGGAATCGCTTTCAACCAAGTACCAAGTTTTTGGATTCAAAACACCAAGAAGTTCAAAATTTCAAACACCAAGACGTTCAAAATTTCATTCTGAAGGCTACAACCGAATTAGTTATCTTGCTGAATGAGGTGATTGAAAAAGATGTAGACTCAAAAAATGTTGTCACTAAACTGATGAAAGTTGTAGTATTTCTGAGCTTTGCTAACTATGAACTAAATTGCAGAAGGAAAGAATGCTTACGTAAATATATAGATAGCGAAAACTACCTAGGACTTTTCTCTAAGCGTGCTACAATGAACGAATTCCTATTTGGTGGCGATCTCCAAAAGAAATTGGATGAAATAGAAAAATCTAACAAAGTCGTAAACAACCAGTAGAACCAGCCAGAGGTAGTTACTACCCCCGAAGGGGAAACTTTCGAGACAGAAGATATGGGAACAAGAGGTTCAACATACAGAGGCTTGTAGTAGTCATACGGTGAGTTTATTTGGTGACAACATACAAATACTTGGTACTGAGGAGTTTTATGCAGGTAGAATAAAAGATTACATTCAAAACTGTTACTCAATTACTTCTGACCCCTTTATTCTTGATACCGTGGCTCATTGTCATATAGATTTTTTGCCAGATACAAATTTTGATGAAATACAGCATAGGAAAGCAATAAATTTCAATAATATGGAAAAAGAAATAATAACTGCTGAAATTTCTAAATTTTTGGCAAAAAAACATCACAGAAGAAAGTGAAAGCGAAAAACAAGAGGTCATTTCTAACATTTTCTTAGGGAAAAAGAAAGATAATTCTTATAGAATCATTATCAACTTGAGAAGTTTGAATAAAGTAGTAGAATATCATCATTTCAAAATGGAAAGTCTCATATCGGTAATTAAGCTTATGGTGCCAAATTGCTACATGGCATCTGTCGACCTAAAGGATGCGTACTATTCCGTACCACTGGCCAAAGAGCATAAAAAGTATGTGAAATTTGAATGGGAAGGTAAAATGTACCAATATACATCTAGCATGTAGTCCAAGGAAATTCACAAAGCTGTTAAAACCAGCTTATGCTCACTTGCGTAAACAAGGTCATATTGTAGTGCCATATATAGATGACACTTATATTCAGGGTAAATCAGCATTACAATGTTGGCAAAGTGTTAAGGAATCTGTTAACCTTTTACCAGAACTAGGGTTCATTATTAATCATAAGAAGTCAGTTTTTTATCCTACTCAGGAAATAACCTTTTTAGGGTTCATATTAAACTATGTATCAATGACAGTACGGTTAACAGAAGAAAAAATGGAAAACATAGTGCATGAGTGCATGAGTGCAAAGAGTTACTAAGAAATGGGCATGTGAAAATTATACAAGTGGCAAAAGTCCTTGGCATAATGGTTTCATGTTTCCCTGGGGTTGAATTTGGCCCTTTATTGTATAGGGGGTTAGAAAATCAAAAAATTGATGCATTAAAGCAGAGCAAAGGTAATTTTGAGGCATTTATAGAGTTAAATGCAAATAGTGTCAAGGACATTGAATGGTGGATTACAAATGCCCCCAGGTCTAGGAAAAAGGTCTCTCAATGGAAATCAAGACCAGAACAGATGCTTCAAGTAAAGACGGGGGGGGGGGGGGCTGCATGGAAAAGTTAGAAACAGGAGGGAGATGGAATAATATAGAAATTACATTTCATATCAATGTGCAAGAGCTTATGGCAGTTTTATTTGGGTTGAAATCTCTGTGTAAGCATTTACTAGGTGTACACATAAGAATTCAGTCAGATAATGCAACTACAGTATGTTACATTTATGAAATGGGAGGCAGCAAATCTAGACACTGTAACCAAATAGCAAGGGAAATATGGTTATGGTGCGTTGAAAGAGACATTTGGATTTCTGAATCAAATATTGTAGGAAAATTGAATGTAACAGCTGATAAATGTTCTAGGGAATTCAATGATACTACAGAATGGAGATTAGGCCCTAAGATTTTCAAACAGATTAAAAGAATTTTCAGGGATTTGGAAATAGATTTGTTTGCTTCGAGATTGAATTTTCATTTGCAAAGATAAATATGCTTCGAAACCAGATCCAAATGCTGAAATTATTGATGCATTTTCTGTAAATTGGTCAAATTATAAATTTTATGCATTTCCTCCTTCCAGTCTGATCACTCGATGTTTACAGAAAATCCAGGAAGATATGACAGAGGGTGTGATGATTATTCCGAATTGGAAGACTCAGGCATGGTATCCACGATTGATGGAAATGTTGATAGACATTCCGAGGATGATTCAAATGTCGAGCATGACGTTGGCACTCCCACACTCGGAGGAAGAACATCAACTCTAGAGGAAAGTGAGACTTTTGGTGTGTCGTGTTTCTGGAGACAATACCAGGACGCAGGGATTTCTCAAGAAGTGCTGGATGTCATCAAAGAATCCTTGCGAGAATCTACAAGGGCACAGTACGCGACGTATGTTAAACGATGGGAACGTCACTGTCATAGACAAAACATTGATACATTGTATGTTTCATCCCACTTTGAATGATGTTTTACAGTTTTTGTATGAATTACATAGAAACAATTTAAGTTACAGTGCTGTCAATACAGCCAGAAGTGCGTTATCATGTTTTATTATGATTGACAATGTTATAGTCTGGGATGTATCACTGGGTTGGGTGCACCCCCCCCCCTTGATCCTCCAAAACTGGCCTAACTTTGTAGCATTTTTTGCGCTCTTTCCGGTAAAAATTTGTCTCATGGAAATTTCCATTGCAAAAGTGGTGTTTTTTGGGAAAAACATGGTTTTTTAGTCAAAAATCACTGAAAATAGGGAAAAAATTATAACTCTTATATGGTTGATGTTTTTAAAAATTGAAAAGTGTAAATATATAGTATTTTTGATGCTCTTTCAGATGAAATAAGTTTCAAGTTAAAATTCCTATTTTTACTGTGTGTTTTGGGGTAAAAAAGTCGAATTTTTGCCAAAATTCACAGAAATTTGAGGAAATTTTAATTTATTTCTGCTTCTCAGCTCCTCAATATTGCATATGATCGTTCAATGATGATTTAAAAAACATCTTTAAAGTCTCCTCTTTCAAATGACATATATTTTATATTCTTATTTTTTTGCAAAATCCTTGAAATTAATTATTTTATACAGAAACCTGTATTTTCAATCAGAAATCTCAGATTTCTGTATATTTATTTAAAGAACCCTTATTTGTTATAAAAGCAATGATTGAAAGCTATTTTCTAGTGTAACTTTTCACACTCTATCAGATTATATATGTTTTACTAACATTTCATTCAAAATCAGCGTGTTTTGTGGGGAAAAACGTATTTTTTCATTTAAAAATAGCTAATTTCTGGAGAATATTTATTGAATCTATAGAAGTTCTTGAAATGATAGCAGGAATGTATTTTGAACTGTAATTATTTAGGTTCACTCATAAATTACATGTATGAAACATAAAAGGTATATTTTCTACTTAGTTTTAGGGCAAAATGCCTGTTTTTTGTCTAGAAATTACAGATTTCTGGAAAAATTTTATTAATTCATTTTCTTTGCTAAAACTATACATTTAAAGCTATTATCATTATAGAAAGTAATCATCTTGTCAGATGATTGTGAAGTGAAATGTAATAATCAATTAAAACCATCATTTTTGGGTAAAATATGCATTTTTATGCAAAAACCACTAATTTTGAGAAAATAAGTACTAGCTCTTTTAATTTGCCTAAATTGATATGCTTAGCTTTGATATTATGCTGTTTCTTATTATAAATGGATAGAAATGTTATTTGATAACTGAAATTTAATTTATATCTTATTTTGGGGCAAAAAACCTTATTTATGTGAAAAATTCACTTATTTCTGTTAATATTTTTAAAAATTTATATTTCTTATTTAATCAACACTGGAGAGGTTTCATATAATTGGATGGCATTAATGTGATCAAATTTAATGAGTTAGAAGTGATTTCTTTGATTATCTTGCTATTTTGGGTGGAAAATCTTGATTTTTATTCAAAAATCGCTAATTTCTGGAAAATCCTTATTACTTTGAAATCAGACGTTTTTATTGATATTCAAAAGAGTTCCTGGGTATATCATAGCTTGTTCTTGTAAGTCATCTGCATTTGAAATATCCTCTGTTAATTCAATTGATATTTTGGGGCAAAAAAACTAATTTATGTGCAAAATTCACTTATTTCTGTGAAAAATGTTTTAAATCTATATTTTTTATTCAATGAAAGCTGGAGAGGTTTCATATAATTGGATGGCATAAAAGTAATCAAGTTTAATGAGTTAGAAGAGATTTCTTTGATAATCTTGCTTTTTTGGGTGGAAAATCTCAATTTTTATTTAAAAACCGCTGATTTCTGGAAAATCCTTATTACTATGAAATGTGTCGTTATCATTTATATTCTAAAGTGTTCCTGGGTACATCATAGTTTGTCCTTGTACGTCAAATGTATTTGAAGTATCCTCTGTTCATTTAATTGGTATTTTGGTGCAAAAAATATATTTTTTATGAATTATATATAGCCTATATCAAGAAACTTACTATAGAAAGTATCATATTTCAAACTATGATTATTATCCTCTGTATTTCCTATTCAACTGAAATATAAGACTTTCAATAGTAAGTTTCTTGATATAGGCTATACATTCATATAAAACATATTTTTTGCCCCAAAATACCAATTAGATTAACAGAGGATACTTCAAAAACATATGACATACAAGGACAAACTATGATATACCCAGAAACACTTTAGAATATAAATAATAACGACACATTTTATAGTAATAAGGATTTTCCAGAAATCGTCGGTTTTTAAATAAAAATTGAGGTTTTCCATCCAAAAAAAGCAAGATTATCAAAGAAATCTCTTCTAACTCATTAGACTTGATCACTTTCATGCCATCCAATTATATGAAACCTCTCCAGCTTTCATTGAATAAAAAATATAGATTTAAAACAATTTTCACAGAAATAAGTGAATTTTGCACATAAATTAGGGTTTTTGCCCCAAAGTATCAATTGAATTAACAGAGGATATTTCAAATGCAGATGACTTACAAGAACAAGCTATGATATACCCAGGAACTCTTTTGAATATAAATAATAACGTCTGATTTCATAGTAATAAGGATTTTCCAGAAATTAGCGATTTTTGAATAAAAATCAAGATTTTCCACCCAAAATAGCAAGATAATCAAAGAAATCACTTCTAACTCATTAAATTTGATCACATTAATGCCATCCAATTATATGAAACCTCTCCAGTGTTGATTAAATAAGAAATATAAATTTTAAAAAATATTAACAGAAATAAGTGAATTTTTCACATAAATAAGGTTTTTTGCCCCAAAATAAGATATAAATTAAATTTCAGTTATCAAATAACATTTCTATCCATTTATAATAAGAAACAGCATAATATCAAAGCTAAAACATATCAATTTAGGCAAATTAAAAGAGCTAGTACTTATTTTCTCAAAATTAGTGATTTTTGCATAAAAATGCATATTTTACCCAAAAATGATGGTTTTAATTGATTATTACATTTCATTTCACAATCATCTGACAAGATGATTACTTTCTATAATGATAATAGCTTTAAATGTATAGTTTTAGCAAAGAAAATGAATTAATAAAATTTTTCCAGAAATCTGTAATTTCTAGACAAAAAACAGGCATTTTGCCCTAAAACTAAGTAGAAAATATACCTTTTATGTTTCATACATGTAATTTATGAGTGAACCTAAATAATTACAGTTCAAAATACATTCCTGCTATCATTTCAAGAACTTCTATAGATTCAATAAATATTCTCCAGAAATTAGCTATTTTTAAATGAAAAAATACGTTTTTCCCCAAAAAACACGCTGATTTTGAATGAAATGTTAGTAAAACATATATAATCTGATAGAGTGTGAAAAGTTACACTAGAAAATAGCTTTCAATCATTGCTTTTATAACAAATAAGGGTTCTTTAAATAAATATACAGAAATCTGAGATTTCTGATTGAAAATACAGGTTTCTGTATAAAATAATTAATTTCAAGGATTTTGCAAAAAAATAAGAATATAAAATATATGTCATTTGAAAGAGGAGACTTTAAAGATGTTTTTTAAATCATCATTGAACGATCATATGCAGTATTGAGGAGCTGAGAAGCAGAAATAAATTAAAATTTCCTCAAATTTCTGTGAATTTTGGCAAAAATTCGACTTTTTTACCCCAAAACACACAGTAAAAATAGGAATTTTAACTTGAAACTTATTTCATCTGAAAGAGCATCAAAAATACTATATATTTACACTTTTCAATTTTTAAAAACATCAACCATATAAGAGTTATAATTTTTTCCCTATTTTCAGTGATTTTTGACTAAAAAACCATGTTTTTCCCAAAAAACACCACTTTTGCAATGGAAATTTCCATGAGACAAATTTTTACCGGAAAGAGCGCAAAAAATGCTACAAAGTTAGGCCGGTTTTGGAGGATCAAGGTGGGGGGGTGCACCCAACCCAGTGATACATCCCAGACTATTATGGTTGGTCAACATCATATTGTAAAAAGATTTATGAAAGGCATTTTTCAAATGAAGCCTACATGTTCTAAATATAGCTCTATATGGGATGTAAATATTGTATTAGATTTTTTAGGTCATTGTCAGACAACAACGTTCTATGTTTAAAACTGTTACATGTATCATTTAAAACTGCTACTTTACTCACTATTACATCATCACAATGAATTGACCCTTCATTCAGTTTTAAGCTCTCTAACATGCAAATGAAAGATGACAAAGTTATTTTTGCTCTTGAAAAGGTCAAACAGTCGCGTCCTTCGTGGGGACGCCGTTGAAGGGGAGTTTTTAGAAAGCTATTTTATCGCTTTTGAAACATCCCATTCGGGAAGTGATTTTTGGTATGGCAAGTCAGCCTTTGTATCATTGTTGTGAAATACTTGCTTTATTCAGTGAAAGTTTTTAGTGTACACATTAAATATCACTCATAAACAGTCAATTTTAGAATGGAGTGGATGTGCGTCTCTAATGCTCTCAGATACATGTATTTGATTTATAATAAACTTGGGATTGATTTTACACTCCTTGTCAATTTTACGTAGCGCGTTGATACAAAAGTTTTCTGTCCAATTTTTCGGATGATACCTACATCAACAGAAAAAAATATAAGATTCATTTCTTATCATTTTATTATCATCTATTTATGGAAAACAAACTGTTTTCTTAGGTATAAAAACAATCAATCACCGCACTATATTTCATAAGTCGGAGGGTTTCGCAGTGATACGTCTACCAAAACAAGTTATGGCAGCCGCCATGATTCAAACAGCGAACGATCGTCTCTCTATATCTATGGAATAAGGACCAGGTTTAGCAAATTCTACACGCACTGTTAATTTTTGAGTAAGTAGAAAAGAAATGGTACCCTTGAAATGATAAGCAAACATCAACAAATTGTATATTCACTTTTCAGGAACGAATTCATTCGTGTTTGAGGGAACCCCCGGTTCTTAAAATAGTGCTATAAATAGACTTCCGTGAAAAATTGTGTTGATCGATGGATCAACAAAATTTCCCAGCCAATCAGAACCTTCGTTTCTTGAAAATGACAATGGAAATTAAAGGATTAGCAGTTGAACATCAACTCCATAATGGAACAGCAAAAATGCATTTGTTTCGCAAGATTCAACAGTGTCTGATTCGTACGTCGACTTTACTGAACATACTGTCGGTATCTTTGCCACACAGAAAATTTTAAACTCGCCAGGCCTCACTTGTATCAAACTTCTCAAATTGAGATTTTCCTCAACCTCAAATCTGCTTGAGGATTCCCTCAGCTGAGTTTTCCTCAAAATCATCTTGTATCAAAATTTTTCAAATCATTTGAGGGGTTCCTCAGCTGAGGAAAGTATATGAGGAAAGACTTGAGGAAATAAGTTATCGTCACCATAGTAACCAAGGCGCAGGGTCGGTACATTTCGCATGTCATCCTTATAGATGTACTTATCAAGGTACTCATTCATGATTCTATTCAGATATAATCTTTCAGTACCTTTATTTAAAGGTTTAAAGGGTATAAAACTCTACTTCCTCAAAGTTGAGGGACTCCTCAAAATTTACCTTGTATGAAAGACATATTTGAGATTATCCTCAACTTGAGGAGAGATGAGAACATTGAAATTTGCCAACTTTCCTCAACTCGTTCCTCAAGTCTAAATCTTAGTTTTCACATATAATACAATAAGAGACTATCTTTTTAAAGTGTATGTTTTGTAGATTAAACAATATTATTTTTATTTGTTACTTAAATCTGTCTTAAATTTGCCTTATTATTCATATTTTTAAGAAATACTACCTCTCCTCAAGTATTTGAGGTAGGTATGGAGCTCCCTCAAATATTTGAGGAAAATCTCTCCTCAAATTGAGGAAAATCTCAAATATTTCTTTCATACAAGGTAAATTTTGAGGAGTCCCTCAACTTTGAGGAAAATTTATTAACTTTGAGGAAAATCTCAACTTTGAGGAAAACCTCAAGTTGAGGTATATTAATACAAGACAAATTGAGGAAAACCTCAAATATTTGAGGAAAATACTCAGATTTGAGGAAAATCTCAAGTTGAGAAGTTTGATACAATTGAGGCCAGGTAGATAGACTATTCGGTCGTCCATCGCAAAGACTATTCGGTCGTCCATCGCAAAGACTATTCGGTCGTCCATCGCAAAGCCGTGACATTTTGAATTCGTGTGACGTCACATTTGATCATTTGAGCCTGTTGATTATGATTTCTGGATTCTGATTAGACTTTACGTTTGGTTTTGACTCAATAATAGGCCACTTGCCAAATTCATCATTGCAGACAAAATGACGAAAAATGTCCGAGGTAGGCAATTTTTGCGCACTTGTTCATTGTTACATCTCAAAGAAAATGCGTCTTTTAACAGTGACGTCATAATGTAAAACAATGCCAAAACATGTTGACTCGGACAATTTGTGCTTTCTAACAAGATCGAAAAATGGTCTATTGGAAAGGACCTTGAGAACATGCAATTGCTCTTGCAAGGGATAGCGGGGAATTTTTAAAAAGTCAGACAATCAGAATCCTCGTTGGCCATATCGGTTGACGGATTGGGTAGAAAAAACACAAATTTTTCAGAGGACCTTGATGACTTGCCTCTGCGTAATTTTGCATCTCATCTTGAGAATAAATCGAAAATGATTCAGTAACTCAGATTAACTGTTGTTCATTGCATGTTTGATCGAGTCAAAATAATACGTTTTGAAGACGACTTTGAGTGCCTTCTTCCAGTAGCGTATTATGAGATACTTTGCAATGCTTGTGTGGAGAACAAACGGAATTCGCGTGGGTCGATTAGATGTGTTAATGTATCGTAAGAATGAGTCGAAAAAAAAAAAAAAAACGGAAACGTGACATTTCTTTAAAAATATCCTCGAAATTAAACGAGGTTATCACCCTAACACCATCCCTTCAATGCTATTTAGGACATTGATCTAATTTAGCATGAAATTTGGAGCCGCAAACTCTTTGAAAAGAAAATGCACAAACTTCTAAATCAAAACAATAAGACAAGAGGACGCTACTGAAATACAGTTGGCTGTGTCTGAAAATTACTCAGATATCTAATTAAGTACCACCGATGAGAATTTATTATCCGAAACATGTGTCTGGTGCATTAAAATTGGTTTGAAATTTTCTTAAAGACGGTAAAGAGTTGGAAGACTTCCATCTTATTAGTAGAGAAGCTTAGTACTTGCTTTCTTGGTAAAGTTTCTTGGTAAAATTCCGGGTCCAGATTTTAGGGGGAAAAACCGGATCGAGAAATTGCTCCTCCCCACCCCTCTTCCGACCTTTCCACATGCCCGGTAAACACCTTTTTTTAGCACTCCTTCCGTCCGTCGTTTATCGTCGTCCGGCGTAAACTTTTTACATTTTCGACATCTCCTCTGAAAACGCTGCACAGAATTTCTCGAATCTTTACAGGAAGCAAGCACTAAAGGTCCTCTACCAAGTTTGTGTTTTTCGTGCCGATCGGTCAACAAATATGGCCGCCGAGGGCTCTAATTGGCTAATGCATTTTCGACTTCTCCTTTGCAACTGCTGCACAGAATTTCACGAAACTTTACAGGAAGCAAGTACTCAAGGTCCTCTACCAAGTTTGTGATTTTCGTGCCGATCGGTAAACAAATATGGCCACCAAGGGCTCTAATTGGCTGTCGCATTTTCGACTTCTCCTCTGTAACCGCTGCACTGAATTTCACGACACTTTAATGGAAGCAAGTACTCATGATCCTCTACAAAATATTTTGTTTTTTGTCGATTGGCTTACAGGGCTTACACCGAATCGTTCACTATCATTTTTTTTGTTTGCAACTCCGGTGAGCGATGCGGTCCCCTTGGGTCTCTTGTTTGTTTATCATAAACTAAGAACAAATAAAAGTGAAACAAATTTTATCAAAAAATTCCCCAAAAATCCAAAAGTCATTGATAAATAAGCACCATATAGCCTGTCTGCGTTGAGTATAGCTTTCATTCCAGAAATTAAGAAGAAGTGACCTGCTAGCAAGAGATGCCTCAATATACTATTCCTAGGCACCTGCCATCAATCTGTGTTTGATATTTAATATGGCCGAAAAAAAACACGCTGTAAGAGTAATTATCAGCATTGGAAATTAAAAAATAATATTAATAATAATCCGGCCCGAAGGTCCGGAGAAACAAAAATTCCAGCTCTTAAAATGGCTGAAAAAATTTCCGGCTGGCAAAAGTCCCCCGCCCATAAAAATCAATTGGTTGCTCTCTAATCGTGTCGAAAATGCATTAGCAAATAAGATCTCACAAACTAGGTAAGGGATCTTGATTGCTTCCTGGAAAGATTTATGGAATTCGTTTATGCTGTAGAAAAAAAGGCGTTTTTAAATAAAGAATTACGTTGGATTTCGACAACAACGAAAACGAAAGTAGGACAATGGACAAACGCTATGAATATAGCTCACTCGTGCTTCTTTATAGCAGAAATTTTTCAAGCTTAAGTAACTTTTGAACAAAAATTCAATAACACATTTACTTACATGATAGGTCTCATTGTCAAATGTTACTAAATAAATGTGTTTCTCCTAGATAACTTTGGCGATAAGACGTTTAGGGTAGGCGACAAAGGATAATTATCTTTAATTTAGGGGACGTCTCAAAATGAAAGTAGCCCTTTTAGGTAGATCGAGGGATTTATCAGATAAAATGTTATCATTAAAATGAAATTTATATATTAGATACAGAAGATATTTATGTATTACACAAGTGTCTTCGTAATGCGACTTAATGCAAATTAAGCTGATTTTCACCAAGAACTTTCCATTATTACCAGAAGAAACTAAATTGAAATACTTAACTCTTGTTTGGAAATTGTAAATTATAAGACTCTCTCTAAGAGTGAATATATTACCTCTTTTATCGATTTTTTTATCATTACATTTTACCTCTTAATAGAGCTGTTTGAATAAGCGACATAAACCTACCAACGAACTTCGAACTACGAATCGATTCATTCGATTCATTCTAACATTCGAACTACGTATCGATCGGCACGTAACGGAATGAAATAAGGGATGATCTCAAAAATACATTATTAATCAAATATGTTACAAAATATCTTACTTAAGAACGGAATATGTGTATGAAACACTACAATTTAATGTTTATAGATATAAATATTTATTGTGTTCACAAATATTTGAAAAATATATTTGGTTGTTTGCTTTATGCATAATCTGAATAGACTGGATTAAGAACTTCTTTCGTTTGTGCAGATAACTTAATACTGTAAACCGTATTTTATTCGCGAACATTTTATTTTCGCGGTATTCGCGACGTCATTCGATTCGCGAATATAATACGCCGCGAATATGCCCTTGCACATGTATAGCAAGGTACGAACATACGATGTCGCGAAAACGCCGCGAACCAGTCACTTCACTCGTGTTCGCGAACTTTTAAAGACGACGCGAATAAAATCTTGACGGTTTACAGTAACCCCGACCGACACCACAACTTCTACCCCGCAAATCTCCAGCATCAACAACGAAAAGATCCATTACATCCAAATGCGAAAACACATAGTGGAAAAGCACAAAAGGAGACACAAAAAGGGATAAGGAAAGTGGACATCAAAACATAAGATATATTTTAAAAAAGACTACACATCAACCTTCTATTTTTTTTTTTTTTTTTTTGCTATTCTTGTTTGTCTTTCCATCAGTCGTGCACGAGCTATAATACCTACAAGGCTTTTATTGATATTTCACAAAGTTACAATTTATGACCAATAAGTTTGTTATGACATTGAGCTAATGTCATACAATAAACATTACAGAAGTACCTATCAGTTATTCAGTCTCAAAGTCGAGAAGGCATGGCAAAATCTTTGGAATTCCCACGGAATAAATTATTATAACATTCCGAAGTGAGACCAGGTGCCAAGGAAGACCAAGACAATGGTACTACCCTCCAACGATTTTTAGGCATATTTTTCACTTAAATACGCTTCTGAATAAACCCTACACAAATTTGGAGCCGCTCATTTTGGCAAGAGGAAATTAAAAGTCTGTATTGTAGATTGCGCCAGGAAAATTCACTTTGGCTTTATTTAATTTAAACTGTTTGATATGAAGTACTACTGACGAGCTTTTTTATTTAATTAGACGAGAAAATCTGCTTGGCAAAATACTATCGTTGGTTGATACATGATCATAAAGCAGGTACAATAGTACAGTGCATGACCTGATCTGCAAATGAAAAATTGTATATTTATAGATGAATTTTTGCAAAATTTTTATGTAATTTGAGAAACAATACTTTGCTATCACAAATGAAAATAGCAATTATTTATAGATGAAATTTGCATATTTTATATGATTCGAGAAAAACATACTATGGCTATCACATCAATAAGTACATGATCATAAGAGCGGGAACAGTAGTACAGTGCATGACCAAATTTGCAATTGCAAGATGCTTAACTGCTTTTCAATTACTAATACTTTACTTTCACATTGTGCAATACACGATCATAAAAGCAGGTACAGAAGTACAGTGCATGACCAATTTTTATGGAGACACAGTGTTCTTTATAATAATAATGAATTTGCACAGTATTTTTTAAAGATTTGAGATATTATCACTCTGAAATAATGTTTTCATTTTTAAAATATTCACTCTTCTACAATAATAATAATTACCAAGTAGACTTTTCCTTTTGTTTTTTACCAAATAATCACAATATTAAAGAATTAATTCAAATGTGCCCTATTAACATTGGAATTCAAGGAAAATCGTGGCTTTGAAAAACCTGCTACAATTATTTCAGGCGAGGGAAAATGCCACCCATGTCTATAATGAACAAAGTGGAATTTCCAGCACGTTGCATGTTACAGGAAGTGAATCCTTTAGAACAGACCTTGCTTGCTGTTATATTGCCATTCATGAAAATATATCAGGCACCAAGAGGAAAATAGAAAAAAAAACTTCTAGAAAATATGGTTCTTGTTCCATCTAATGTCGATAGTACAGTTACTCAGTTACCACGACTCCAATCAAATACTGGAACAATCAAAGCAAAGCTTAAGCGTAGATTGCGATACAAACATCATGTATACGCATTGAACATACGACCTCATCTAGTGCGCTTTGCTGCAAAATACCTTACAAGTGCTCCATTGTATAAACAATATGTTCAATTTGATTACTCTTGGAGAGAGGAAATCATTGTTGATGATTCGTCAGAGGAAGAAGACAATGAGCAACACACTTCATCTGACAAACAAGGAACCGAGGACAAAGCAGAAGGAATTGATGATGAATGGGATGAAGAGGATGAAAGAGAGAAAATGTCTAGTGAAGCTAACTGCCCCAGATTACATAGAACCTGGAGAGCGAGACAAGGTATATAACTTTGCCCCAGCTGAGGGAGGTGCTCCACTTAGTGTTTTTCTTCAGCCAGACTGTGAAGAGCTTGCATTTCCAGGTATTTTCTGTGGTCACAAGAGACCTTCCAATGATGATTGAGAACAGTAAGGGGTGATATATGGTGATATCGTTCAGTCAGAACTCAGGAATGCTGACAGGAGAGCAGCAAGTAACATTGAAAATTTGTTCTTTAAAGCAAAAAAAAAAAATACAAATGAAGACGCTAATAGATCAGGGACAACTAGCATTGAGAAAAGTAAAGATACAGGAACAACAGCTTACTGTTCAAGATGTTACTGGAGAAGCTAACCAATCCTTGATCTTCCATGACAAAGCCTACAAGTTTCTGGCAAACATAAGAGGCTCTCCTCCATACTTTGAAAAAGCCAGTAAAGACCTTTCTGCGATGATCAGACAATTAGGACCAACCACATTCTTTATAACCTTGTCAGCAGCTGAATCAAGATGGCTTCATCTACTCAGAATTCCAGGAACTGTTGTGGACCACAGGAAATACACTGAACAAGAATTAGAAGACATGACGTGGGATGAGACATGTCGCTTAATTTAGTCAGATCCTATAACTAGCGCAATAGTGTTTGACCATTCTGTTTCAGCATTTCTATCAACATTTATACATTCTGAGTGTCATCCTCTATCTGAAATCCAGGACTTTTTCTACAGAGTAGAATATCAGCAGAAGGGTTCTCCTCTTATGCAGATGATGCTATGGTGCAAAGATTCCCCAACATTTGGAAAAGACTCGGATGAAGAAATATGTGAATTTATTGACAAATTCATTACATACAACTCCATCACAGACAAAACAAACTTGACAGAACAAAATCATAGACACAGTCACACGTGCAAAATGAAATGTGAGAAAGTATGTATGTTTGGTTTTCCAAAACCTCCACTAGAAAAAACAACCATCTTGTATCCACTGGAAGAAGACATTCCAAGAAAAGTCAAAGAAGAATTGCGAAAGAAATACAAATGCATACAGACTTTCCTGAATGAACATGAGAATGATCTAGATATTTCATATAAGGACTTCTTAGATTTGCGTAAAATGACAGAGGAAAAGTATGTAAAGGCTATCAGATCGACACCTAAATCTCCTACAGTGTTCCTGAAAGGAAAAGTATGCGAACCCAGCATGAATAATTACAACGAGAACATTATTTTAGAATGGAGAGCAAACATTGACATTTATTTTGTGCTAGATGTGTACGCATGTGCAATATATGTTGCCTCGTATGTGACCAAAAGTCAAAGGGGCATGCGTGAGCTTCTACGACAAGCATCCAAGGAAGTTCAGTCTGGCAATCTAAATTTGAAGGAGCAAATAAGGACAGTGGGCAACAAGTTTCTGAATGCAGTTGAGATAAGTACGCAAGAGGCAGCATATATTTGTTTCCAGTGTACCCATTTGTACCCATGAAACGTGCCTCTAGGAAGGTTGTCTTTGTGAACACTTCACCACCATCGGCCAGGTTTCTTTGCTGAAGCCTCAATGAATCTTGAACAAAATGAAAGAAGATGATAATGATATATATTGAATGTTCAAACGATTTAACAAGATATGCTACACGTCCAACAATGACGACGAAGATGAAAATACAGACTTAGAAAGAAGAGGAAACAGTAACAACAAGCTCAGACCAACAGTACAGGAAAAGAAAGATAGGGAATATCTTACGGCCAGTACATTTCAATCCTGACACAGATACAGAACTTTATCATAGAGAACTCTTACTCCTTTATCATCCATGGAGAGATGAGGATGCATTAAAAGATGAAAATGAATCATTTCAGCAGATTTTTTTTTAATTTCATGCATTTCAGAGGTATGTAAAGTTATGATGTGGTATTCTCTAAAATGATTAAAATGTTAAAATAGGCCAAAATTGGACGTTTATAGCCAAAAAATGATATGGGCAAATTTTGATTTTTTGGTCTGAATAGTTTGAGGAGATGTTCCTCTACATATGAACCTATCCATCTTTCTTCTACCTCATTTCTATCAAAAGTCGCCACCCTGACCGTAAGAAATTCATCAGAACATCTGTATAGAGGAAATATCAACAGAAACTGGACATCAATACAGCCTATTGTCAAACAGTGTACAGTAGGACATAAAGGTCAAGCACAAATACAGCGCTTTCAATATCCACTACGACCAGCACATGCAAAAACAATACACCGCTCTCAAGGAGATACCTTGGACTCTGCTGTCAGAGATATGACATCAATAAGGAAAATAGAACATATGTTAGCCGTCTGAAGAGTCTGGATGGTCTTCATATTATCAACCTAGAAGAAAACAAGATAGCTGTGAGTACTGATGTACAAAGGGAAATGGAAAGGCTAAGGTCTATTCCACAACAAACTTCCTCAACACTCTCTCTCTCTCTCAAGCAATGAGGGGAATCTTAAGTTAGTTTATCTTAATGCCAGATCATAACATCGTCATCTCCCCGACATAATATGTGACATAAATATAAATGCTTCAGATGCTGCCATATTCTCTGAAACGAGACTTTGTTAAAGAGACAGCCAGGATGCCACTTCTCTTACATTCCACCCATATCAATACCGGTTTGATGGTAGCTGTGCTGGAGATAACAGACCTTATCATGGACTTAATATTTACTCTAAACAAGAATTGATTGTCATAGATCAATGCAGGCGCAACAACATTGAAATCGTCCTTGCTGAAACCAACATGGGTATATCTGTAATTGCTGTATATAAGCCTCCAACTGTATCATCAACTGCCTTATGTAAAAACCTTAAAGAACTCCATACCAAGCGCTCATTCGATGATTCGAATTCTTGGAGACTTCAATATAGATTGGAATGAGGACAGTTCACAGAGAAAACAATTGAAAAAGTGCTTATGTAATGATCTAGGATACAAACTGAACATTGAAGGTCCTACTACAGACAGACAAACCAGGATCGATTTAATTTTCTCCAGATTTCATCAACCAATTACAACAGGAACTGCAGAAGTCTACTTCTCAGATCATAAGATTGTGTGGGCATCTTGTTAAGGTATACTTTATTTGTTAAGAGCATTAAGTTAAAAAAAAACGCTTGTCAATTATAAATACAAAAGGAGCTGTAACAGTATACTATTCTTCCAAACACATCTTATACATCATGAAACATTATTGTAGACTGATTGACCTTGCTCACATGTTAATAGATTTGACCTTGTGTTGAATTGACAATCATCCATCATGGCTTACGTTGCACTTTTGTGTTCTTGCTACTTTTTGGGTTCGACCTTGACCTCACGTACGACGAACGATGCCTAAGACAGATCTTTCATTGATCTCATCTATTTGTAATGTGCTGTTTGAAAAAAACTTACAGGAAAATACTGTTTGTTAAGTTTTGTACATTTATTGGCAATATTTGGCCGCGGTGGATGACAAATGTATAATTTTTGAAAATAAAATGTTAAATGTAAATTCAAAAGTCATTTTACGGTCAACTCGACCGCCGGTCAACTCGACCGGTAAACAAATTCAATTATTATGTAACCTTGTCAAATCGACAAGCAATGTGGCTGCCAAATTGACAAGGGCGAGCCACTTGAAGGTCAACTCGACCGTCCAAACAATGAAATGTGTTCATAAAAAATATATACATATATAATGTTCACAAAATGGAGTAATTGGGTTCCAGCAGCGCCGGGTGAATATGCCATGCGTGCTGGAATATGCAGTTCGTATCGAGTAGTTAGGTCCTGATCCATTCAATGGTCAAGGAATCCAGGCTTATATGATTCATCCACCGCGACAAGGGTGCGAGTCTTGGTTCGGGGAAGGAAGGCTGAAGTTGAGTCGTCATCTAGGGAAGGAAGGGGTGGCCCAGATGTTGCGCGAGAGGGGGTCCTGAGCAGGAGGAAACCGGAGTACCCGGGGAAAAACCTCCTAGGACTAGGTGGTCTGAAGTTGATTCGTCATCCGAGAAGGAAGGCTGAAGTTGATTCGTCTTACGGATAAAGAAGGCTAAAGCTGAGTCACCATCCGGGGAAGGAAGGTTGAATCGTGCATATGACCCTCGGTTGAGAGAAGGACTGGAATGAGATAAACTAGCGACAGAAAAACCATTATTTGAAAAGATTCACAAAACATAATATTCGTGCCAACTTGACGATTTTTATAAAAATGCATATTCAAGAATGAGTGAAAATTTATTTTAAACAGAAATTAATAAGAGCTAAAATTGGGAGGGTGGGTGGGTTAAAACTCTTACATCTTGACACACTGCCGCCTCGTGGAAAGAGGAAAGGTGCCCGGTTGCGGATAAGTATTTCTACGCGGTTTGCTTGGTAAATAATTTGCTTATGGTTGCATGCACTATTTTTTTCTACGCTACAATAAATTCAAATATTACATATTGGCCTTCGGCCGTAATATTTGATGTTATTGTAGACAGATTGACCTTGCTCACATGTTAATAGATTTGAACCTTGTGTTGAATTGACAATCATCCATCATGGCTTACGTTGCACTTTTGTGTTCTTGCTACTTTTTGGGTTCGACCTTGACCTTACGTACGACGAACGATGCCTGAGACAGATCTTTCATTGATCTCATCTATTTGTAATGTGCTATATATATGTGCGTATAATCCATAATTTACTTATAAACTATGCATATGACGTAAACAGTGGTGGATTTAGGGGGTGCGGAGGCCCCCCCCCTCCGGCACTGACCCATAATTATCCAAAAACAGGTATATTTTGGTCCATTTTCAGTAAAAATCGGCAAAATTCGCCCCTTGATCCCCGGCAAGGGGGGGGGGGCTGGATCCGCCACTGGTAAACCTATTTATTTATTTCGGACGGATTGCATTCGCATGATTGATTAATCATAATGACGTATTGCATTGATAACCTCGTCTGGGACGGGTCGCTTCTGGGTCAATAGACAAAAGGTTGTAAGTCTAGGGCATCTAAGGGGAAATAAGAGTAGGGGCTCTAAAGGCGAATTCTGAAAACCTGCCTTGCGTCAAACCATTTTCCTCGCCTTGCCTCAAATTTTGCATTGATTTTTGTCCCTTGCCTCTTGCCCCTAGCCTCTGGATTTATCCCTAGCCTTAACCTGACCCAAAATGACCAGACACTGTAATCATTTTCCGGTCACAGACCACGTTCCCTCTCATATGCTTGAAAATTAAATCTTCATGGTCTTCGCATCAATTGCTATCAATTAGGTATCAAGGGATTCAATGAAAGAATTTTATGGCATTGATAATTATTTACGTTAGGCGTAAGTTTAAATACTGCATCTTTATCAAAAATGTAATTTGAAAAAAAAATGATAATGATAGATAATTATTAATAACTAATGATAAACGTACAGATTAAAATGCACGTTTCGGGAACTTAAGTTAACCCTCCCCAGTGATCCTCAATCAAATCTAGTAATCTGATATAAATTAGAAGCACAGAGTGTCGGGTCCTTTTGATATATAAGACATGCGTGGTTGTAAGGTGTCAATAATGTGCAATGTAAAGCGATGATCATTCCTAATGCTTTTTTTTTCTTTACTTTGCGCCTGGAAGTGCTAATTACCAATCTCAGATAAGACGTTTTGAAACGTCAAATTTTTGTAAGTATATGTCATTTCTCTGTGAAATTATGAATATCAATATTATAAAATTATAACTTACGTAACAAGGTTAATCATAATTGACATACTTGATGTATAGCGGCGTAGTTTGTTTAAAATTTAAATCTCTCCTAATCAAAGTGCACGCCATGCATGCAGTTTTTTCTTTGAATCCCTTGATACCTAATTGATAGCAATTGATGCGAAGACCGCGAAGATTTGATTTTCAAATCTATCAGAATAGAAGATATGGCACGTGGTCTGTGACCCAAAAGTGATTATAGTATTTGGTCATTTTGGGTCAGGTAAAGGCTAGGGATAAATCTAGAGGCTAGGGGCAAGAGACAAGAGGCATAAATCAATGCAAAATTTGAGGCAAGGCAAGGCAAATGGTTTGACGTAAGGCAGGTTTTCAGAACATGCCGTTCCAAAAGGGGTTCGCGGTCCAGTGAATGGTACTCATCGGGGGCATAACCAGATTACTTTTTAAGTGGGGGCACTTTTTTTAGACAGGGGATTTGAGTGCCACAGTGAGGGCCCTGTGGGATTCAAGGGATGGAAACACCAGGAAGCTATTAGATTTTTTAACATTTTCAGGAGAATAATATCGTTTTTTTACTCTTTGTAAACTTTTTTGTCTTGGAAGCACCTGTGTATTTGCGTATGCCTTGCTACGCGCCTGCTGAATGTTCCTCAATTGATAACGGGGATTTGGTTGAACTTAGGGTTAGCTCGCTGGTAATAAATTGTAAAATGTGGCAAGTTGCGCTGAAGCCGTGTCTCACCTCTTATTTATATTTACCAGTTACTCTCTATGATAAGAGTAATGACCTACCAGAAGTGTAAGCAGCCCCGATAGCCGGGTAGTATTTCTAGAACGGGGGGATTCCCGGGATTTAAGTATAGGTTTGGGGAATTCCCAGGGGAATTCCGTGTTTATTTTTAGGTATGGGGAAGTCCATGTTTATTTTTAGGTATGGGGAAGTCCATGGTAAATTCCAGGGGAATTCCGAATTCTATATTAAGGTGTTTTTACCAATTTTCTATATTTAGATGTTGTTCTAGAACTTCATCTATTCGTGGAAGGAATAATTTCCCCCTACAACTAGATGAAAGACTTAATAAAGACAAATTAAAAGTTTATACTTTTTATTCAACATTGTACATATTTCAGAAAAAAAGTCTATGCACTGTACTGTGGTCTCACATTCTGTCTCGACATATATGGGCGTCCTCTGTTTGCTCCATAGATGGGTCTGGGGTTGTTTGGCCTGTAGTTAGATCCGTAGTTGTTTGGTCCCGGATACGTGTTGTATTCCTGTTGTACAGGACAGTCTCTGGCCCAGTGTCCCGTGTCCTGACAATTGTAGCAAATATCGTTCTGTTTCTTGGGCGGCTGAGGATATTCGGTAGCAAAGTGTCCCTCTTCATTGCAATTGTAACATATACTCAGTTGAGTCTATTTTTAGGAAATGCCATTGGATAGACTCGAACACTTAACATCCATATTTAAATGTTGGGTTATGTGTTGTAGTTTCATTTGTCTATCTGTAATCAGAGTAGTAGGATCATGGTTATCCATGTCGACAGGATGCGACCTTTGCGTTCCCAGACATTGATAGGTGAAAAATCAGTAGACTCTGGTAATCATGACAATGACAGTAATGATGTCACTGAACTGACTGACAAAGAACAATATGTCTCATCCCGACCTTTTAGAACTAAAAGACCACCGCAGTGGCTTAAAGACTATGCGACAGGGAACTAATAATATGTACATTTGTTGTAGATGGTGAACACAAAGAAGACAAAGGTCACTGGTGCAAAGAGATTCCCAATGTGTCCAGCAGTGTGTCCGAATGAGGAGAAATTTAAAGAGCATGTAGCATTGTGTGCACTGACAGAATGCAGTTGTGATGTGTGCGATTTTACATCAAATAGGCCGTGTAATGTGAAGCGACACTTTCAGCGAGTTCACAAGGGACTGACGACAAACCAACAGCTGATTCCACTGGGTCAAACACCTGTACAGGCAGCAACGCCTTCAGCTTCTTCGAGTGCATGTGCATCAAAATCTGGAGAGGAGTCTGATTGGAAGGAACAGGATTCAGGAGCATTGATAGAGAATAATGATTCTTCTGCAGATGAATCGGACTCGGATCAAGAGGACAGTTCTCTTCTTGCTGGACGACTCTATAGGAAACATACGTCTCCTTCTCCTGTAGCCTCTGGCAGATTGGTTATCCGTAGGTCCTCAACTCAAAGTGAAGTCCCATCCAAGAGAAAATTTGAGGAAACTGGTTCACAAGCTCTTGTTCCATTTGAGTCAACGTCAACACAATCAGACGGTGTTACTACATGTGATGTAGGAGTACAGTGTGAAAAGTATAGGAAAAGAGAGAAGACAATTACAGTCACGAAGTACACTGAAGGAGGAAGAGCTGTAGAAATTATCCACGAGGTAGAGGAATTCTACAATATGTGACTCCTTTGACAAGTGTTCACACATAGTGCAGCGCTCTTGATATGTTGCTGATCATGTTATTTTGTTTTACATTTGTTACATGGTGAAGATACACCATATACTTGCTATTTTTATTTTGTTTAATAAGTATTATATATGTATATAAAGGGAACACATGTTTTCTTCAATTCTATTTGTTTTTACTTTAAGAGATTATACATTCGAGGACGAATGTCATCGGAGGCGTGGGTTGTGTAGCAAAAATATACGTTGTCTAACTCACAAGAATGCTTTCTGTATATAGAATAATATAAACAAACGTTTTGTTGATTCAGACTTATGGAATCGTCCTTATCCTATCCGTCCCTTTTCTCTGTTGGACTAATCCAATGGTATAAATACCTGAGAACTGCTTATATCTGACACTCTGCGTTTGATGATTGAATCGATCACAGCAAGTTATTAAAGCTTCAAAGGTACTAAGTAAGGTAAAGGCTTGAATAAGGCCGTAGCCCGAATAGAGCTGTATTTACCTTCATATAGTTATATTACTGGCTTGAAGGCATACCGCCTTGATTGACGCGACACACACTGGCTTGTAGTTATATTGTAAGCCAGTGGAGGCGAGTCACTCGTTGACGTGCCTGTGTTGACATACCTTTGGGAGGTTAGCCTCCAGTGACTTGCCTCGCAGTGCAGAGTCACTTGCATTTGCTGCTCTTTATATAAATTGTTACTCCAATCATTTCATGTATATATTTGATTACTTATTCTCATTGTTTATTAAATGAATATTAGTGACAGGCAGTCATTAGGAAAATCAAGCATCTCTGTGTAAATTAAGAGGCGAGCCCATCTCATTGTATTTAATATAAATAGATCGGTTAGTTTCACGTTAAATTGTCATCAATGTTTAATGTTTCTGTGCGTCTGTTACGATAATTGTTTTGTATGATGTTCTAGTGAATATTGCTGTGTCTTTTTGCGATTTGGAGTTTGTATGATGTCATTTATGTGTCACTTTCTTGTGGGTTTATTTGGCTAGGTGAATGCAGGGTGGTCATGTTGGAGATCATTCCCTTTTCTTTACAAAATTTTAGGACAATACAATGAAAATACAAAACATTATAACATCTCATGTCGTTAGTGTTGGAAGATAATTTGGGTTAGAACAATCAAAAACATATTTACCAGATTTGACATATATGCACCGGCCTGCTATCAAACAGGGGATGCTTACTCTCCCGGGCATCTGATCTCATCTCCATTGGGGATTTTTACTCTTTGCAGAACCTCTGAGTCAGTTTACTTCTTTGTTGTTGAAGTATTTTCTCTTTTTGTCAACATTCTATTTCGAATTTGAAACATAGTTAACACTGAATACTGCCACACCAAGAAACAGTAAGGAATCCTTTGAAAAAGCAGGTTCCACGAGAAATGTCGTCTCTACCGAATCTCAAAAAAAAATATGACAAATATTTATAAAGAAAAAACTAAAAATGTGAGAAAGTAATGTTTCTCCCATTTATTTTACATGACGTAGAAATAAAAAAGAATAGAATTTCCATCAACAGAAAACATTAGTACTAGGTAAATATAAAATAGTGAACAAAACCATATTTTATTTTATTGCTTTTTAAAACATTAAAATGTGCATTTTCGAAACGTACAGAAAATACGTCATAATTGACCATACAGTAGGAAAAGAATATCAATATTAATTGACAGATCCCTTTTAATTATTGGAGAGCTTTGAGTTTTAATATGTGATTCTAATCTGTAGAGGAGGTTCGTCAAAAGAGGGATCCCCCGTGTTAGTCTTTCGTCTGTAGTGGATCCAAACGATAATCAATTTCATAGGTATAGGAAGATCATAGTTCTGTTTTAATACATTTCGTATCAAAATGTCTTAAATGGTCAAAGTTAAGAAGTAAGAATATTACTATATGCACTGGTATGCACTGCACAAGCCTCTTACATGATTCTTTTCCAAGGGACTGAAAAAGAGGGAGGGGGTTTAAAGAAGTCATAACAGTAGTAAAGTAGGTGGTAGTCAGCCTTTCCCCTCATATGCTTTATTGACAGGATTGAAATATACGAGAGCGATTCATGTCTTAGTGTTATTAAATAAGGAATCTTTTGAAAATCCTTTGAATATATTATTATCAAAACTCATTGACACAATATTACGATTAATGAAAACTAACATGTCATAAATAAGACAATTAATTTATATACAACACTCCGTTCTTGAAACACTGAATAAGATAGGCTCCATTACGCTGTCATGTTCATGCGCAAACTCCAGACAGCTCAGTTACGTTACGCTACTCCCCACTACAATATTTGCTATGGCGGATGAATACGTCTGACGCGTAACAAGATCGAGGCTTGAAGATTGGTTCATGCGTACATGTACTTGATCTAAATCCGTATCTGTAGGTCTTTCTTCAGGATCATGTCCGATTTTATTTTTTCCCTTTGTCTTTATAATGACAAACAAAATAATTTCACCAACATTAAGCACTACATCTATAATCGTTATTGCAGATACAACCCAGGTAGCAATGTTCATTCCAGCATATGGCATTTTGAAAAACGGAGCTGCTTCCTCGACGGATGTTGCCAGTACGATACAATAGCTTAGAATCAAAGAATCAATGGTGAACATTACTATCTTCAAACATATGTGAATCTTACTGTCCTTACTGATTTCAGTTACACCCTGTTTGTACATCTTGATGAGGGTCAGGATGCAACCGAGGTACAGAACTAAAAGTCCAACAATAATGTACCGCACTATTTCCCCGGTATGGTTGACCTGAATCGGAAACGTTGAGTTCGTTACAGAGCTAAATAATTCATCCGAATAATAAACGAATGAAAATTCAGCACCATCTAAGATTAATGCCAAAAAATGTCGAACAAAAAAGGCAAACTTTATTTTTTCAGGGCAACATCCCAATAAACAATTCAATATCAAAAAAGTTATATCCATTGTTGTTCCATCCATTGTATGTCTATCGATATCCGATATTGTTTATTATTTTTTCTTTAATGAAGCGTAAAATGATATTAATCAGGTTTACCATATAGCAACTATATGATATGCATATATGTTGTAAACCGAAATTATGTTATGTAAAAGGTTTGAGTTAAATATATTTTCCTTTCTCGCTGAAATCGATGAAATGCCAGTACATTAAGGAAGAATTAGCCAAGCTAATAGAAACACAGAGAAACGAAACAATTTTCAAAAAAATCTATATATTATTGACATATCTAGAACTTGTAATGTCTCAAACTGTAGTAGATGTCCTTTTCTTATCTCGATAATCACTTCCTTATATCAACCGAAATTTAACGTAATCACAAATAGTACTAAAATGTTTGTCGTCAAATGTAGGTGCTCTACAAAATTATAAGCATCTCCCTGTAACTATTTCCATGAGAAATCCGAATTCACAACACGCGCACAAATAATAAAAAGAAAAACAAAACAAAAACACAGTGCAAGAGAACAAGATGGCCAGCAATACATGTATCACGTTGAAACATTGTTGCACAATAAAAAACGAAGTTGTCTATGTCTTTGGGATCGAACTTTAGATGACAATATTTATAGCAAATAATTCAGACTTTCCTGCTAAAAGGATTGCCAACTACAGATCGTCGTGGTCAAGGTCTGGTTGAAGTCATTCTGCAAGCAAAATATTTTTCGTGTGCGACTTCATCTGGAAAAGTACGCTCTGCAGATTCTGTCAAGCTAGAGTATGGCTTGCAAAGTTTGTATAGTGCGTGCATTGAACAGCGGCACTTACAATAGATTCCGTTCTTGCACTGGAATTTGAAAATTGTCCATTAAAAGGATTTATCACGCTTACCGGTTGCTTAATTTTCTACGGATTATCTAATATTTCATTGTAAATAGAGCAACCGAGAAGCGTGATAGATCCCTGTGCCCTCTACGGTGAAAATCCGGTGGATGTCAGCCTAACATCCTTGGGCTATTTGATATATTTGGGAAAAAGTGAGATTTCCTTGTGAAGAAAATTGTTGAAATTTTGGAAAATGTAAAAGCGCACTGCATGCTGCAATTGTCAATATTGAAATATATGTTCTATAGTACCAATTTTGTTTGTTGCGACTAGCAACAATAGAACGGCAATGTCATTTTACTCAATTTAGCCTTTTACTGATACATAAAAGTTGGAAAACAATGAGCATTTGACCAAAATGTCTTGTAAAATGAGAAAATGTAATATTTGTTTCATACTTTAGCTAAAACAACAATTTTCTAAGTGTCTTACTCCTCAGTGTTCGCTGTGTTTCTATTCAGTATAATAGCAGATTCCAAAGGCAAGTACATGTATAGGTAAGAAGGTATTTTGAAGTTTCTACATAAATAAGCAAAGCCCCTTAGAACTTATTAATGTAGAAACTTCAAATACAAAATTGCATTTAATATATAGTTCTAGGTTCCCATACCAACAAAACTAAGTTGCAGCACCAACAGAAAAAGTATGTTCATTAAATAAGATTAGAAACACGTCGTACATATATCTAACATTCTAACATGACTTGATATTTTCTCCCTATCTGTTCTATAATTGTCTTCCAGTCCGCTAAGCTCCGCCCATTCACGCGCTATATAACTCGTGCACAACAATATCAGAACTGAAATAACAACTAGCTAGCTGTGGTTTATTGTCCAGTAATTCCCCTCGTCGCATGAACCGCTTCGCGGCTCGGTGATAATTTGATTGGTTCATGCGACTCGACGAATTACTGGACTGTTATTTCTTAAATGTTAAACGTCTTTAAATTCAATAGCATCATTTAAAACCTGATGAATTTACAGCAAGGACCAGACATGCGCGTTTCGGGTACTAAACCCTCGTTAGTGATCCTCAGTCTAAACAATGCAATATGACCAAACAGTATGAAAATTATTATGTCCAAAAATGTACCAAAAGATGTAGCAGAATGGGTGGGATATGATGCTACAGGACCAACGTTTTAGAAATTTCCCCAGACAGACGATCAACCAAGGTTGATCAAACTTGGCTACATGTGCCCTCGGGGACTCTTAGTCCACCAGCAGTGACACTCGCCAAGACATTTTGTAACAGAAAATTTCAAATGCGTTGAAGAGACAGACGATCAACCAAGGTTGATACAATTTGGCTACATGTGCCCTCGGGGACTCTTAGTCCACTAGCAGTGACACTCGCCAAGTAGTTCATATGTTCAATGTCTTTAAATTCAATAGCATCATTTAAAACCTGATAAATTTACAACAAGGACCAGACATGCACGTTTCGGGTACTTAACCCTCGTCAGTGATCCTCAGTCTAAACAATGTAATATGACCAAAAAGTATGAAAATCATTATGTCCAAAAAGTACCAAAAGACGTAGCAGAATGGTTGGGATATGATGCTACAGGACCCACGTTTTAGAAATTTCAAGAAATTTTGTAACAGAAAATTTCAAATGCGTTGAAGAGACAGACGATCAACCAAGGTTGATCAAACTTGGCTACAAGTGCTCTCGGGGACTCTTAGTCTACCAGCAGTGACACTCGCCAAGCAGCTCAAATGTTAAACGTCTTCAAATTCAATAGCATCATTTAAAACCTTATAAATTTACAGCATGGACCAAACATACATTTTTCGGGTACTAAACCCTCGTCAGTGATCCTCAGTCTAAACAATGTAATATGACCAAAAAGTATGAAAATTATTGTCCAAAACGTATCAGAATGGGTACGTGGTATATCACGCAAAAATTCACGAAAAGAATATTCCATTTAACTATTAAATTAATAATTTGCTTTGTTTTTTCATTAACATGCTATGGTAATACTTCTAACAGAATACCCCTCTCCCATTGGTTGATCAAAATACCATTGTATGAAACGTTACTACACACTTATTGTCTCCTTTGCCACACACTTTTGTCAATTCCCTGCTCTAAAATACTTGCAGAATACAAAAAAATTACAAGACAGTTGAACAGAGAATCATGCTCATGTCTGTTGGTTACACAAAACTGATTTGATGTGCAACTGCAACAAATAATAGAGGTTCAGGCGATTGACAAAGTGTGATCTCGATAAGTCTCGACATTTTTCGATTTTTATCCTTTAACCATACAAATATCAGCAGATTTAGATTGAGGGGAGGTTGCATCAAATGATTTTTTTTCTCACGTATGGCTGAAAATATGTTCTTTTATCATTTTATACAAGTGTTTGGTTGTAACCGTCACCAAAGTGTTTTATTTTTCTGCATTCTAATTGCCCATTTTATTCAACATTAGGCTGGACCAGACATTGATCAGATATATTTTCTATAATTATTCTTTTGCACATATGATGCCTAAATGAGTACATGTTGGCCTCAGTCACCACCACTTCAAACTCGGAATTGACATCAACATGTTCAATGAGATTTTAAACGGAATACCCCCTCGAAACCTGCTCACAGAACAATCTTGTGTCTCCAATATCATTGTCTGTTGCTTAAAAAATACTACTAGCTAGTCGTGGTTTATTGTCCAGTAATTCAACAAGTCGCATGAACCAATCATGAGTGGAATTACTGGACAATGAATCACGGCTAGCTAGTTATTATTTCTATTCTAATATAACAGGTGAATGGGCGGAGCTTAGCGCACTGGAAGTTTGTTGGACATTTACACTAGGCCATTTCTATGGTACATATAGGGAGACAATTTCAAGTCATATTAGACTACAGAATTACAGATGCTTGGTGTATTGACAACAAGAAGATATGGAATGATACTAGTTGTTGACTGTACCTTTGTTGTTGTTGCATTGTTAATTCTTTTCTTTTCTGCACTTATTCCTTCTTTGTGGAGTACGATATATACCTTTCGAAGCTATAGTAGAGTAAAAGAGTACATGGTAATGATCTTATACCTGCACACATGAGTTAATTAGGTATGATGACATCAGCATCAACATGATCTGTTCTCAAATCTGCAGTCTTGAAACCTACCTTACATGTAGCCAAGTTCGATCAATTTCGGTTGATCGTTTCTTCAACGCATTCTAAAATTTATGTTATCAAAATTTCTTGAAATTTCTAAAACGTGGGTCCTGTAGCATCATATCCCACCCATTCTGCTACGTCTTTCGGTACGCTTTTTCGACATAGTAACTTTCATACTTTTTTGGCATATTACATTGTTTAGATTTGAGGATCACTGATGAGGGTTAAGTACCCGAAACGTGCATGTCCGGTCCATGTTGCCAATTTACCTGTTCTTAAATGATGCTATTCAATATGAAGACGTTTACATTGATGATATTCTGTCATAGACCATTTGTACCATCCAACCAAAGATTATCCATTATATCTTCCATATGGAAGAAACCGGATGTGACAATTCTACCGAATTGAAGTGATGGGTGTTGCATGCAAACAGGAGATGCTGACTCTTCCTGGACACCTGGTCTGACTCCCATATCGGGAGTTCGCTTCTCTCCATCTGGTGGATGTTTTTGTTTGTTTGCGTTGGTTCCTGTTTTATCCTGATTTGGTATGCCTTTGGTTTATGATGTTCCGAATTATCGATTCTGTGCTGTATATAGGGATATGATCATATATCCATATTTGTAGTCTTTGTGACTTCAGTAAGAACCTCACGAGAACATATGATAGGTATAATGAGAGTTCTTTATCCGAATTGGATGTATGTATGTAAATGCAAACGTCTTCAAATTGAATAGCATCATTTAAGAACAGATAGATTGGCAACGTGGACCAGACATGCACGTTTCGGGTACTTAACCATCATCAGTGATCCTAAATCTAAACAATGTAATATGCCAAAAAAGTATGAAAGTTACTATGTCAAAAAGTGTACCGAAAGACGTAGCAGGATGGGTGGGATATGATGCTACAGGACCCACTTTTTAGAAATTTAAAGATATTTTGATAACAGAAATTTAAAATGCGCTGAAGAAACGATCAACCGAAATTGATCGAACTTAGCTACATGTGCCCTCGGGGACTCCTGGTCCACCAGCAATGACACTCACCAAGAGGTATGAATGTAAACGTCTTCAAATTGAATATATTTAATTACAGTTATTTATAAATATTTTCGATCCTACTGCGTTCCCCTTATATGAAGGTACCAAACCAACTGCACTGCATTTTTCGATAATCGCAAGAGCCTATCACGTGACATTTGAACAAATGCGGATTAATTTCCCATAAAATTCCCATTCTATTTACTGATTCAAAATTCCATTATCAATCGATGCCGTCTACCCCCAGTGATTAAATGGGTCAAAATCTAGGTCACCCACATGTGCACTTCCAAGAAGTGTGACGTAGGAAGTCGATCACGCGTCACAACAGACGAAATTCAGTGACGTCCGGCACTGTCGTCTACGGAATGATGCCATGTTTGGAGGAGCGAATTCAGACATTAGTGGATCAAATATTCAATATTTAGGATGAGGATTTGCTCCACTTGTGTCATTTATCAACAATGAATTTATTTTTGTTTCTTATGGAATTATACAGATCAGAAATATTTCGTTTCAGCGAATGTTGTGTCATGTTGAGGTAGGTCATGAAAATTACGTGTCTTTGTACTATCGTTTTGCACGCCTGTACTCGAATTTTGCATTATTCTAAATACTTCCAGAAGAAACAGAGTAATTTTACAGATGTTTGAATAATGGTACCGATTAATTTCATAGGTTTATAAACAAATTAACAGTGTGTTCCAGTTAGTTTTCAAATGTTTTCCTTCAAATAATCGTTACATTTCTCTAGACTAACCATCCGCTTGGTCTTATTCATGTGGGACAAAAATTGCGATTTTGTACGATTTATTTTTTATTCAGTTTTGATAGAAATGTTCAAAATACAACCATAAACAAAATTCAATTTCTTATTTTTCTACAATGTTTCCGTACAGAAGGTACTACTTCGAAGCTAGCAAAAAACGCCGAACGTTCGTTTGCTGTTACGTCAAGTGACGTTCTCCCTCAGCAGTGGCATTTCAAATATAAAGAAACGGGAAGAAAAGGGACAAAAACAACTTAATTAACACGTAAAATGTAAATATAAGGATTGTTTTTCAGCTTTTGCGCTTTATCGGTGTGTATTGGCAGTAGGGAATGGAAATTTTGTTTCCATTCCCTACTGCCAATACACACCGATAAAGCGCAAAAGCTGAAAAACAATCCTTAACACTCAGGCAGAGAGCGATTCATGATGAAAAAACACTGGTTTTACAATTCAATGGTTATAGTTACTTATGTATAATAAACATCGAAGAAGTACCCATCAATTATTCAGTCTCAATGTCGAGAAGGTGAAACCCACAATGATACCTTTATTATCTAAATCTACTGCTGCAAACTCGGGATATTTTTATATATATAATGTATAGGACACACGACAATTGCCAATTGCAAGAAACAATAAATTCTTCATTATTAATTGAAACTGAAATGTTTGTATCTCAAATTTGCAACAAGATAATGAAAAATGAAATTGTTCTCACGTAAATTTGACCTAGCTGATGAATCAAGGTAGATTCTATCTCTGATCCAAAATCGGGAAAAATTATGGATGGATACCCCATATTTTCTTTTCATATTATTGCACATTGGGTAAAGCTTATAAAGTTTTCAAATATAATTTTGGTTAAAAATGTTTCTACAATGAAAAAAAAATGTATATTTTTGGATTTTTCCATAGAGTGTAATGTTAAAGTTGGGGTCATTCGAATCTATAGACGATAAAGATATCCCTACAATCTAGGGTCGATTTGAAAGGTTTTTATACGATGTTCAGAGATGATAAGCACGAAATTCCAAAAAATCACAGGGAAAATTTAAGTACTAACGACAAGAGGTAGGAGCTACCTTTTTTTGTGCATAAATCGATATTTTTTCAAAATGCCTGATTCTTTCATGGAATTGTGCTTAAATTGTCTAATCCATCAACGGAGTACAAAATGATAATCAGTTGCACTTCATTTTCAGGTTTTGGTTTAATAAGATAATCGAGATGTAGCCTTTCTGGCTGAATCATTTATGTTGCATTGATAGAAGGGTTCAATTGAATCTTATATGAATCAACACTGAAGAGTTTAGCTTTTGAGAAATATACGACCAGAAACTAGCAATGAAACTCTGAATTAAGCTATTTAATGGCCATTCCTAAGATTGATACCTCATAGTTTTTCTAGGCGTTACCGTCGATTGTATAACCAGGAGCTATTTTTTGAAGGAGGGATTGGAGCAATTACATGACTGTATAGGTCTTTGAGGTCCAGTTTACGAGATGATAACAATATGATACAACTTCCAACTGATATACCCTGTAGTAACAACCCTCTTCGACAAAGTATTGTAAAATTCATTTGGTAAGGATTGCTCAAATTACGACATTTCTTTCTTAAGCGTATTCTTATCCGGGGAAACATTTCTGATACCATCTTCATAAGTGTAACCAGAATGTTCTTCAGTGGCAAGAGGATCAATGTAGGACCTTTAAATTTTCTGAGTTTAACATTTATACCACTTAGTGAGTGTCACTGCTGGTGGACCAAGAATCCCCGAGTGTACATGTAGCCAAGTTTGATCAACCGCCGTTGATCGTTTCTTCAAACGCATTTAAAATTTTCTGTTTACAATATTTTCTCAAATTTATGAAAACCTGGGTCCTGTAGCATCATATCCCAGCCATTTTGCTATGTCTTTCGGTATATTTAGAACATCATATTTCATTGTTTAGATCACTGACGAGGGTTAAATACCCAAAACGTGCATTTCTGCTCCATGCTGTAAATATATATCTGCTCTCTTAACTTTTGCTAATGAATTTGAAGACGTTTAACATTGCTACTGTCAACCTTATTGGAAACATTTCTAACAGATGACACTTCCTTCTGAGCAATATCTCTTTACAAAACATGCTGCCAGACTACATTCATTGTTTTCGCCATTTTTAGCAGAAGCAAATTGCTAATCTCAAATTTAAAATTAAAGGCAGTTAATTCGTTGCGTGTTTGTTACGAACATTGTTATTTTAGTTAGAGTATGCAAAAAAACACATTGCATTTTCCCTATTTTGAAAGATTTTACACAAATAGAATCATCGTTTCCCTTATTTGATGCACATGTCAAGTGAATGGTTTTATTGAGATTTAGACTTACAGGCAATCACATTCTGGTTCTTTTGATATCACAATTATTGTTCTAGCAGCAGCATGAAGAAAGTTGTTGCATTTTCCCAATATTCGACGGATTTTCTTCGAAAAAAATCTAATTTTCCTCGTCTTTCCCAAGGCTGTCAGGCTGATATCCACCAGATTATCAAAGTAAAAGGTATTTTGTGCGTACCACTTTTGGAGGGTTCACAAGTGGCAACCAGGTATATAAATATCAGGTCTGTCTGATGCATCGCATTTAGATTAATAGAATCTATCACCCTTTGTGCAGGGACAGGGAAATCCCACCCGATCGAGTATCAAAGATTTGCAGTCCACGACGAGGCTTGCCGAGTCGTGGACGTTGCAAATCTTTGATACGAGGATGAGATTTCCCTGTCCCTGTACAAGGGGGTGATTGATTATTTTTCTCTCACCCCTATATTTTCACATAATTCATGAATAAACATTGCTTGTTTTGCGTAAAATGTTGCTCCATATGACGTCAAACACAGCTAAACCTACGTAAACGTCTATGACGTCACAATAGGGGGTTCGAGACAAACATCCGGGGGTGGGAGACAGAGTTGTCTCAGAACGGGTAAATCTGTATATCTCTGTCCGGGGTGAGAGAAATTTCTGTCTCAGAAGGTTGCTCTCTGGTGGCAGAGAAGTTGGACAGTTTTTTTTTTCTATTTGTCTGGAGTTTTCAAAACAAATGGCTAATCGAGGATTGTTCAAATCATGTTCTTCAAATGATTTGTAAACACAAAGTCCCGGATGTACATTATACTAGACATGCATTCTTTACCTTTGCTTTTGTTCCTGTTTTATCCTGATTTTGTATGCCTTCGGTTTATGACTTTCTGAATTATCAATTAATATCAATTCTCTGTAAGGACCAAAATATTTTGGAAACAGCATGTCATGGATTTTCATGATTTTCTCTATAAATGGTATGTGTAATGCCCTGAATACAAAAATGACAATTTTTTGAAAATAAATATTCCGGTTGCCATGGAAACGAGGTCGGTCTATTTATAGCACTAAAAAAATGGTCAAATAAGTCATCTTTGGTTATTATGTTGCCATGGAAACCATTGTCAGAGTTTATTGGTATTAACAACTTATACTCTTTAAAACCTCTATTTTAAGTAAAAATAACAAATTTTTGACATTTCTTTCAATTAGCCGGATCCTATCGAATCAAAATCAGTCAAAAATTGCCATAAAATAAGGTCAAAATCAAGGCCTATTTTTGTCCAATTTTTACCATTTTTAAGCAAAAATAACACAAAATGTCAGGCTGATAACACCATCACCGTTGTCAGAACAAAATAGATTTCATGTGACTAATATAATCACTGAAAAAAATAAGTGGGACCTTGTTTTGTTTTCCTACATTTTTAGGTCAAAAATGGTTGCCATGGCAACTTTTCATTTGACACATGATGACTATATCTTTTCAAATTGATTTTAGCATGGTTTGAATAACTTTTATTGCTTGAGCTTTATGTAGGGACAACAGAAGAAATTATTCTTTATTTGAGCACTTTCAAAATTTGTCAAGGTCATTGACTCTAAGTTCAAGGTCAATTCAAATTATAGGTTCCAATTTCAATGAAATTTGCATTTTTGTTGTTATTTGTTGTTACTTAATTTAGGCGTGACTGTCATATAATTTTATCAAAAATACTTCTTTCTAAAATTGGGACTGATAGATGAAAAAACATTACAATTTTTTGTTCAGAACATTTCTCATAAAAAAATAAGCCCCAGACAAAAATCATGATAATCTCACATTTTTTATATGTACGTATGAAATACTAGCTAAAAATCAAGGATGTCATTGATTTTGAGATTTTTGCAACTTTGGTCAATAAATAGGGGATATATCCAAAATCACTATGTATGTGTTTGTTTTACTCAATACCACATGATTTTTGAGTAACTGTCTCTCATATTTTTGAAAAAATCACAGAAATTTGGCAAATTTTGTGAATTACATTCAAGATGACCTTGACATTGGGTCCTGTGACCTTGAAAAATTTTAAGGTGATTTTTTAATCAATAATGCTCTTTTATACGCACTGATAAAAAAATGCTTAAAAATATATAACGGACAGCTGAAAATTACAAGTAAATTACT
Source organism: Pinctada fucata (assembly GCA_028142955.1). Classification (NCBI taxonomy): domain Eukaryota; kingdom Metazoa; phylum Mollusca; class Bivalvia; order Pterioida; family Pteriidae; genus Pinctada; species Pinctada fucata. The sequence continues at coordinate 77,764,017 of AP027102.1, forward strand.
CTATGTGTAATAGCACTGAACAGAATGTCACCATGGTAACCATTTTTTATACCCTTTTGAATAAAATTGTGAAGAGGTCCCACTCAAATTTTAACATTTTCTTAAAGATCGAGGATTAAACTTTAAAGATAATTGGCAGTAGAAATCAAGTTAGCCTGACATTTCAGATTATTTGCCCTTAAATTTGAGCAAAATCATGTTAATTTAGGAGCTTTTTCGGTCTTAAAAAGGGCCTCTTCAAAACAGGTTTTTGCCTACATTTTGAGCATATTGACAAAGAGAATAGCAGGCAGAAACATACTTCTTGTGTAAGATTTATACTATTAAAGATATAAAGAGAAAAATTAAGGAAATTTCAGTTGACTACAATAGCTGTTACCATGGAAACGAGCCTTGTGAAAATGCCATGTTACAAGTATTCTACTGATGCGTAAAATTTCAAACATGGTTTCCATGGCAACGAAAACTTAATTTGTAAAAAGAATGTTTATTTTTGTCTCAGTGCATCATATATACCTTCCACACCAAAAATCTTCAAAATTGGAGACATGCTGTTTCCACGTGCTATTGAAATTATTTTGGTCCTTACAGAGAACTGCTATTAAACTGTGTGTGGGGATATGGTCATTATCCATATTTGATCAAAAGTAGTGTTTCCATATTTATCATTAATAATCTTAAGCATCAATAACTTGAATCATGTAAAGTATTTAGGGAATGCACTGTATGGACTTTTTGACTGACATCACTTGCACCACACTTTGTACCTCTGATTTTTAAGGTATACCTACTCCATGTACTCTCTCATCTAATCATTTGAGGAAGCAAAACGATTTTGAAGAAAACTTGCTAAAGGAGAAGGTCCACTAACCGTGATTTACGGCCCTGTATTTAGTGACTTTTTAAAAAGATATAATTTTGAATCATTTTGATGTAAATCTACCTATCTACATCGGTATTTGTCAATGGTAAAAAGTTTGGGAACCTGTGCGTTCCATGACGTCATTTATGACGTCAGAAACTGGTGAGGGTACGGTAATATCCGTATTTTTCGTTAATTTTACTACATTTTTTGCAGTTTTTCGCTAACAACACAGGCGGGTACGTTCCTAATTTTTATTTTAGATTAACAATTTTGGCATATTCTCAATATAAACGAATTTTCATCTACGTACCTACTTGTGCTCTATATGAAAACCTTTAAAATGTTACGATATTTTACTTTTTACCCACTGGTTGCAGTAGGGGTCCCAGGAGTCTTTTTACCGATCGCTGCGTGTCCTTCTGAAGTTTCGGTGTACAAAATTCTCTAATTTGTTTCTTGGCGGATTTTGACAAGTTTTGTATTGGTGAAACCGGGAAAGAAAATTTAAGTTTAACGATTAAACGATATATTGGGTAAGATATCAAAAGTTTGGTATTTTTAATTATCTTTGATTATAAGGATTTTTCTTAACTTTTTTTAAATTTTCGTACTTTGCAGCGAAATGTTAATTTAATAATATCAAACAAAATGTCTTTATTAGAAAACTTTGATCGAGTTTAGTTTCAACCCTTCTTTGTTCAAAGATGTATCCATTATATAGAATACTTCATATATTATCGAGAACGAGCGAGTTGAATGACGTTAATTTATTGAACTGGAACGTCAAAATTTTAAACGCCTCAGTTTACGGAATGAATCCTCCCCATAGGGAATTATGTTTATATCATAAATTACAATAAACACATAAAGTCCAAAAAATGTTGGCCTCTCGGATTGTAAACACGCCGTTTGCGTTTTTCTTTCCCTCTGATTTTTATTAACGAACATGGAACTAGAAATGAATATTTGCGTAAAAGCACAACATTGGTGGGGGGGGGGGGGGGGCAAAACTGTTACCAGTAAAGCATGACAGGTCAGTCTATATACTAGCAAATATTGTTCAAGAACAGGTATGTTGCTTGCTGTATGTTTGATCCTAAATTTAGTTTAAACATGTTTTATTTTCCAAAACATGAAAGTGGGATTGGGCAAAAAATATACCAACATTATAGACGCCCTCTCCCTCAGTACGTGAACTTGAACTTTAAAGTGACCTTGACCGTCTCGTCGGTTTATGTGTAGTCTTTTGTGTTTGATGTTTACATGTCGTGTGTCTCTTTTCCGTCTCGTGCTGTACTCGTCTTTTGTGTTGTTGCATCGGGTGTTTTGGTGTTTTACTGTTGATGCTGCAACGGGGTCTTGTTGGAGATCTCCTCTCTTCTTTTCATTGGATGCCGAGTTTCATCATGCTATACAATTCCTGCAAAATTTTAAAGACGCCTGATGTGTATCAAGTTTATTTGTTTTAGCGAAATACATGTATATGAAAGTATGACCTACAGACAGACGGACGCCGTGCAAAGTGATCTCTTTATGTTGCTCTTGCGTTTCAGGCGACAGGAAAAGAAAAGGTCGATGAATAATGCTTGACCGTTACACAATAATGTTACATTGTTGATTTTTTTCAGCACACAATTTTATAAGCTTCTTTAATTTGATTTTATTTCGATGATTTCACAAGTGTGTAAGGAAAACAAATGAAAATAAACGAATCATGGGATTAATCTTCCTTGTCCAAAGTCGAATACTGGGTGGAAAGAGGGTTTTCTCGCTCGACTCGGAGTTACTAGTTTTATTTCATATATTTTCATCTTTTATTTATTTATTTATTTATTTTATTTATTTATTTGTTTGATTATCTATTTATTTATTGTTTGTGTTTTTGTTTGTTTGTTTGTGTTTTTTTTTTTTCAAGCTCCTATTAAACTTATTTCCTGTTTGCTTTCGTAGAGAATATATCCATGTAGACATGAAATTCAGAATGTAATAGTGAGAAGTGAGGACAGTTAAAGGTCATAATAAATAAAGGATATATACATGTACTTTCCGATCGCAGAGTAACTTACTTCGGTAACCGACAACAAAAAGACGAAATTCAAACTAAATATGCTTGTCACTGACAAATATTATAATTGTTCATACCGACACTTTAATTAAAAAAAACATCCCATGTTATAGATAAAAACAATAAAGAATATATAAATTCTATAGATTTGTGAAGACGGAGATTTCACGGGCGTAGCCAGGCGTACATTCGTACGCAAAAACGTCCACATTTTTTTCTCAAAAAAGAAGGGATAAGAGATAAATAGACCCCACCATTCCCCCAAAGATGTGGGGTCTACTTAAAGGACGTAATAAATAACAAAAGTGATATAAGTGATATAGCCAAAAAACGATCAATAATGATCGTTTTGAATTTTTTTTCTTTATTTTCTCAGGCGTAGAAATTCGCGCACGGTCGATTGGGACAGATGTAGGGCTGTACATAAGCGTGTGTGAATTTAAAAAAGAATACAGCATTAATTTTATGTTCATATCGGCATATCGGATATTTCCTTTATCTTAGATACGTTTCGTGCTCTTGATCCCTTTTAAATGCGGTTCAAATACGCTCAAGAGCCACCAATTTGCTTCACTTTTTCAAAATTTTCTCTGACCGATCCCCTATCCCCCAACAATGAAAGAGGGAAACTTTCTTCCATATTGTCCTTTACTTGGGCTTTACAAGTCATCCTCATAAAAAAAAATGTGTCCCTGGGTCCGGTCCTGTCGTTGGCGACTAAGCGTCGACATCGAAAATGTACGTCCATTATGAGGTAAAAGGAGGAAGAGGATTTGAGACATTTTTGAATAAGGGCATTATACTTTGAATATGAACAACTTAACGAAAAAGATGTATATAGAATAATTCTTATGTGATGGATCTCTATCCCTCTCTCTCAACTTCATGTGAAGGCCTCTCGGCGAACAAAATGACGATCACAGTCGCTTACAGCTTGCTACAGCTTGCTCTTTCTCCCCTTTTTTCAAAATTTGGTTACGCGAATGCGTAATGAACCTTACCCTCTCATTTGTCCTAAAATGCATTGTTTTGAATTTTTCAGATAATTATTGCGTTTTTAGATAGTGTAAGAGCAGTCTATAGAAAAACATTGATGATATAAGTTCCCGTCCGGACTTTCAGTCCTTCTGCATTGTGTTGCAATTCATCCCAATAAAAAGTTGCATGAGTTTCTGGATCCGCTCCTGAATCTGATTTGGACATGTAACCTGATCTCATTAAAGTCAGAGAAAATTCTAACTTGCTTAATATATAAATTCTGAAACGTATATAATGAACCCCCTCCCCATAAGCTGGAAGCTGGCCAAGAGTCACCACCTACTGTGAGAAAAGCCGTCGCCTTCTTTCTGTTGTAAAGGCATTAAAATTGTCAAAATCAAGAATTTTCTTTTTCTATGTATCTTCCTTCAGAGTATTCACCTACTTAAAAGTTTATCGAGATCCCTGCCCCTTCCGCTACAAAAAAGTTGCATGTGTCAAATGTGTATATATGTAACCGCTTTCCATAAGAATCTAGAATACAAAGATGAATAATTTGACACGACGTCATTTGAGAGCAAAGATACAGTTTCATTGCGATTCAGATGCTTCTGATATCTCTCGGATATCTTTTCCCGATTTATTTAACACTGAAATCCAAATATATTCTTTAAAAACATTATAGGTATCAACTTTATCCTCTGAATTAATTTGACTTCAACAATACTTTTAGTGCAGAGTTTTAGGTTAAAATCTGTTGTAAATTATCATTTTACGTCATGACGTCATGGTGAAAGAAAGCGCATTTTGACGTTTTACAATGCCAACTTCGCCGGGTCATGAAACGCTTACCTTTTGTCAGATTTTCATAAAACTTACATTTTTAGAAACTAGAAATGCTGTATTATATATACGTAAATTTTCTTCAAAAACGGCAAGAGGGCCGATTTTGATGGTTAGTGGCCCTTCTCCTTTATTCCAAAGTTTGAAGCAAATTTTAAGCTCCTATATTCCTAGTTTAGAGTGGGATTTTAGAAGCATTTTTTTATATCCTCTCCCGTATATAAATGATTTCATTTCAGTTTGTATTACTAGTATGTTTAATTAAGGGTAGCTCTTCGATGAGAAGGAAATAACGGCTGTTCTTTAGATCGACAATATTGAATTTGTTTGTGTTACTTTTAAAATTATATGTAGGTATTCTTTCTTGTAATTTCAAAATGAGAATGTTAAAAGTCTTCAAATTCAATAGCATCATTTAAGAACAGGTAAATGTTCAGCATGGACCAGACATGCACGTTTCGGGTACTGAACCCTCGTCAGTGATCCTCAATCTAAACAATGTAATATGCCAAATAATGTAAACGTTATGATGTCCAAAAATGTACCGAAAGACGTTGCAGGATAGCTGGAATATGATGCTACAGGACCCAATATTTAGATATTTCAAGAAATTTTGATAACAAATTTTTGAATGCGTTGAAGAAACGATCAACCAAAGTTGATCTTATTTGGCTACATGTGCCCTCGGGAACTCCTGGTCCACCAGCAGTGGCACTCACCAAGTGATACAAATGTTAAAAGTCTTCAAAGTCAATAGCATCATTTAAGACAGGTAAATTTTCAGCATGGACCAGACATGCACGTTTTGGGTACTGATGTCTCAATTAACAAAAATTGACTATCAACTTTTGATGAAATGTGTATAATTATAATTTTCTTATTTAAAATACCGCGTAAATTACATTAGTTTTTACAATACAAAATCTATATAAATACACTGCCAAGCCCAAATTTAATAAATTTATGGTGTGTAAACTCACGATCCACGCCCAAACACTCCTTTTGGTCAAATGAACGTCTTTCCATTGATGAACTACTTCGTTGCTCACGTGCATGTCTGGTCTATGCTGCAAATTTATCTGCTCTTAGATGTACAATGAATTTGTCCATCAATAATCCAAAATTCGCGGATTATCTGAGCAGTATCTATCCTTCAGAGCTTGAAGTCAAAGAAACTACAGAGACAAATAATTCAGCATCCTATTTGGACATAATGTTGTCCTACGACACTGATGGTCACATGAATACCTCACTCTATGACAAACGTGACGACTTCAATTTCAACATTGCAAACTTTCCCTTTCTGGGTGGCAACATCCCTTCATCGCCAGCTTATGGCGTGTTCATATCTCAGTTGATACGCTATGCCAGAGCAAGTACAAAATATACGGATTTTGTTCTGAGAGCTAGGCGTCTTTCAGATAAGCTTCTCAGTCAGGGAAATGTTTGTGACCGACTAGCATCGTCACTGAGGAAGTTCTACGATCGATATGGGGAACTCGTCATACACTATGATATCCCACTCTCCAGAATGGTTGATGATATTCTGTCATAGACCATTTGAACCATCCAACCAAAGATTATACTCTATGTCTTCCGAAATGGAAGTAACCGGATGTGACATTTCTACAGAATTGAAGCGGCGGGTGTTGCATGCAAGCAGGAGATGCTTACTCTTCCTGGGCACCTGGTCTCTTTCCCATATCGGGAGTTCGCTTCTTTTCATATGGTGGAGGTTTTTGTTTGTTTGCGTTGGTTCCTGTTTTATCCTGATTTTGTATGCCTTCGGTTTCTGATTTTCTGAATTATCGATTTTGTGCTGTATATAAATCGAGATATGGTCATTATCCATATTTGTCATTTCACAGTCTTTTGCCATATTTCATTGTCTGGGTTGAGGATCACTGACGAGGGTTAAGAACCCAGAACGAGCATTTCTGGTTCATGCTGCAAATTTATATGTTCTTAAATGATACTATAAATTTGAAGACGTGTATTATTTGTACTGATCGGTGGATATCACTGCTGGTGGACGAGGAGTACCCGAGGGCACTTGTAGTCAATTCTGATCAACTTCGGAAGAAATTTTCTCGAACTTTCTAAAAAGTGGGTCCTGTAGCATTATATCCCAATAATTCTGCTACGTCTTTCGGTATTTTTGAACATAACTTTCACAGTTTTAGCTTTGATCATATTTCATTGTTTGGACTGAGGATCACTGACGAGGGTTGAATACCCGAAAGGTGCATGTCTGGTCCACGCTGCAAATTTATCTGATATAAAATATTATCAATTAAAGTGGTTCGACAACATTGCTCGATTAGTCTGGTAGGATTAATAAAATCTATCACGAAGTTGCGACTGAAACAGGGGAATCTGATCCGAGTATATAAGTCAATATTGAAATATATGTTCTTTAGTACAAGATTTTCAATCCACGACAAGGCTTGTCGATTCGTGGAAATAGCAAATCTTTTTTTTTTTGGGGGGGGGGGGGGTTACAAATTTTTTCCATGCTTCCTCACGACAAAATTAATCATCGATTATCCAAACTCATAAAATGGTGTTTTGTCGAGAGGGAAAATTTTATATTTTGTACATCTAAATCAAAGGGTGTCTTTTCCGCTACAGGATACAAATTATACAAATCATGGACATGTAGTGACATGTGTATTGCCTTGTCCTTGCTCTTGGACAACATTTATCTAAGATTTGGTGAGAATCTCGACAAGCAAATTGTAGGGATCCCAATGGGTACTAATTGTACGCCTCTTGTTGCAGATTTATTTTTATACACATATGAAAAAAAATTATCCAAAATCTTCAAAAGCAAAGAAAATATGATGATCTGAAATGTTTCACTGGTACTTCTATGTACCTGGATGATATTCTTACTATCGACAATCCTGTTTTTTGAAAAATGTAAAAATGAAATTAATTCACAAGAATTGACTCTAAAGAAGGCAAAAGTTACAAACACAGAAACACCATTTTTGAACCTTAGTTCTTTTAAGAATTGCACTCTGCTGACTTTGACGACAGGACTCCATGACGGGCCTTGTCCAAACCTCTTTAGAGAAGACAGGGCCCCGACCATCTGTCCTCTCTGAATGTCAGTCGAAATCCTCTGGTGATCACATGCATGAGCTCGCTACAGCCGGCAGAACATGGACTGTATTTCGTATGCCTTCCGTCTTTATATCAATTTACATATCCACCTGTATGTTTCTTGGGGCCCCTGCGTCATGTTTTCTTGTTGTATGTTCATCTGACAGTGAGGAGGTTACTTTACACCACAATTGTACATTCTTCGTGACGTCTGTGTAATCGGAAAACTGGGAGGGTTTTGCGCACGTAATCTGGATAACCAAAGCGTTTGCTACCTGCGTGGCAGACGGCCGTCCAAAGTCTGCACCGGTTGCCTATTCACCTCGTTGGTTTATGTGTGGTCTTTTGCTTTTCATGTTTCTATGGTTTGTGTTGGTGTTTCTTTCCTTTTTGTGTCTCTTTCTTTGAGTATCTGCTCTGTGTTTTTCCTTTTTTTTTTTGTGGTTTTGCTGTTGGTGCTGCAACCGAGTGCTGTTGGAGATCCTCTTCTTTCTTTGATGATAGAAACATTTTTGGTCGGTTTATGAAATGACGATGTCCGTCCGTCCGTCTGCGTCAACAATTTATTTAGCTGTTGCGTTTAACTTAGATGTGAAAGAACTCAACTTGCACTCAATGATATAGGCCGGGATTCAACCCGGTAGTAGTTCTAGGTGGAAAGAATTATAAGGGTTGCAATAGATTTTCATATTACCGCAGTTGACTTGTATTTTACACATCCTAAGACCCGACATGACAACATTTGACGTAACTTTTAACTGTGACTTCGTATCTGAATTATGACGTCACAATTAGAAATACCGTCAAAAGTAGTGATGTCGGGTCTTGGAGTGCCTAAAATGCAAGTCTAACGGTAATATGAAGAAGGTCTTTTGGAACCGTATTTTCGATTTTACAGTCCTACGTTCGACTTGTGCAGGTATCTGACGTGAAAGATTGTGACGTCATTGAATTCCTTTAAAAAACTTCATATACATTTTGTTTCCCTAAATTTCATGCTGGTCACGCAATTATTGTCTTTGACTTCGACCTTGAGGTTTGACCTTGACCTTGGTACATGCAATTTTACGTTTAGGTTAGGTGAAAAATAACTATAAGGTTTACAGTCTTCAAACTTAATACAGTATAGAGATAAAGTAGAATGAGAGAATCTGAATGCAGGTACTGTTTTTTACCCTGACCTCGAACAATGTTGTTTAGAGTTAAGCTCTATTTTACCAATACTAAATGGAATTTTATATTAAAAATCTGCATGGAGGTGGGAAATGATTAGTTGACTTTATTTCAGGTATTGACCTTGGCCTGGCCATTTGACCTTTATCTGGAATAAAATTATACGCTTTAGAATTTGACTATAGTGTAGTAGGGTACATTGTACCAATGTATATCACATTTAAATTTGGCATGGACATAGATCTAAACAAGTTGACCTGATTTTAGTCTGAATCATCCAGACGCTTTACTCCGTTTACTCCGTCATGTAAGCGGAGTAAAGCGTCTGGATGATTCAGACTTACCTGATTTTAGATATTGACCTTGATATTTGACCTCGAACTTGAATATAGCAATCTAAATAAAACTTTTTATTACCAATATTATATGAGAACATGAGTATTATCGTCAGGATCTTCTTTATCTCGATCATTTATTGTACTATATATATTACACATTAAAATTTTACATGGAGGTAGAATATGATGACTGGAATTGATTTCAGGTACTGCCCTTGACCTTGACAGTTTTATTATGAACTGGAAACGCACCACTTTAAACTTACCGAAGAGATAGAACGTGATTATATACACTAAACTCAGATTTCTGGTACTGCACTGAGGTTCAATTTGAGGATTGCCCTTGACCTTGAAGATATGATTTTGAATTAGACTAAATTGTGTCAATACTATAATACTATACAAATCTCATAATGAAACTTTGAATAGTAGTCTGGGATGTATCACAGGGTTGGGTGCACCCCCCCCCCCCCCACTGGATCCTCCAAAACTGGTCAAACTTTGTAGCATTTTTGCGCTCTTTCAGATAAAAAATTGTCTCATGGAAATTCCCATTGCAAAAGTGATGGTTTTTTTTTTTTTTTTTTCTTTTGAAAAACATGATTTTTTTTTAATAAAAAAATCACTGAAAATAGGAAAAAAATTATAATTTTTATATGGTTGGTGTTTTTAAAAATCAAAAAATGTGAATATATAGTATTTTTATGCAGATGAAATAAGTTGCAAGTTCCATTCCTATTTTTACTGAGTGTTTTGGGATAAAAAAAAGTCGAATTTTTGCCAAAATTCACAGAAATTTCAGGAAATTTTAACTCATTTGATTTCTGCTTCTCAGCCCCTCAATTTAGCATATCGTTCAATGATGATTTAAGAAACATATTTAAAGTCTCCTTTTTCAAATGACACATATTTTATATTATTATTTTTTTTTTATTTTTTTTTTTTTTGGCAAAATCCTCGAAATTAATTATTTTATACAGAAAACTGTATTTTCAATTAGAAATCTCAGATTTCTGTAGATCTCAGTATTAAAAGAAGCCTGATTAATTATGAAAGCAATGATTGAAAGCTCTTTTCTGGTGTAACTTTTCACACTCTTTCAGATTAAATATGTTTTACTAACATTTCACTCAAAATCAAAGTGTTTTTTTGGGGGAAAAACGTATTTTTTCATTTAAAAATAGCTGATTTCTGGAGAATATTTATTGAATTTATAGAATTTCTTGAAATGATAGCAGGAATGTAATTTTAACTGTAATTATTTATGTTCACTCATGAATTACATGTTTGAAACATAAAAGGTATATTTTCTACTTAATTTTGTGAGAAGTAGGAATAAAAATTTCCTCAAATTTCTGCTTTTTAACCCCAAAACACACAGTAAAAATAGGAATTGGAACTTGCAACTTATTTTATCTGAAAGAGCATAAAAAATACTGTATATTCACATTTTTCAATTTTTTAATAAAAACACCAACCATATAAAAGTTATATTTTTCCTATATTCAGTGATTTTTTACTAAAACATGTTTATCCCTAAAAACACCACTTTTGCAATAGAAATTTCCATGAGACAATTTGTTATCTGAAAGAGTGCAAAAATGCTACAAAGCTAAGCCGGTTTTGGAGGATCAAGGGGGGGGGTGCACCCAACCCAGTGATACGTCCCAGAGATATTAACCGATATCAGAAAAAACAGTAGCACAAGTATTGAATGGTATTTATATAAAAACTTTCTATATAAAAAGTTTGTTTTGTCAGAGTGCTTGCTAACAACAACAAAAAAAAAAATCAAATAATATATGATTCACGGGAAATCACACGCGGTTATCTCCCGTGCAGTACGCTCTTCACACAGTTTTGACGCCGTTGCGGAAGCGAGCGCTCATCAAAACAGAGCTGTTCGAGTTGAATGTCAGTCAAATAAACATTGAAGTGTTTCGGATTTCTTATTGACTCCAAGAAAAGAAACAATCTTACATTTTAATGCTTTTCATTTCGTGTTTGTTGCATAATGAATCGTGCCATGACCCCTTGACCACAGGTGTGCACTTCGAATGTTACCTGTTGCATTTGCTTCGTGAGAGTAAAAATGGCTGATACAGCAGACGGATAGCTAGTCTGTGAAATATGTCGGCGACAGTTCTACATTTTGGTGATATTGTTTCTCTATATGCAGAGGGCAGTGTCAGTGGATTTATTTCCACACTTGGGTAAGAATCTTTCAGTGTTTATGACTCCCCCCCCCCCCCTAAATATATTCATGTTGGATTATCTCTCTACACAGATAGTGAGATGCTTGCAATGCATACTTTACAGGGAAAGCAGCACTGATATGACGGTTGCTTAACACTTGACTTGTTACCAAGACAACAGGCACCAAATTCCTAGAAAGAAAATTAAAACTCCAATCTTCAACGCCCTTTTCTCTTCTCTTTACCTTTTCCTAAGGCACGACAGCTCTCATGTTTTAAATCAAGTCGAAACCTATACGTTACCGTTAGCGACAAAGAATGACAACTCATCCTAACATACTGCACACGCTAAGAATAGCGTAAAGTGTAGGTTTTGACTCCATTTCAGGTATTTGGATTAATTGCGGCTAAATGCACATACCAGTATAACCAATGACAAGCAGGTTACGATCATGAAGAGGAATATCTTTAGAAAATACTGATATGCAGCTTTAAGCATAAATCCTGATGAAACTTACGTCATTGAGGGGGTAAACTTTAAAGAGGGGGGATAGTGTTTAAACATGGGAGCTGTAGTGCCTTAAAGAGAGGGTAAAGAGAAGATAAACGGGCATTTAAAAAAGGGTTTTAGTTTTTCTTTCTAGGAATCTGGTGCCTGTGACTGTGACACCTTCAATGATGCTATTTTTAAAGCAGCACGGCACATATGTAAAGTATCAGGCATTCATATGTCATTAATTAATCACCAATTTGATTTTATTGAAATGCAATTACCTACAGTAAGTAAGTAGAATGATGAGGGGCAACTTGCATGTTACCATGCGCCTGAGCAGCTAAATACCGGGCAGGGAACTTCTATAAAAGACGTCCCTTTAAGTCCAGGGTCATTCAGCAACTCGCATGTAACAATAATCATTTTAGTAACTTGGCTATTGATTATTTATCAGGGTATGTTTTCATGTACAAGTATAGAAGTTTCAGATCGTATGACTATGAGGGAGATCTACTCGGGGGTTGAACCAGGTTATGTCATTTCACTACAATACATGTACATTTATCACCAATTTGGTAAGATTGTAGCATATACATGTACATTTGTACAGTATCTATTTTTATATCAAAAATTTAACTTGGCGATATCACAAATTCAGTTTACAAAATGTATTAAGGAGATACCATCTATTCATTTTATATTTAAGTGATATACCGTACTCATACATGAGTAAAACCCTCATACCTGATCAGGCTACCTGTACATGTATATGTCCTGGGAATGACAGGGCCATGCACCATGGTCCTGTTACATTTGAGAGATGACTCATAGAAGCCTGTGTACTTCTTATGGCCAATTGAATCCATAGAAAGACATGGAAAATGGCCCATTTAAACCTTAGAAAGTCATGGAAAATGGCCCATTCTCAAAATTTGCTTCACAATTACTATATGTCCCGCTTGAGGCATAATTTCATGTCCTGGTCGAGCTTTTTTCAACTTTAAATTAACCAAAGAATTTGCTCATGAAGTGAAATGTTTTAGTGAATGTTTGAGAGTGGAAAGGTAGATGTACCATGAAATCTGTTTTTATGCCCCTGTAATTGAAGATTCAGAGCATATAGTTTTTGGTCTGTTCGTCTGTTTGTCCGCAGAAACTTTAACCTTGGCCATAAGTTTTGAATTGTAAGTGATAGGGCTTTCATATTTCACATGTGCATTCCTTGTGACAAGACCTTTCCATGGATACCAAATTTTTTGACCTTGTGACCTTGACCTTGGAGTTTGACCTACTTTTGAAAAACTTTAACCTTGGGCATAACTTTTGAATGGGAAGTCATAGGGCTTTCATATTTCACATGTGTATTCCTTGTTACAAGACCTTTCCATGGATACCAAAAGTTCTGACCTTGTGACCTTGACCTTGGAGTTTGACCTACTTTTGAAAAACTTTAACCTTGGCTATAACTTTCAAATGGTAAATGATAGGGCTTTCATATTTCATATGTGAATTCCTTGTGACAAGACCTTTCCATTGATACCAAAATTTATTACCTTGTGACCTTGACCTTGGAGTTTGACCTACTTCTGAGAAACTTAATTTTTGAATGGGAAGTGATAGTACTTTCATATTTCACATGTATATTCCTTCTTACAAGACCTTTCCACAGATACCACAATTTTTGACCTTGTGACCTTGACCTTGGAGTTTGAACTACTTTTGAAAAACTTTAACCTTGGCCATAACTTCTGAATGGTAACTGAAGTGATAAGACTTTCATAATTCACCTGTGTTTTCCTTTTGACAAGACCTTTCCATGGATACCAAAATTATTTACCTCTTGACCTTGACCTTGGAGTTTGACGTGATTTCCAAAATTTAAACCTTAGCCATAACTTTTTAATGTTAAGTGATAGAGCTTTCATATTTCACATATGAATTCCATGTGGCAAGACTTTTCCATGGATACCAAATTTGACCACGTGACATTGACCTCAAATGTGAAACTACTTTTCATCTGTTTTACTGTCAAAGATGCCAACGGGGGCATTTTTGTTTCACATACACAGGTTTTAATTTTTTTTTACTGTTCTGTAGTGGAAAAGAGCAGTTTGTTAATTATGGGTAGGATAGAAAGTGGGCAGGCAGTCATGACCATTTCTGAACACAAAAACTCTCTTTTTTGAAATGCAAGACATGTACAGATGAAGATAAGATCTGTATAGTGTAGAAAGCACTCTGAAGAATAAGAGACAGGGGGAAAGTTTTCTTTTTATGCCCCTGTAATCGAAGATTTGGGGGCATATAGCTTTTGTCCTGTTTATTTGTCTCTTTATCTGTTTAGCTGTTTGTCCGAAAAAAAACTTTAAATCTTGGCCATAAATTTTGAATGGTTAGTGATAGGGCTTTGATATTTCACATGTGTATTCCTTGTAACAAGACCTTTCGATGGATACCAAAAGTTACATGTAGTATTATTATATAGAAATTGAGTTATGACCATATCATAGATGGATTCAAATGAAGATATCACATGTTCAGCATGTTCAGTACTGGTGGATGATATCACCTATTCAGTTGTAGATACATGTATCTCCTATTCTGAACATGTGATGTCAGCCATTCTTTAAGAAGATATCACTTAATAGTATGTGAATGAATATTTTATACTTCATACATTATGTCAATGTCTGCAAAATTTTGTAAAATTTCATGGGACATTTGGTCTTCATACTACATGTTTGAGTAGAGATATTCATAGGATCAAGTTTCTTTTAGTATGATTATCTGATACATCTACTGTATTTGTAATTAAAGTCTTACGAGACTGAGAGTAAGCAAAGCAACAACGCCTACATCTGATAATCTGGTCTATCGTCAAAAGACACAAATCCAGTCTCTTGAAAAGTTGGTCACAATTCAGGCGCTATTATGCAGACCCTTGGAACCAGAGCAATTGTTGTGTACCATGGCTTTTGACCTGATGACTTTGTACATTGCCATAATTTCCAAAAATTCATAGTAAGGACATGAAAACCCATCTGACTGGCCATCTATCTTTCAGTCAGAAAAAATCCTTTGAATGATTATCATGAGTGAAGGGGTTTTCATATTGACAAGACCTTGCTATGGATACCAAAATTTTGACCTTGTAACCTTGACCTTAGAGTTTGGCCTTCATGTACTTTAGGAGAACTTAAGCCTTTAGCATTCTTGAGTGATTTTACAACTAATTTCATGCAGCAATACCTTCTATTGGTGCAAACTGTTTTTACCTTGTGACCTTGATTATTTTAAACTTGGGCAAACTTTTGAATAGTGAGTGAAATAGACTTTATGATATTTATAGCCCCCCAAACAAAGTTCGGAGGGCACTAGTACATGCATATACCGTAGGAAAAAAACCCTGTCCGTCCGTCCGTCCGTCCGTCCGTCCGTCCTGTTAAGAATTTAATAAATCAGATATATCTTCAAGGGCTTTCATATTTTCACATGTGAACATGCATTCCTCATGACAAGATGACCGAAGCGTCTGTAAACTTTGATAATATTCTTCCAACACCGAATAAAAACTAATCGAGTTACCGCCTACTCGATTTGTACCCGTTTTAAGGTGCATTAATCTGCTCAATGTTTACTTTGTACATATTTCCATATTCCTACCCTGTTGAACTCGTTTGTCAAAAGTGTTTAAAATTAAAATTTAGAGTAGATTTATTTGTTAACCCCCTCTCTTTCCACAGATACGGGATATGTGTTTGATGTCAAGTCAGAGTACATGTTTACGATAGCAATCTGTTAGACCGTTATTGGTTTTTGGATAGCGGAATTTAACTGAGGTCCTGCCTTGCACATGTTTGTAGAATTTCTTCTTGCCGAGGTATTGTTTATGCCAATTATGGAGGATTGTTAAAAAAAAGTAAATAAATGATGCATACAACAGGGACCTGGGACGTATATAAATATTTTACATTTTATATATAAGTATTTTATGTACGTCCCTGGGAACACCGATATTACCCTTCTCCACAAAACAGGAAAATTTAGTAAATAAAGATTTTAATGTCGAAAAAACACCGTATGTTAAAGACTGGCATTTTGATAAATAAATTCTTACATAACTACCAGGAAGCTAAGTACAGATGGCCCACAACATAGACAGAATGATTACAATGTAAACCAACTGGTAGAAGCTAGTATTAGAGGCGTGGCTATGTAGTCTAATAGATGATGTACAAGTTAAAAGGAACTGAAATACCAAAAAACAAAACAATTTCAAAGTTACGTTTTTTGGATTTTCACATATCTTGCCGAAAGCAGCCCCTGTCCTACACATCTCCCTCTTCAGTTGATATAAAATGTTATGTGAAGTAAGAAAGAATTTCGTGTTTGAAATTATAATATTTCTTGTGACTATTCTCTTCCATTTGTCTTCAGGTTTTGCTTTATACAGTTGCAATGACCGGGAAGGGTCAATATTATCAGTATATAAATCCGCTTGGGCTCTACTCCTCATTTCCTCTCTACTGCCAAGAAATACCGGTATTCGGAACGTATGGGATGCTATAAAGTCCCTTCTCCAAAGTAGCGCTAATGAACTTGGTTTTTATATAAGAGCAATCTGTGAAGCTAGCTTAGAAATCCTTTGTAAATTGTACAGGTATTGATGTTGTACAGAACACTTTCCCTAGCACTTTTCTTGGTTTTGGATCCTGGTAATAGAAGTATTTACTCTTGGCCATATCACAGGTGTTACATTTATGATTTGTAACATGGCTTTATACTTCCTTGGTATCTGTGCGTGTTCGATTGTTCTTGTCAATATTGATATTTCTGTTGATGCAGTTACTTTGAGCATAGAAACTGAAGTAACTGAAAACATATGATCATGATAGTAGCATTAAGATTTCAACATCTCTTGGGTCAGGAAAACCCCAGAATTATCTTGCTTTTGTCAAAAGATAAATACACAGTGCCATTTACTGAACCGGTGCTAGATAGTTAGCTGCCAAAATCGTTGCGTAAATGAAATTTTGTTTCTTGGAAATCGATGTTTGTTTACTGATGATGAATGCAGCTGTCCCTGATTACATATATAAAGGAATGTACTAGAGTAGATTTGTTTGATTGTTTATATTTGTATGACACACTATCTGTCACTCCCTCTCTAATGTGAGAACGATTGACCGTAAACCCTAAAAAATTAAATTCAAACCAGAAATAAAGAGAGATGCCGTCTGCAAGCCGAAGGGTCGCATGGGTATGCGTATGCTACTGAGAAACAAATTTTTCCGCATATTCATACCTAGGCGATCTTAGGATCGTAATGCCATCATAAGTGAACACCCAGTGATATTTTCTTTTTATTGTATTGAACGATAAAGACACTGTTCTTATTGCAAAATATGATTTTAGAAGTCTAGCGTATGCATCACTTGGAAAAGAGCCTTGACAGAAACATGTTACTTGTAACATTAGACGTAATACGTGTATTGCTACACAGTATGAACACCCCAAATCATTGAATCATGAAATGTTCTATATGAAAGACATATGATATGAATTGTTTATATAAGAACCTTATGTAAATAGTTGCATGTCTAACTTGTCTACACAAACGTATTGTATTTTTGTCAGTCATGCGCGGATGTGAAAAATTGATCATGGGGAAAAGAGTCCAGCAATGCCGGATGGTCTAACATACATGTATGAATAAAAAAAAAATCCAACCAAGTTTGCGGGGGTTACGTATTTTGGCACAATCCAAAAATGTCTCGAGTCTCTGACCACCACGACTCCTAGTTCTCTAGATACGCGCCTGCCAATGTTAATTACAATAAAGCATACTGTAGAAATTGCTGCATATCACCAAGATTTTTTTTTTATGTTTCTAGGTTGGTCGATGACAGATGTGTGGTTCAACCAGAGGCAGGCGATCTGAATAATCCACCCAAAAAGTTCAGAGGTATTGCCAACTTTAAACTAAGAGGACGGGGGATTTGGAGTAAAATAATGTAGAAAAGTTTACAAATCGACTACATATAGAAATGATATAGAAGGATATTTGCTATTTCACATGCCGACTGTCCGTCATTTTCCTTGTACTGTATAGTGTAGTAGAAATTTGCGAAGGTTGATAAGTAAACAAAGCATGTATATATTCATGATACAAGTAAATATAAGTGCCATATAATTAGAGTTGATATGAAGCTAACAGTTTAGTCTCACTCGTAACATGCCAAACTTCTGGAAACTTTGTCGGTTGTCTGTCTGCTGACTGTCCATAATTCACTTCGTTGTCGCGAGTTGCGGCCGGGGTTTCTCCCAAGATCTTCCGGTTTCTGTGTCCGACAATCAGATTTTTTTTCTCTGCAAGTGCAAGCGCCGTACATTCGCACACTTCAGAAAACTTTTTTGTCTGTCTGCTGATTGTTCGTAATTCTTCAATTCTAAGATAGTTTTATAAATGAAAAACGACCTGTTCAGGGTTTTCCTTAAGCCCTGGTCACAACCCGCCGTGCGTGCTTTTAGGACGTGCGTGTTTGTGGAGGCTACGTTTTTCTGAACACGCAAGGAAGGAAGTGGCAAGAGTACGGAAGGAGTGCGTTACGCACGTCGCACACACGGTTGTATGGATGGTTACATGCATCATATGTTGCGCAAACAAGTAAGTGCGTTGCACGTACTTACGACTTGCGCGCAACTTGCTTACAACGTACTTTTACGCAGACAGCACGTACGTGCACGTACGACGGGTTGTGACCACCGCTGAAATCATATTGGTTATAACTACATCGTAATTTCTGCACATGAAGTATTCCAAAATGGACCTACTTGGTATTGTTCCTATTCCGATGCATTCTAATGATGTTATTGATTGATTCTATTCGATACTTTGGTCCAATTTGCACTTTGAAATTGTTACCTGTCTATATTTCTTTTATGTCCCAGATTATACTACCTTTTTAAGACATACATTTTTAAAGATTTCGTACCTTAGTACGTGTACGGGGTATACAGGATGTAACTTTTTGTAGATGGGAGACATAAAACAAAAGATATGTATCCGATTCACGTTTTATTGAACTGATCTGTTTCCGAACTCTGATTGACAAAGAGCACTCACTAGACAATGACGTAAAATGTCTCACCCTGAATACCCATGGGTACATGAATTGTCACGAACACACTTCATTGGTGTTTGTTACCCCTGAAAATTGATTAATTCGCAATGTATATAAAGAATAGGTTACAAAGTATGATGTGATAAAATCATAATCGTAGTACCTTTACATGGAATGTCAATCCTTCCCCCTCCAATCAACCCACCTTTAAAAAATGTACATGGGTGGATCTAGAAGGGGGTTTGGGGAGGTCGCCCCCCCCCCCCCCCCCCCCACGATATTTGCTAAAAATCTCAAGTTTCCCCGTTTTCACGTAAATTTTTTTTCAAACTAGATGTTTAAAACTACAGTGACTTTCACATGTATGGTGCATTGAAATATATGCTAGTATTAATATCAACAGGTCAAGGTGATTTGTTGTGTAAATAAAGATCTTTTCACAGAGAAGACAATTATTATTATGAAGTTTGACGTATTTTACAAGAATCTCAAATTTTAAAAATTCGTTTTCTCGAAGTCAAACCTTTTGATTTCGAAAGAAAAGTAATGCAATATGTATAATGAAGAACACTTATACGTAACATGAAAGTTGCAATAGAAACTGGATTTTTTTTTCTGAAACATGTGAAAAGGTGACAATTCAGATCAATGATTTCACATAGCATATTTTAATATCATGTCAACAGTGTATGAAAATATCGATTTTCCAGACAGCCAAGTAATAATGGTTGGATAAATTTAAGATTGATAGGTATGGGATTTATGATTTTATAATTGAACGTTATCAACGACGTTTTCATTTTATGGTCACGACACATAGATAAACCCGGAATCTTCCATAATTATTGTACTTTACATACATGTAGTATAAATTGTGTACAGAATGAAATGTCTTGTAAAAAGGGCAAGAGAGGGATTCTTCTCTTGCAACATTAAAATGTACATGTTTTAATGAAAAAGTAGTACAGTTATTGAGTAGATGTGTAAGGATCATGTGCCCCTGCATTTTCCGTGTGGTCATGTATTGTATACTTTATCAACTTTAGAAACGGAGCAAGTTGGAAGCCCAGAATTGTTTGTTGTCCTGGTATCACGAGGGCAGACACAAATGTGCACTGTAAAGTTTTGATCAGTCAAGTAAAGTTTGTAAAGTAAAGTAAAGGAAAGTTTGCACTGTAAAGTTTTGAATAGTCAGATTCACCAAGGTATAATGAGGAATACACAAACATCACAATAGTCGCAGACACAATAGCCATGCGCGGTACTAGGATTTTGCCCCAGGTTATTTCCAGCTCAGCCAAAGTGGGAGGGGGGGGGGAGTTTAGCCCCAGCAGGTATAGACATGGCGGGTCCATCATGTTATCATGGATAAATCTTACTACTGTAGTAAACGTGTATTGGTCAGAACTATGTTTTAAGATGCTTCATGTAAAGACATAATACCATAACAGTAAATAGTAGCTTTTAAGAAATCATACAAGAAATCAGAGTATAACAGTAAAAAGGAATGATTATATGGAAATAAATATAGATATAAACAGAAAATAACTTATTTTATAGAAAAACTGAGTAAACTGTTATTCTTGGACCACTTTTTGTTGAAATACATGCAGTAGGTTATCACTTCCTTCCTTTTACAAAGTAAACCAAGCCAGCTGATGAGATTATATTTGAATTGATTTTCAAATCTTCAGCCTTCCTTCCTGCTTACATTACAGTGCTTGGGAGAATAGGATCTGACCCCAGTATTTTAAATACATGTAGTTTTATGTCTAAAATATTGTACATGTACGTTTATTAGGGATTGATGCAAAAGTTTTGTTGGGGAGAGGTTGATTTTTATGCCGAAGTTCTCCAGTCTTGAATGATATATAATTGCTAATCTGTCCTTTCATTAATTCATTTGCCTGTCCTGGATAGCATACATACTGTACTAAAATGTTATTCCTTCATATTTTCCTCTACAATGCACCAGCAGTTTAAAAAATTATAGAAGTTAAGGTATTCAGTGGCTAATGAGAAGTATTTACGGAATTCTGGGACCTAAAATCACTGCAAAGTTATAATGTAAAAATTAATTCGAATTTTTGACCAATTAAAATATTTAAGATTGATTACTTTCAGAGTTGAGGGCCCTTACAGTTAACGGTACATCTTCAATAGAATGATTGATTGGTCAAAAATTCCTAAAAATATATTTAATCAAAAGCTGAAAAATCAAAAGTTAACCAACTAGTTTTTTTCTGCAATTTTTTCTATACTTTTTACCAAGGGTAGATAACTCCTATACATGTCTCTATCTAGAGTACTTCTTATTTCAGTATCTACTAGCATAGTACAAAAGTTTTTAAAATATCATTTGAAAAAGAGAAATATTTAATGATGAATACACCTAATATCAATGTTTTTGGCATCATTCCCTTCATCACCCTCGAATACCTTGAAGGTCAATTGATCAGATAGTGTGATGTTACTTTAGTAGGATGCAAACAACTTTTGTTTAATGTTATTTACATTTCAGTTTGAGACTTCAAGTTTGATGAAAAAAAATTTCATATGTTTCAGATTGCCTGTTCAAGATCTGTCCAAACAATCGTTACTCGGCACAGAAGCAGTTCTGGCAAGCTCATAGATCTGGCACGACACATACCTGTCATGACACTGTGCTCCTGAAAAAGCTACATGTAAGTCTTATCACAGAGTAAGATCTAATTTCATTGTTTTTATATACGTTAGAGTCATCAGACAAGGATTTTGAAGAGAGGTTTCTCTTTTTGTCATTGATGAATATCATTACCCATGTTTATTAATCCCCTACCGGCAAGGCTGAAGGGGACTCTTAGTTTTTTTCAATGGGTTTTTTTTCCAATTTTTTTCAGTAATGAGGATGATTTTATAGTCTGGTACATGACTATTTATGTATACTATTTCCACTTTGCTTGTTTGTAGAAAATTTGTTTCTGGATTTTATCGAAGCAACTGCATTTGGCCAATCAGAATTAGATGAACATACCCAAAGGAAGATCTCTTTTGATATTCAAGGTCAAATATCAAAGGTTAATGTCATGTACAGCTTACACTGGTCATGTGCGGCTTATACATTCTGGCATTCTTAGAATTGGACTGAAAGGTTGCAAATCTTTTTTGGCCTATCTTATGTCAGTAACAGTTCGCTTTCTTAAACTTAGTTGACCTTTTAGCCATATAAATTTTGGCTGATTTGAAATTTATTTATCCTGATATTGCCTAAAGTGACAGAGACAATCCATCTCCTTCCTTTCTTATTTCTGTTGAAGTCTTTATTGAATGCCTCTTTCCCCTTCCATCAGTGGAGAGTGCTCTCTATCTGAGAAGTCAATTACTACATTTATCTTCAGAAATTATACTTTTTTTAGCCCCTTATTGATTTGTTATCACGGAAATGACAGAGCTCCAGGGACATAATTGTATTTGTGCATCTAGGAAATTTGATTATAAAGTGTGGGTAATGGGAGTTCTAATTATGGGCTTTTATTCCCTGTGCATCAGTCTGCAGTATTTAAAGGATTGTAGTTTTATTTTGGACTTGAGTAATTGCTGTAATTGTGTATGCATGTCTTTTATTTCTTTAAAAGTCAAAACCTGAAGAGAGAAGGAAAGTTTGTATACTTTCTGTGTGGTAGTTTTGTCATGGGGGCTGATAGATATTACCAACAGAATTGGTATGTTCAGAAGGTGTACACCTAGCATTTTGTCCGTTGTTTTTGAACTATGTGGTTCTTTGCCTGTAATAGGCCTGAAATTTAAAAACCTGTCTCATATTAAGATTTTTCTCCAGAGAGGTAGTTAAGATTAGACTGAACTGAACACTTTACCCAGTGTTTTGATCTAATACAACTCTTTATCTTTTTGAAAATATGCACCGAGAATCATAGTTAAGTAAAAGGGGATCTTTTAAAGGACAGTTTAACTAAGAGCTAGGCAAGATTTTGAGTAAAAAGGTTATACCTTTGTTTTAAATATGGTTTCATGTTTTTAATTTGACACAAGTAATTAGAAAACTTTATATCAGAATACATTTTTACAATTCACTCGTTGGTTTGCTTGATCAGTATTGATTCACTAGGCGTTTTACTGGTGTCATTCAGATAAAAAATTGTCGAGATTTGAGAAGGAAGTAACGATCTGTCTGAACATGATACTAATACCAGACAAATGAGAAAATTTTTATCCCATGAGAAATTGACAGAAATAAGAGCTGTTATTACACTGATCTTTGTCCTATTGATTTAATGGGGCAGTCATAAGTCTGTCCTGTAATCAACATCATCAGACCACCTGAGTGAGATTCACATGTTTACAGATTGGAGCAGGACTTGGGATAGGAAATCTTAGTAAAAACTAACTCCTTGATTTTAAAATGTTGTACAATGTAAAGAAAAATTCTAAGTACAAGGTTCATGCATTTTCACAAACACTTTAGTAAATCCTCTCCTCTTTTTCTCTCCCCCCTCCCCACCCCCAAAGAGGAGAAAACTGAACAATCAGTCACAATTGCTAGGTATTTTTTATACATTACATGTATTAATAGATTTTAAAGTGAGTTATATGTGAATACTTAGTGTATCATGTAGACTTTCTATTCTCATATTACATTTTAACACTGATTAATTATAGCATGCAGCAGAACTTGAGAAGAAGCAAAATGAAGCTGAATACAAGAAACAACTGGGAAATGAAATCCAGTATGGGAATGTTATACAGGTAGGATAAGTTAATACAACAAAGTCATCTAACATGACATACACAATGTACTTCACGAGAAAATTCTTCATTGAGTCAGAGGATAACTGTATTTGATGAATAACAAGAAATGACATGTATGGTACTTTTGTTAAATCATAGTGCGAATGTATACACCATGGAAAAAATGTGCAATCTTCAAGGTCAAGGTCAAAAGTCATGGAAATAGCCACTAATATTGATTAAAATCCTTTTAATGAGGATACAGACTAAAATATTAGTCATAGAATCTTCAAACTTATTTCAAAGCCTTAAAAGGATTAAAGAGCTGTTTTGATGATCAAGGTCAAGGTCATAGCCTTTCACTTTAGTAATACTTCAAGGAGGGATATAGACAAAACCCCAAGTCCAAGGGCCATTAGACTTGCCATCAAGAAGCACCATTACATAAGAATGGACCCTATTGATTTTCAAGGATAGGAGTCAAATTCAGAGCCTCTTACACTTGTGAAAATTTAATATTTTTGCTTTCTAACATACTCTAGTGCAGGATTAAAAATGTCTGCTCATTGAAGAAACTGGGCTTACAGTTTAGTTTGTTTCCTGCCCACAAAGTTTTATATATCTTTCTGTCTACAAAGAAATGCTACCTGCCCACAAAGTTTTATATATCTTTCTGTTTACACAAAAACTATAAGACTGAACTTTTTAGTGTAGAAGCTTTCGGCCGCACTAACAGCTTTCTTCAGCTCATTTATTTTCAAGTGACAATTTGTGCTTACAAAGAAATGTTATTTGAGTTACCGTATAGCATAATGAAACTGCACATTGCTCATTGACTTCATCATACATAAACTTTTCTATTAACAGCTATTGCATCTTAAGAGCAACAAGTACTTGACGGTGAACAAGCGGCTTCCAGCTCTGCTAGAGAAGAATGCCATGAGAGTAACACTGGATGTAGCAGGGAATGAAGGGTCATGGTTCTACATTGAGCCGTTCTACAAACTCCGACAGTCTGGAGATTGTGTATGTATACATACAGGAATATTTCATCTAAGGAGCAGTTGTGTACAGACTTCCTGGAGTCTATTTTGTCTTTTTAGATTTTCATGAAACTACATGTAATAACAATAGAAAAAAAGAAGAGGTAGTGCTTTATCTCTTACCCACACATAAAAGATAGGCTTAAAGCTATAAAGAAAAGCTATAAACTCTAAGGTAAACCCTATCTTAAGATAACTTTCTTTCATATCTAGAGATACTCTCCTATCATATCATGTGTTGCAATTGTTTCAGTTGTTAACATTATTGTGATGTGATGATTTCGAGCAAAAAAAAAAAAATACAAAACAAAACAAAACAGCAAGTGGCAACATGATGATATAATAAAGTGAGACTTGATTCTTTGTAATAAAACATAAATTTTGAAAACAAACAAATTTTGTACACATATGCATGAATTCCATAAACATGTATAATTTAGGTGGTAGTAGGTGACAAGGTTGTTTTAAAGCCAGTGAATGCCATTCAACCACTACATGCCAGTACATATGAACTCCCTGACAAGAAAGGCTGCTTAGAGGTCAACTCTGTCAACTGTTCAACATGCTGGAAAATGACACTGTTTCTAGACTACAGAGAAAATATTGAGGATGTGCTCAAAGGAGTAAGTAATCATTCATAATAATTAAAAAGCAACAATAGATACATTTTTGTATATGATGTTTTAGGTTACATACCTGAATTATTTTGGGATAAATTACCCTGAATCAAATTGATTTTCTTGTTGTATTAAATGCTTATTTTATATTAAAAGTATTTAGCAAGCCCTACGTCAGTTGCTTGGATAAAACTTTAATCTGGGCTCGGCACCATAAACTGAGAATTGACTTAAGTCTAAATTGCAATATTCTTTTGTCTCGTTATAATATTAGTGAAAGAACTATTCTAATTTCTAAATAGAATTAAATGGATGAACTTAATATTTCAAATTTTCACTGATTTGTTATATATCGTATTTTAAGAATTTTACTGAAGGCTATTTCTCATGAACTATAAGTGATAGGGTTTTGATATTTCACATACTGATTCCTGATGACAAGACCTCTCATCCTTGATTCTTGGCGTTGACTTTTGACCTAGTGATCTTGACCTAGGAATTTGACTGTCTTTAAAAAAAAAACAAAAAAAATTTAAAAATGATTATGGCTTTGATATTTCACATGTAGATTCTTTATGATTAGACCTTTCATTAAGAGCCTTGACTTTTCTTGACTTTGGACTTTGACCTAATTAAAAAAAATTAAGCTGTCTTCTATGTTAAACTTCTATGTTATAAAATTGCTGTTTTACCATCAAAACTTACATGGTGAGCAATAGTCCCATTCAAAAATGGAGCTTTAGCCCTCTTGTCACACTCCGTTTACATGTATATATATGATTAGAACATTTTTAAGTAAGTTTGTATCACATTTGTAGGGAGATGTGGTTAGGTTGTTTCATGCTGAAGAACAGATGTTTCTTACCGGGGATGAATATAAAAAACAACAATATGTCTTCCTACGAGTCACTGCCAGGACAACCGCTACCACGGCAACCAGCTCCAAGGCATTATGGGAAGTGGAGGTACTCTCCTGCAATTGTTACTTTCAAATTATACTTACAAGAAACTAGTATTACTTTATCAATGAGAGATTAGGTACATTGTGTCAGTCAGTGATTAAATCATGATAATGTGAAGACCTTTTCTTTTTATAAAAATATGAAATAATATTGAAATTGTAGAATGTATTGAAAAAATAGAAACTGATCAGTTGATCTGAGTTGGTCATTTCTTGAGGATTGTAATTTTGTCAGATTGATGAAATAAGATGAGGGTTACTGACATGTATAAAGAAATTCCTTCAGGCTTGTTGATGTTCTTATACTGACTACTGTGAATATGATGTTTTATAGGTAGTACAACATGATCCCTGTAGGGGTGGTGCAGGACAGTGGATGAGTCTATTCAGGTTCAAGCACCTGGCCACAGGACAATACCTGGCTGCAGAGGTTAGCAGTAATAGACTTCATTTACTCTCTTCTTGATTTATCTGGGAGTAAAATTACAAATACATTTATTACGTATTATGTCAAATATGTATTTCACTTAAATCTGCTGAACGTGATTCTCGGAATGTTCAATTAATTTGAAAAAAAAACACACAAAACTGAATGATTAATTCTTACTACATGTATATGAAACATCAAGAGAAACATCAAATAGAGCTGAACTGTGTAGAATGACTTAATATTTTTCACTTGTAGATTGACAAAGATCCTTCCCCAGATCAGATGCGTAACAAGTTAAGAGGGTCACCACCTGGAGCTGTATATACTCTGGTTTCCGTTCCTCATGGACACGATGTAGCTACCATATTTGAACTCGATCCAACATCTCTAACAAGGGACTCCCATGTACCAAGGTATCAGAATTATCAAATAGCAAGATGCTTGTTAAAATAATTTTCTTCAATTTTTTTCTTTATTTATATAACATATACACATAACTGTATAACACCCTTACTGACAGCTTTTATGAATTTCTCTCAAATTTCTCAGCTTTTACTGTTCAAAGTAGGTATAATTAGACAAGAAATGCTCATTATTTAAATATATTTATTATGTTGTATACAGGAGTTCCTATGTACGACTTCACCATCTGTGTACCAACACCTGGGTACATGCCACTAATCTGTATATAGACAAAGAGGAAGACAAACCAATCAGAAAGAAGGTAATGTATGAAAAATACATCTTTTATTTTCAAAAAGAAGGTAATATAAATGTACAATCCACAGGTATACTATCCAGGTTTGGAGAGTGATTTCCTAATATTTTGGGAAAATCTGCAACATTGAAATTGATATGTTTTTGCATCTAAGATGTGGAAAACATTTCTTTGTTTGTAAAAGATATCAAAGTAATTTAAAATATGTGAAAGTGTTGAAGTGTGAATTTTTTTTCACAATTTTAAGACTAGTCTTTAGAGTATATAAAATCTTTGTGCTTCTTGTGTATGATGAGACTTAAATGCCTATTACAAGAATATTGGATATTTACATGTAGAATATCTTCTGGATAAACTGTAGAATGAAGGGTCGACCAAAGTATTCACTATGTAACATTTTGATCAACGTTTCAGGTTGGATGTGCACAGATCAAGGAGGACAGAGAAGCGTTTGCCATAGTACCTGTTTCACCACAGGAGGTCAGGGATTTAGATTTCGCTAATGATGCTAGTAAAGTTCTCTCTGATATAGCATCCAAGTTAGAGAAAGCTTCCATCACACAGAACGAACGAAGGTAAATGCCATCTCCTGATTTCTTCTGATTCTATAACATGCTTAGATTCATTCTTGATAAACCAACCTTAAAATATATGATTGTTCTATCCCAAACCATGCTAGTATGATTCTGAAGCTATTATTGGTAACACATACCTGTATATTGTGCATGACATGCAGATAAATATACCATGTCTGATTTCGCATCTTTTTATCAGCATGGCTTTTTGTGTAGGAATTATGTTGTACATACCTAGGAAAGTTGTACTATTATTGTATTGCATTTTTTATACTTGTATTTGCATTGTAATTTCATATTCAACTCCATAAGTCTAATATTCTTTGAATGGAAGGGATGAAATTTTAAGTTCTAGAATAGCGAGTTTAAAAAAAAATATTTCTTTTTTTTTTGTCTATGTAATTTCAGTTTTTTAATGGAAAATTTTAGAATTTAATACTAGCTATTAGAAATGCTAAATTATGTACTTCCGATGCCTCATTGGCAGTAAAACGGAAGTCTGACAGGCCGATATCTTAGCTGTTACATCATCTTACCCATTGTAGCACTGTCAAAGTCAGTGTTTCCAGAAAAAAAAACATCTAAAAAATAAAAAAAAGAAGAAATTATCTGTACATCTTAGAAAAGAGCAAAAAGATAAAGTATTTTGTTTACTAAGGTGATTACCCATGGTAAGCATATTCTTTGTATGCTTTGTATGAAAATAGCCTAAGTACATGTAGTAAGATTAAAGTTAAGAATCATTATACTATGGCCATCACGCTCCATATTATATTTTTATAGAGAGATAACATCCTTACAAAGGTATGTGTGGTAGACTCTATTCCTCACTCTCTACATCATATTTTATCAATTCTGACTCGTTCTGCAATTATTTTATACCAGAAAACAACTACTAGTATCACATTAATGTTGTCGAACATTAAAGGGGAATATTTTCAAGATGCAAACCTGCATCTTTGAAATTGTTAACATTGATTTTGCTTTATGATTTAGTTAATGATATCAACACATTTAGATAAATGCACAAAGCAAAGGAGTAGTGCTAGTACATGTATATATACACTGCATTCAATTGGGTCAAGGTCTTTGTACAAGGAACATTTCTTTTCCAAGTTGGGTTAGATTGGTTAAGTTTCAACATTTACACACTATTTTGTTCTTTACATGATCAAACACTATAAAGCACTTTACATGATCAAACACTAAAAAGCACTAAAGCATTTGAGGTCAGGACAGGTTCTGATGTTATTCTGACAGACATGTACAAACTATTCACAACAAGATTGGAATTCGTACTTGAATTTTTACGGTAAATTGCTGTCTTGGGGTATTTGAAGGTTAAATGTAGAGGAAAAGCAAAAACAAGACATTTATAACATAAGGAACTGGTAGATAGAATTATGAAATTTGGAACTTCTCTGTCTACAATTCTGTTGTTTCTTTTCTACATTTAGTTTCATGTGGAAGAATAAAAAAGAACTTCAATATCCTGATCTAAAGAGAATAGAAATGTTTAAGAAATTGACCCTTCCGAACACAGGAAAAATTTGAGAAATTCCATGACGTCACAATACAATTTCAGTGGCGGATTCAGGGCAGGGGGGGAGGGCGTAGGGGGCGTACACGCCCCCTTAAATTTTCCAATAATGGGTAAAATGATCATTTTCAAACAAAAAATAGAAAATATTAGTGAATATTAATTACCTGTTAGTAAATATAATTGTTAAATGGATCAATTTTCATTCTTAAATCAATTACAGTCACGGAAATGGGTCCTAAAATGCAGAAATTCAAGAGCTTCCGGGGGACTTTGCCCCCCTGGTCCCCCTACCAGGGTTCTGCCCTGGACCCGCTGGGGACCTAGGCAGTCTCCAGACCCCTCGCCAATTCTTTACGCCCCCTAACTAAAAAGCTTGATCCGCCACTGAGTTTTGATGTTTGACTGAGGTTCGAAGCTTGTTTGTCCGAGGTAAAAGCATTGTGACTTCACGAAAATTTGCATTTTTTTTCCCGCAAACGGAAGGGTCAATTGCTTTTAAATCTGTCAAAGTAAGCACAAAACAGAAGTAAAATTTCACACAAAAGTCCATGCATTGTGATAAACTATTTGTCTTATTCTGTACAATATCATCCCCTTACCATCTACATACTTTGTAATGTTCCTTAAAATTCTATGATCGGTTTTATTTTTCCGGGAAGATTTGATAGGACCCACTCGACTGTGGATGAAGCACTGTTTTCTATGCCACAACACACGATCGAGATAAATATGGAGTTGAGAATGTAAGGAGAGTTTGGCACCATGTATCTCCCTATAGCTAGTATCTAGTCTGCACTCTCATTTACACGTTCTCAAAATTCTAAAACAAAAATTGAAGATATAGGAATTAGTTAATCAATACACACGTGACATTTATGACTAATTTACCCTGCACATCATAGAATAATATCTCCCGTAATGACAATGTATTTTTATGTAACTTGACCATTTACAGCAAATGTCCTTAAGAAAGTGCATGTAAATACTGAAAATGAATTTATTTATTCCGTGTTAAGAAATGAA
This sequence comes from Pinctada fucata, assembly GCA_028142955.1. Classification (NCBI taxonomy): domain Eukaryota; kingdom Metazoa; phylum Mollusca; class Bivalvia; order Pterioida; family Pteriidae; genus Pinctada; species Pinctada fucata. The sequence continues at coordinate 77,794,834 of AP027102.1, forward strand.
ATGTAGCAAACAATTTGTCTGTAATCTGTTAATTCATCTGCCTGTTTTATTGGATAGTATACATGTACATGAAGGTTCAAACTTTGGTGGATGACACAATGCCCATTGAAGTAACCTTAAGATATTTCAAATATTTGAGGAAAGAAAAAAACATTTGATATGGCACTCTGTCATTTAATTAGTGATTCAGGTGTAGATGTCAGTAGCTGACAGCAAAGCTGACACTGAATTCACAACACTTGAATATAATGCAAGTTGTAATGTACAGTCAACTGGAAGCACAGTTATTAACATTATATTCATAGCCTTTAAACTTTTGCAATAGAATGGTACTTATCATTCTTTCAAGAGTCAGAAGAAAAAAAAGTTGGGGTTTTTTTTGTTTTGTTTTTTTTTCAAATTTCACTCTTTGATGAAGCAGCCCTTATGACCATACAGATATAACCAATGTTTTTAGGCTAACCATTTGTCACCAGCTGACCCCTCCTATACAGTTTTAAAAGTTAATAAGTATAAAATAATTGATACCTTAAAATCCCACAGAAGACCATGTGTCACATACACAACTAAAAATCCATACTTTATATGAGTATAGCATATAAGCATTTATGAATGGAAATGTCTGTGATTTGAACGCACAGTTGTTCCATAGGTTTAAAAAAAACATGTAATTCTTTAGTATTTTCAATACTTCTCTTGACAGTCCTTTACTGTAACTTCATTTGGTCCAGTGTTACAATTTTGTTTGAATTCATCTGACAGTGATATACTATATTTATATAAGCTTAAGCTTGTTTCTTACTTTGTGGAGATTTTCTTGCTTTTGTGATTTATAGTGCTGGATATCATCAACTTTTGCTATTCTGTTCAAGAGGAACACATTTAAGAGAAAATACTTTTCAGGGTCTTGTTTCTAATTTTTTTTCTCTAAATCATCTCATTATTCATGTTATTACACTGAATTGAACAATTTTCCTTGCCCACAATTCTTTGTCTGTGAGCACCTTTGGATCTGATGTTATGATATGATATTGAGGATGTGTTTTGCATGAGGAAAGACTATTTTTTACTTGATCAAAGTAAGATTTCTGACATCTTTGAAAATATGTATATGGATTTGTGGCAATTTTGAATCAACTTGTGCCCACTTTAGCTATTGCTTTTTTCATACTTGATAAAATGTTATTTGGATTTTTTATCTTCTCTCATTAGCAGAATTTTGTATTAAAAAAAATGCTTAAATTTTTTTCTCCCCTTTATACAGACTGCAATAACATTGAGTGACATACCTGAAAACTGTTCTTGAGCTCACTATAGAAAGCCTTAAATCTGTTTTTCTGTTAATAAAGAAAATTATTCATTTTGGTAAATATATGATATTGAGTATGTCAGAATTATTTGAAAAAAATTGTTTATTTTCTTGAGTGAGCAATACAGGACTGGCATTCAGGCTCATGTAATACAAATTCTATAACATAAATGATCCTTAGCATACCCTTTCACATTGTGTATGGTATAAAATTTGATGTTCATATCTTAAGCGGTGGTCACAGCCCACCGTACGTGCATGTACGTGCTGTCTTCGTGCAAAAACGTAAGCAAACCTTTAGTATCTGTACGGTGTCTGCACGTTATCAGTACATTTCACGTATGACCTCTTTGTGGATTTGGGAACACGCAGACAGGACGTAGCAGTTTTAGTACATACAGAACTTTCGCCATGTCCTGTCTGCGTGCTGTCTTAGAATTCAACAAGAAGTACAACACGCACATTGCAAGTACATTGCACGTATGTGCAATGCACCTTCAAAACAAGGAAGTGAGGACTTGGTGCATTAGAAGTACCTGTTAATTCGACATCCTTACAATAATGTAGAAGTGGTATTGAGTAAGTATGTTGTAAGCAAGTTGCACGCAAGTCATAAGTACGTACAATGCACTTACTTTTTTTGCGCAACATATGATGCATGTAACCACCCATATGACCGTGCGTGCGACGTGTGTTGACGCACTCCTTCCGTACTCTTGCCACTTAAGTCTTTCTTCCCTGTGTCTTCAGAAAAACGTAGCTTGCGTAGCCTCCACAAACAAGCATGTCCAAAAAGCACACATGGCCACATGGTTGTGACCAGGGCTTTAGTAAGGAAAAACATCATTTTATTATACAGTTAAAGTATACCATTGAGGGAGTTAGCATGATTCTTGTTTCCCGAGACTAGACCCATTTCCTGAGGCGAAGCGGAGGGAAATAGTCCTGGTCGAGGGAAACCAGAATCATACAAACTAACCTCAATGGTATACTTTAACTGTTTTATTAGCCTCCACAAACAAGCACGTCCAAAAAGCACACATGGCCACATGGTTGTGACCAGGGCTTTAGTAAGGAAAAACATCATTTTATTATACAGTTAAAGTATACCATTGAGGGAGTTAGCATGATTCTTTTTTCCCGAGACTAGACCCATTTCCTGAGGCGAAGCGGAGGGAAATAGTCCTGGTCGAGGGAAACCAGAATCAAACAAACTCCGTCAATGGTATACTTTAACTGTTTTATTATACCGTCACGCACTGTAGCTCCGCCCCATTTCGAAGCTATTTCCCTAGGGAGATAGTCTTCTCAACTAACACACCCTTTGCAGGGAAATAGTCTCATCAGGCAAGTTACAGGTAGTTTTAATGAGTATCTTTTTATATAGGAAAGAACAAGTAGAGGCATAATAGTGCCATAAAATGTTTTTCTTGTCTGATAAATTATAAATAAATATTAAAAAAATATTATAAATTAACTTTAAATCTTGATCTGAAGATCAGGCAAATGATACATGTATATGAATGTAATTAAGATTTTCTTACCATTGAGATGGGATGATTTTACATATTGTATTTCTATCAAAGTTTGAAAAAAAGATAGTAATGAATTATGAAGTTATTGTAGCCAATTATCTACTTTATTCAGTAGATATTATAAATCCATCTAGGCTGCTATGCTGCAAATTCAAATGACATCACTTAGAATAGACTTTGTAAATTTCATCTGACACAATTAGATATAGCACTGAATTACATGTAGATACAAAAATTTGAATTAGAAAGTTATCTTCTTAGAACTTAGGTATGGTTATTTTCTACTGAAACTTGTTGATAATCACACCTGAGTTTTGATGTATGGATTGCAAATATATGAAATATCAATGTTTGATACATAAAGATGTCATTAAGTTGTCATTTGTCAGTTTATAATTGGTAATTTTAAAATTGCTCAAAAACATCATAACTTTGTTTTATTATGAAATAAAAAATGTATAAAGCTTTGATTTTAGTACCAGACCTTTGAGTGGTTATTTTCTTCTATTGTTAAGTCCAAGGTGCATGATAAAAAGGAAAGTACATAGTATAATCTGTGAATCTTAGGTTTGTTCCCAAAATAAAAATTTTAGATAATGAAACAGCCAGTGTCAGAATATTCTTGAGAGTCTTGACACAACTCTCTTGTTTATTTAACATGTCGATATGAAATTTAAACATGCTTGTATGTGTACACTGATGATATAAGTAATATTCAGTTCTTATTTTCTTTGTATAGATTTGTGACCCAGTTGTTGTCTGACTTGACCTACTTTGTTACAATGAACGAGTCACAGAACACAGGAGGGGACCCTCTAAAAGTTGAAATGACACGATCAAAGGACTGCAGGGAAAGGCAGAAACTGCTCAGAGAACAGAATATCCTCAAACAGGTTTCATAGCATTCCATCTTCATAATGTTTATTACAATTCAAGTTAAAAGTTGGAATCCTTTAATCTTCATGAATTGGAATATAGAGCCAAACTAAACATTTAATCAAAATTTTAAACTTTGACTTCCTATTTTAGATTTTTAAATATAATTATGAATGGATGAAGTACCATGATATGATAATTTTAATACTTTTGATACATTATATGAATCTCATATTGGTAATTTCAGGTTTTCCAGATTCTAAAAGCCCCATTTGGTGGGAAGAATCCAATACTGAAGATGGAAGACTTGGCTCATCAACGTCATGCACCTTTTCGCCAAATATGCAAATTATGCTATCACATTCTACGTCTTTCACAGCAAGATTATCGCAAAAATCAGGTTTGCATCGAATTAGCCGTTTGCTTGGTTATGTAATAAAATAAAGACATTTTAAAAAGTTTTAAAATAATTTCTGTTATTACATAAGAAAAAGTGTTCAACAAATGAGATTGTCTAAATTTAGAAACCAGTTTTAATTTCAGAATTTTATAGGAAAAAGATTTGGTTCATACACACAGTAGGTTTTCATTCTGTATCTGTATGATTGTGATTTCAGGAATACATAGCCAAAAACTTTGCCTTTATGCAAAAGCAGATAGGATATGATGTTTTAGCGGAGGAGACAATCACAGCCCTGCTCAATAACAATAGGAAGCTACTGGAAGCTCACATCACTAAACAGGAGATCGAAACTTTTGTCAAACTTGTCAGAAATAACAAAAAGCCAAGGTATTTCATTTATACAATTAGCCTTATTCACATAACTGCGTGATTAGCATTTTGTGGATGGTAAGTACAGACTCTTATTATGTCGCAGTTGAAATTTTATTGTCTTTGATGTTATTTTGCGGGAGAAGTGCTTATTTTGCTGTCCAAAACAACTGGACCGCAGTTATAGGAAAAAAGGTTTATTAACAATTGGAAAAAGTTATTGCTTTTTAGAAACTCTTTTTTGCTGTCATATTTGAATTTAGAAAGTGGTGTTCCTTCATTTTCAGATTGTCATGTGCTCTTATATTATTTGCTCATTTGTCTAATAGTGATGAGAATTTGTTTCTGTCAAGTTTTATCTTATACCAATATCTGAATTTAGAATCTGCATAAAAGAATTTTACATGCATATTGTACAATGTAACGCAATCCTTTTATGAAATTCTTTGTTTTGAGTACTTCATGTATTTCTTGTTTTACGTGTATGACATAGGGACTATTAGATATAAGATTCACACAAATACATGTACATATATTTTCAGTGTAATATGTGTTATTTGATTACAGGTTTTTGGACTACCTATATGTACTCTGTGTGTCCAACAATGTTGCTATCCCAGCCACCCAGGACATGATCTGTAACTGCTTACTCAGTGAAGAAAATCAGGATATTCTAATAGAAACCAGGTAGTTCTTAAGCCAAATTCTATATTGTTGCAAGATTCATGTATGTAACTCCCAAAATATGGGAGACAATGCTTTGACAGATTGTTTGATTGTGAGATAATTATGTGAAAGTCTGTTAGTTGGTGTAATGTTAGAGATTTTCTTATATGGCAAAAGAACATTTTCCGATCTTTTTATTGAGATAAAGAGATGAAAGTATCCAAATTGACATCTTATGACATGCAAATTGACATCGTATGACATTATTTCAATTATGATGTCACTGTTCAAGACAAAATTCTATTGTTGCATATCAGTTAAAAAGGCACCAAAAGGATTCAACTCTGACAGTTACAGCTAAGTTTTGCCTTAAATTTCAGCAAGTGGTATATTACAGTATAGATGCAATTTCTCTGGATATATACTAATTTTAAAAAGTCTATCTTATCTAGATTGATATTTTCCCGAAAACTAGGATGGAATATTCAAGTACTACCACATATGTACTATTACATGTTTTTTGTATTTCTAAATGTTTACAGACTAGAGAAGACCCAGATGGAGGTAGAGATGGAAGTGGAATCACCCGACGGTACCCCCGCCCCCGAGCCCATCATTACCATAGAGGAGATGGAGGAGGTGATGTTATACTGGGAATGGGGAGGAAGGAACATGCATAAAAGTATCAGGGAGCTGGCAGAGGGCGCCATGGATCCTAAGACGGTGGGGGATTCATCTGACGACGACTCATCTGTGCTTGAATACTATAGGTAATATAAGAAACATTACATGTAGTAATGGAAAGTTTTAGTAAGTGGGTATTTATAGAGAAAAGTTAAACAAAAGTGTACAAAGATGCAATGATCAAGTGGGTTTGTCAGTAAATCATGAGAAGTGTTGCTCAAAAAAATGTCAGAGTTTAAATTTTTATACTCCCTTCATTTGACGGGAAGTATTATGGTATTCTATGTTATGATTCATGAAATTGTCACCTCTAGGTAACAATGAAAAACACTGGCAAAAGGTATCAACTCTATGATGAAATGCTTCATTATAAAACTTGGATAAGGATCTATTAAAACTGTTCAGGGCTCTTTTAAGATATCATGTATAACAATTTTCATACACATAAAGGGTTAGGTTCACTAACTACCAAAATCGGCCCTAAAATTTTGCAAAAAATAATTTTATGAAAATTATCATTCAGCATCTCTTATATTTATCTCAAATACCTGCCGAAATAGAAAGTAAATATTTTTCATCGTCAAAACATCACGTGCGTTAGTTGTGACGTCAGATTGTGACGTCATTTGCTCTGCTTGACGGAAAATGAAGGAAAATCGCCATATTTTCTGCATAAATCTTTAAAATTAGGATAGGCACCAGCCCTCACCCAACATAAATTTTATGTAGATCAAAAGATGAATTGCAAATTTAACTTTTAATATGAAAATTATTTTGGGTAAGGGCTGGTGCCCTACTTATTATCATAAATTTTGACCAGAATTATGCCCATTTCTAACAATTTTTCAGCATTTTATGACTTTAAGTCGATTTTGAAGCCATATCTTTCGGTGTATTGCACGCAAATTAAAATATTTATTTGGTATTTCAAACAACCATTCATTTATCTTCCTTTTATACGAAATACAATCGAAATCTAAAACATTCTAAAATTAGGGCCGATTTTCCATGTTACCGAACCTGCTCTTTTTACATATATTTTATGAATGTGTATGAACATGTAAATATTGTATCAATAACATTTAGTCTGATGCAGAACAAGATAAAAACTGTCTCCTTCTTTTTGAATATGTGAATTTTTTTTTGTTCTGCATTTGTTTATGAGGTACATATATCCCTTCATTCTTCTTAAACTTTATGAAATTGAAAAAAATGAAGTTCTTCAAACAGGTAGATGCAACCAAGAAACATGATTATTTTGAATATTAAAACTATGTTATAGTTTTAACAAAATATTGCTATTTCAGACATCAGCTGGAGTTATTTTCTCACATGTGTTTGGACAGGCAGTATTTAGCTATAACTAAATTACTGCCTCATTTTGAACATGGTGTCATATTGAGGTACAAATGTCTTGATTGGATGTGACCCAAAATAGATGAGGGTTTCCCCATGAATCTTTGCAATCTTGATTGGATGTGATGATTGGATGTGACTTAAACTGGATGAGGGTTTCCCCATGAATCTTTGCAATCTTTCTCTCTATAAAATCAACATCTATCGATCTACATATATAAGAGATTGGGTGTTTTTGTGTTTTCCCCCAGAATGTTTACCTGACCTTATTTCCTCCTGTTTCCAGACATCAACTTGACCTATTTTCCCACATGTGTTTGGATCGTCAATATCTGGCCATTAACAAACTCTCACCTCAACTTGATATAGATCTCATATTAAGGTAAATTTCCCATGTTTCATGTTTGCCTGTAATTTAAGAAATGTATGGAAAATGAATTTTACTTCATTCAGAAAATATATGGAGAGTAAGAAATGTGCTGATAATTGATAGTACAACCTGTATCTGTATAGGATATGATCATATTTAAAAAAAAAAAAAGCCATCATGCATACTTTCCTATTTCATTATGATTTGTATCGTATCAGAATTTGAATGTTAATCATTTTGCTCAATACATTTGTTTTGTTGAAATATGAACTTCATATATAAGGAGGCAGTCAGAGTACTATAATTAAATTGGTGTCTTTTCATGTTCCTTCAAATTGTATTACCTTCACTAACTAAAGGTGTTTTTGGGGCAACTCTGCTCGCTTTAAACTGGTACATTCAAATCAGGTATTTAATGGAAACAATCCTTTACAATACAGGTGTATGTCAGACAGCATGTTACCCTTTGATCTACGAGCATCATTTTGCCGTCTTATGTTACACATGCACGTAGACCGGGATCCCCAAGAGATTATCAAACCAGTGAAATATGCTCGTTTATGGTCAGAAATTCCAACACATATCTCTATAGAGGAGTAAGTATACTTATATTTTACTTATTTTATTTTGCTTATCAGTATTTGGTCATTGTTGGGGCTTCAAGAGGAACTTAGAGTTTCCGGCTTCAAGAGAAATTTAGAATTTTCCTGTAAAGAATAATAGTTTTATGTTCTACAAAGTTTATATTTTGCTTACCATGCTTATTTTGAATTCGGAGCTTTACAATTTTCTGCTTAATATTTGCAGGCAAAAATGATAGATAAATCAATTTCGATCATACATGTAATTTCCAAACTTATGACTTAGTTTATTCAGCATATGACAGATGTAAATGTGATTTTGAGTACAAATGTAATTTCTTTCCATACATTTTCACAGTAAGGTACATGTAAAGTAGTAAATCTGAAAATGTTCACAAGAGTATTCAGGTTGAAATTTTATGAACAAAATCAATGCTTTCAAGCTTTGCTAAAGGTGTGATTCAAGCCTCCAGGCTATACACAAGAAATGCTTTTACTCATTGCCGTAATGCCTAAAACCTATCCTTTTTCAGATTTGATAAGATAGCAAAGTATGTTCTGTAAAGTTGGAGCAATTATCAATATCACACTTTATCCTCTACTACAGTTTACACTATCTCTTGATTTCCAGTAAAAACTCTGTTATTATCCAGTGAGAAGTAGAAATTCAATTTATAGAAATAAAATAGAAATGTTAATGTCTTTTGATAAGAGTGAGTGAGGAATTTGTAACTCTTCATTTTGACTTGAATAGATTATTTCATCTTCAGAAGCCAAATTTTTCGTAAAACAAATATTTTGTAATAATTTTATACATTGTAAATCAAGAGATGGTGTCGTTTACTCTCCTATAACTGCATTCAATTTGGCGACACTGCCTTACCAGCCTTGCCAAGCTTACAAAGCGTGTGAGCATAGTGCACCTTTTTCTTCAGTTTTACCCCCTTTGTTGTGATTAAATAAGACTATTGTCTTATCGCAAAAGTGTACTTTTTATTTGCCTGTCATAAAACAAACATACACTAGGCTCATGTCCATGTTACATAAGGCGGTTGATGATTCTGACACATCTAATGGTATGGTACTGTTTGTTGCTATGTCCTATTCCGTCTTTTCGATTTTCAGTGTTACTTCCAACTTGGGACGGTATCTGATGTAAATGTATTATGACGTAATGAAATTTCTGTAAAAAGATCATATTCAAAGTATGTTTTCCCTGAAATTTATGCTTGTTCCCATAGAATTTTATGATGTCACAATTACTTAACATCAGATACTGTCACAAATGAGAAGGGAACAAAGACGATTTGAATAGGACAGGAGACAAACTCTGATTTTCCTTCCAAAATGTGATAAAAAATCCCCCCATTGTTCTCAATAAAACCCTAAAATTACACATTTACGCTTAAATAAATCAGTTTATTCAAGAACAGTGAAAACAAATGCTTAAATGACTTAATCTAGTGAGCTATAATTTGGTTCTTGGTCCTACCTCAGTATAGAAAATAATTTCCCCTTATTATAATATGAATCCTAAATTTTTGCCCTCTCTGGGTATTAGGACCAATTCCTCAAAACAGAGACATTGCCCCGATATCCAAAAGAGGACTTTTTTCCTGTTCACTGAATCACGAGCACCCTGTTTTAACCTATTGTAATAGAGTATTGCATTAAATAAAAGAAAAAATTGTTCAAGACTAAGTGAACATTACAGTAGGTTAGAGATCAAGGTCACAGGAGCTAACACAAGCAAAAATTAGTATGTATTGTGTAGAGTAAACTTTACCCTGTAAAAACTGCCCATACAATGGTATACAGCATTTTTTGATTGTCTTTGAGAATGGAGTGTTCGTGACATAGACCTTTCCATTTGACAATTGATTATTTATGAGATATGCTTATAATGAGTACCTTGTACATTTTTCCAACCTTTTTTTCACTTCATGATCTCTTTTAGAGCTGAATTCAAAACCTCACAAAAGATTGAAGTACATGTTTTTAAAATAAGAATTTTTCAAAGAAAACAGAAAGTGAACAACTTGAGCCCTTTGGAGTCGATCAGATCTCCATACACAGAATTTCAGCTTTTTCTGCTGCTGCTCATAGACACATATAAGTACTGTAACAGTAGTTTGTAGGATTCTGCTTCATTTCAGGTTAACTTTGCATTGTACATGTACGATAGTTATTCTCCTTTAAACAAGTGAAACGTTTATTAGTGTGAAAATGGTAAAAGACGGACAGACTAGATATGCTGAAATGACTGAAAGAATATGCTACCAGCCTATCTATCAGTTTGTATTTGTCAAACAGATGTACTTTGATTTGAATTGAAATGATTTGGTACATGTACTGTGTAACATTAGGGTTAAACTTTTTCTGTAACTCAATACATATGTAATTTCAGTAACTGTGTAGCATAGATACTAACATTTGATTTTCTCTGTGTTTGACCTCAAAGTTTGCAGTTCTTTATTCCTTCTTAGTGTCCCCCATTAAAAAGAATGAATTTGAAATAGAAAAATTTACCTCCGATGTGGTGTCCTGTTCACCTCCGATGTGGTGTCCTGAGTGATAATTATGCAATGTAGCATTTTGAAAATACCAAGTGAGGTGATTGAAGGATGAATTAATCACTTGGTTCCAGAAAAAAATTATGCATTAAAAAAAAATACTATGTGAATTTGACTACAACAAGGTTTTGAATCTCAAATTGCTTGAACTGAATTTGAAATTGACGAGTTAGCTTTTGCTAAAGAAAAATTGTTACATTATAGTTATGTAGTCAAGAACAAAATAGAACTACTGTTGTATGTTGATCTTCTTTCTTTGATTTGTCACTAGGAACCGCAGATGAGATAGAAATATGATATCATCCTACATGCTTGTAATAGACAAGTGTCTAAAAAAATAGTGCCCCTTTTTTACAAAAATGAAAAAAAAATTTGAGAGCCTCAATAAGAAATGGACTAAGCTTGAGATTTTCTTTTCAGCTATGAATCAAACATTGGAAAAGATCCTGAGAAAGAGAAAGTGAAAACTCGGTTCTCTCTGACCATCATGTTTGTAGAGGACTACCTATGGAATATAGTCAAGCAGGGTATCTCATTTGTGGAGAAGAAACAAAACAAACTCACTTATGAGGTAAGTTGGTTTTGATGAAGGAAATTTTAAGATCTTACATGACATCTTCTTGTTCAGAAGTGGGTCGGGTTTACTCATGTTTACATTTACACATTTTACATGGTACATCTGTGCGGCATTGTGATTATATATTGCATTGAAAAAAAAAAGAAGGGAGGAGATCTCCAACAAGACCCCGTTGCAGCATCAACAGTAAAACACCAAAACACCCGATGCAAAAACACAAAAGACGAGTACAGCACGAGACGGAAAAGAGACACACGACATTTAAACATCAAACACAAAAGACTACACATAAACCGACGAGACCAATGGGTAACCGGTGCCGACTTTGGACGGCCATCTGTCACGCAAGTAGCAAATGGTGTGGTTATCCTGGATTACGTGGGCACAACCCTCTCACTTCTCCAATTACTCAGAGGTCTCGAAGAACGTACAGTTGTGGTGTAAAACAACCTCCTCACTGTAAGATGACATCACACAAACAAGACCGCGAAACGCAGAGGCCCCAGAGACACAGATGAATATGTAAATGGATATAAAAAGAGGGCATGTGTAATACAGTCCGTGCTCTGCCGGCTGTAGCGAGCTCATGTATGTAATCACCCGAGGAGTCCGACTGACATTCAGAGAGGACAGGTGGTCGGGGCCCTGTCTTCTCTAAAGAGGTTTGGACAGGGCCCGTCATGGAGTCCCGTCGTCACAGTCAGTCAGAGTGCAAGTCTCAAGGATGCGCTTGTACAAGACTGTAGATTGGTCAAGTACCAAGCCTGGTGTCCGTCTGGTGACACTAGGATCATACCCACGGTATAAAAGGCGTTTGATGATTCTGATGCATTTTCGATGGTTATGCTGCCTACCTTTGATCCTTTTTATTTTGTATATCATATCACCATAAAAGACAGGTTGTGTAATACCCATAGTAATTTACTCTGTTGCATGTATAGATCCGAATTTTAAAAGAAGTTGACTGTAATTTTTGTAAAATTTCCAGAAAGTCTTAACTAGTTTATGAAAGCGGAAACCTTGACCTAAAAGTTTTTTGGTAATTTGTAAATTTCTACTGTGAAAATCCAAAATATCAGTACATGCTCTAGCGTACCGGATGAGCTGTGATATGTAAATGCCGTATGACGGTAATCTTGGAACATCACCGTCAAGCCAAGGGAAATTTACTATGTTGAATCCAAAATCATCCCTTTTGTCATATACATGTACACTTGTATGAATCTTTCCGTTTACAATTTTGATATTTAGGTACAAAAAGGGTGTTTCTGTATTTGAAAGGTTTGCCTTGTTAAGGGTTAATTCTTGTGGATAAATTTCATTCTTATATAATTCAAAAGCAGGATTGTCAATGGTTAGAATATTATCCAGATACCTAGAAGTATTATTGAAACATTTCAGCTCATCAAATTTTCTTTGCTTTTGAAGATTTTGGATAAATTCTTTCTCATAAGTGTATAAGAATAAATCTGCAACAAGAGGCGCACAGTTAGTACCCATAGGAATTCCTACAACCTGCTTGTATAGATCCTCACCAAATCTAACATAAATATTGTCCAAGAGGAAGGACAAGGCATTACACAGGTCACTACATGTCCATGATTTGTATGATTTGTAGTCTGTCGAGGAAAAGAAACCCTTCGATTCAGATGTAATGTAAGTTTTTCGCTCTCGATCAAAACACCATTTAATGAGATTAGATAATCAATCATTAATTTTGTCATGAGGAAGTGTGGTGTACATATTAGAGAAGTCGTATGAAGAAATCGTATTGGCTTGGAAATTTCCAGATTTCATTTTTTCAATCACGTCCCCTGAATTCTTAATAGACCAAAATAAATTTACATCGCGCCTGTTTAGAACCGTTTCACAATATCTAGTTACGTGTTCTTTAATAGCAGTAAGTGCTGACGTCAGATTTCTAGACAAAATTGTAGTGGAGCAGTTACTAGAATTAGCAATAAATCGAAATTTGTAAGGAGACTTGTGCAGTTTCGGTATGCAATATAGTGTTGGGAGATCCAATTTAGAAATAGAGATATTGAATGAAGACAGTTCACTGTTATGCTTGCCTAAAATGTTAGATGCACTTTCATTGCTTTTGATATATGTATTAGTAGACGAAAGTTCCGAAATCAAAGTTGATATGTAGTAACGTTTTCAAATGATAATGGTGTTATTGGCTGCTTTATCAGCTGGTGCAAAGACATATTTTTCATGTAATTTACTTAGTTTGGATTTGAAATATCTTTCTGATTTGGAATGTGGATTTTGAAAAAGATGAGGGTTTTTATGGAATTTATCTATTCGAATATCCGTTATATCTAAAATGAGGTTTTTCCAGTCATTCAGAGCATGCGGTTCGACTCCTTCTGATTTACACCATCTTTTCGTATAATTATCTAAGGCTTCCGTAAGCACTTCACGGCATTTGACAAAATCTATCTTGGATGGGATTCTATACTTAGGTCCTTTTTTAAGAAGACCACGGAGCTGTCTGTCTTGGATAATTGAAAAGTCACCTGTAACAACATGGCCAGCTGGTTTGTAGAGATATTTAGAAGTTGCACATTCTCAAGAAGCAGGACACGATTCAAGTATGTCAGGATCAGTTGTAACTTTATTATAGTTAAAAACAAAGTTTCGAATAGGTTTCTTGTACTTATAACAAATAAGAGGTGGCTCTAAATTTTCAAAATATTGAGGAATGGTACTTTGTACGCGATGATCCCGAAAAATATTAGAGATGTTTAGAAGATCAAAACCTTTGTTAATAAACGGGATTTTTATGAATCGTCTTTTCGGTGAGGTGCTTATCACAATAGGATAAAGTTTATACTGTGCGAATTAGACAATGATATTAAGTCTGAATCAATCAGTATTTCTTAAGAATGCAACCTCTGCTTCATCCAAGATAGATTTCAAGTGCATAACTGGTATTGACGACAGAGCATGTAACAGCTCATGTCTTCCGCCATTGCGTTCTATAGTAAGTAAATCGTTGAGAGAGCGGTATATTCTGGATCATTTTCTTTTTTGTCTGTTTCGTCTTTTCCCGTGTGACCTGTATTTCCTTTTAGTGTTTAGGCGAATCAAAAAGATGTTGATATTGGTAGAAGCTGAGGAAATGTTTCCTTGTCCATAAATTTGATCGTTTAAACCAAGAGGGTACGCAGTCTGAAGTTTGGTGATCCAGGCAAGTTCAGCTTGTAGTCGGCGTTTTTTAATTTCGGTCTTACTTTCATTTTTACGTTTTGGAAAAGTCTGAACTGGGGTAATGGTGATATCCGAAATAGAATGATTATATTTAACAAAGTGATTATAAAGAAAGTTTCTTTGTTTTTGTTGACGTGAGGTTCTGATCTTATAAGAATGGTTCCTAAAACGAGATTTTAAAGGTTGGCCTGTCTCACCTACATATTGTGCGCCACATCCCTTGGCATTTCAAGTCATTACGTAAATAAGATCTTGAGACGATCAATCGATGTCTTGGTCTACCTCGATTTTGAATTTCTGCCCATTAACACTAGATGTTATTATGGAGTCGCAGTTGATGAGGTGACACAACGAGCATCTTTTACTTTTGCACTTAGAAATAATTGAGAACCCTCTGTGTCTGTTGTTGAATGTAGAGCCTGCAGATGGAGTAGTGCGTAAAATAAGTGTAGATATAAAAAGAAGGGAGGAGATCTCCAACAAGACCCCGTTGCAGCATCAACAGTAAAACACCTAAACACCCGATGCAAAAACACAAAAGACGAGTACAGCACGAGACGGAAAATTGAAGTTTGAATAAGTTTAAAGCAAGATGTAAAGCCTGTTTTCTTTACAATGTTATATCTATTTGTAGGTAGTTAACCTAGCCAAGCAGTTGATCTATTTTGGGTTCTACTCCTTCAGTGATTTGTTACGTTTAACAAAGACTTTACTCAGTATACTGGATACCGTACCAGAGAAAGAGATGACCCCTGTCAGGTTACCCGTGGCAACGGGAGAAGGTAAAACTGACATTTATATATTAAAGAAATACATGTAAGTTCAGGTATACTTTTGTCAAATTTAGTTCTATGTACATGTATATAAATCATGTAACAAACCATGTAACAAACATATAGATTTAATTCCATTTTTATCAGTTGATCAGGACAAATCCATGATAGCAGAGGTCATTCCAGCTAAGAAAGTTGAAGAGGAAGTGGACACATTAGTCATGGACACAAAACTGAAAATTATAGAAATTCTCAAGGTATGTCTGTTGTATTTACATATTTTTAATATTTCTATATCCAGTTTCAAAAATTGAATTAGAGTGTAGAATTTTAAAGAATCAATTATTTTCATCTTGAATAAAATTCTAATATTTCATCTTTATTTAAATGATGGTTATGGTTTTAAATATTTTGTGGTTAGTTAAAGTAATTAATGGATTAAATTAGTATAACCTATGAACCTGTTGTAAATTATAATATAGCCAAAGCTTTTATCACAAACCCACAACCTTTATTTTGACACACCCATTTTGTTGAGTTGGGATATTGTTTTTGTCCTATCTACATGTATGTCTGTTTATCTATTTTGATAACTGTGAAATTTTAACTTTTATGAATGATAGCCTTAGAACTTTCATATTTCACATATATTTTTTGTGACAAGAATTTTCTTTTGAGGTTACGTTACGGTCTAAGATTTATCCTTGTGACCTTAACCTAATGTTTCTTGGATTAGCCTTGAAACTAAAGATGGCTGCTGATGAGGGCAAAGTGTTTCACAACTGTTACATGTTTATTGTGTACTGTATGTAGTCAAACTTTATTTTCCATGCTTTCCATATTGTAGAAAACAATGTTGTGCTCCAATGCTATATGTACATGTATATTTTCAGTTTATTTTGGATGTGCGATTGGATTACAGAATCACATGCTTGCTGTCAATATTCAAAAGAAAATTTGATGAAAATAACATTCCCAGAGATGATGATGGTATATGTTCAACAAGTTCTAGCTGAATATACTGTATAGATTTTTCACCCAATTTTATTTTAACCCTATTTGCCCTTTCAATTCAACTTTTGGATTTCAAATCGGATGAATGGTTTTATATACATGTTTGTACAGGATAATTAATGAAATAAGAAAAATTCCAAAGTTATGAAAATTTTCATTGCTGTCATATAAGGCAAAAATAATATTGGGTGAATTTAAAGCTGTATACAGTAGTTAAATTTGTACTATAAGTAAGGTCCAAGAATTAAAGATGTTTTGACGTGTAGATTACTAACAAAGTAGGATTTGTTATATACTAACTCATCTCTTGGTTATTCTGTTATATATATTTATACTGTATTACCATATTTTCATCTGTAGTGTACTTTACAAAAGTTTGAGATGCATGATTTTGGAATGTTGAATCTATTCCGATGCACAAGACCCTAATCTTTTGTACAACTTGTACTCATAGTTTTCCACATTGAATGTTTTGATGAAGTGGTTTACTTTTCAGTTAAGTACATGTTTGAATAATGATTCCTAAATGTAACATACACCTCAATATTGTGGAATGCATGCCTCAAATTCTCTGTTTTGTTTTGATCTCAAAGTAATCATTCTTTCCATCAATTGAAGTGGGAATTAGAATGCATTTATTTTATCAGTTCCTAAAGTAGAAACAAAAGTCCTATTAGATCTCCTAATTGACCCTTCCGATTGCGGGAAAAAAATGCAAAATTTCGTGACGTCACAATGCTTTTACCATGTGTTTACCTCGGACAAACAAGCTTCGAACCTCGGTCAAACATTGAAATTGCATTGTGACGTCATGGAATTTCTCAAATTTTTCCTGCGTTCGGAAGGGTCAATTGTAAAAACCTTCTTCCCATTACCTCTCTCCCCAACAACTTATGTCTGTATTTTCCATTTATCCATTCATTTACAGAATAATCATATCGTACAACTCCATTTTTGTCATTCCAGTTCATTATGCAGGTTCGGCTGGATTATAGATTGACGTGGATTTTATCTATGTTCAAACTACAGATACAATCTCAGCCAATAGATGATAAATCGGGGCTCGGTGTCTGTGGGTTACTCATATATTGTTATTTTGTAGTGCTGTCTGTAAATTGTTGTAGTGTTGTGGTTAGCTATCCATATCCCATCGGCTTAGGTGCCATTCACTTACTTGTGCTGAAATGACTTTGAAACAACAGTTCTGTCTCGTGAAATCAGACAATGTTTGGCCAATGTTGTTTTGAAGTACATGCATAAGTATTTTTAAGTTTGTTCAGAAGATTTGTTATTTTTTCTTGTGTTTTGATAGAGCTGTCATATTTCACATGTATATTTCTTGTGACAAAGCTATTAGAGTCTATAAAATTTTACCGTGAGGTTGGATTAACTTTTGAAAGATCATATTCTTTATATTACACATGTGTAACCCTTGTGACAAGGCCTCCATATATCTTTAGGTACCAAAAGTTTTTTAACTTTGCATTTGACATTTGAAGATAATTGCTTCAAACTGGCAAAGTTTCCATCTTTATCTTGAAAAGAATTGTATGCTTCTACAGTTAAGTGTTGTTATGCTATTTCCTTCATGTTGTTTTACACACACAAGTATGAAAAAAAATGTAACAATTAAAAAAGTAAGCCAACACGGGTTTTAATATGTGCATCATCTTCCATACCTGTATAAACAAATACTAGTTACAATGGTTTACATCTTCATATATTCCTGTAAAATTTGAATTTGGTAGATGTTAAAATCAAGATGAAAAGTTGGCTTCATGGTGAGATTTCATTTTTGACTTAATTTAATCACAGCAGAAGTTTGTGGAATAGACATTTATACCCAGAAATTTATAGGAGAATCATAACATTCACATGTATAACAGGAAAATTTAAATGATTTTGTTAGATCACACTTGTACATTTATCAGCACACAAATACATGTATATAGCCAGAGGTGTACTGACATTTGACATGATTATCCGTGTATTGATGCACATACAGTAGTCAGGGAATTTCATCTGTCAAAATTTGTGGCCACCCTGTGTTTTACAAATCATCTGTCTTATTTCTTTATTATATGTTGTGACATTTTACTTGCAGTACAGAACTTTGTTTTGCTCACAATATGTATAAAATGCTTCATTCTTTGATCTATAGGAATTATTTATCCAGATTAAGTGTATACAGGACACATTGTTTGGATTAGCAGTGTTGTACATGTGTATAAAAATTCTATAACCTCTTCTCTTTGCTTCCATACATTTATTTGCTATACATGTATTAATTTTGAATGTTGTGAAATTGAAATCTGAATTACATGATAAGAACTAAATTGATCATGAAAAAATTACTCATAGTAAAACTGTGACCATAAATAAAAAAACAGGTATATCCTTAATTTTAAAAGCTATAATTTCACTTCATTATCTAGGTTCTTATTTTTATGGTTTTGAAGAGAAGTATAAATTTTGACGTCTTGTAACTAATTTTGTAAATATATACATGTATTTAGGTCTTGACCTCAGTAGTATTGGACAACAGGCAGAGGACATATTTGGTGGAAGGTAAGGGGTTGATTATTTCTAACAAGCATTATAATGGGATCATTGTCTTATTTTCACATCTTTGAATAAAAATTTTGCAAAATTTATTATTTTGACGAGTTTAATTGTATATATGCCAACAGTGCAGAGACGGCCAAACTGGACCTAGACGAGCAAGGAGGGAAGATGTTTTTACGAGTTCTCCTTAACCTGGTGATGCACAACTACCCCACATTGGTCTCTGGGGCATTACAACTACTCTTCAGACATTTCAGTCAGAGACAAGAAGTTCTACAGGCATTTAAACAGGTACAATATTATACATGTATTACATGTACTAACAACCCTTGGGCCCTGATTACACAGAAAACTTGCCTACTCTAATGATTATGTTCATGACAGAAGGGACCTTACAGCTTTCTTTGTTCTTGTTGCTGAAGAAATGAAGTCACTCATTCTTATGAAAGAACAGGTATGACATCTTAAACTGCTGAGGCAGGAAAATATTTACAGAAAAAGTACATGTATCTGAATTTGTGTTTTGTTATGGGAAGGCAACGCAAAAGCAAGTGCATTTATCGTACATTTAATGCGCATCAAATTTCATTCTTGTTTCTGAAGTTGTACTTTCTGGGTAAAAAGGTATGATGTTAAAATCTAGGTCATCTTGGGTTCAGTTTGCAGGTTAGAGCAGCACTTTGCACATTGTATTGAGAATTTCTGTTAAGGAACATTTTGTACTATAGTTATGTTTACATATCACTATTAATTTTACCCTCACAAATAAAAGGAACCTTTACTTACGTATAAAGGTCCAACTATTGGTGACCACCAGTGATGTTGACAACTATAAGCAGATCAAAGCTGATTTAGATGAACTGAGGAACCTGGTAGAAAAGTCAGAACTCTGGGTGTACAAGGTTAAACAGGATGATAACAAACGCAAGTCTACTTCTACTGATGATAAGGTACATGATTATTATAATTAAGGTGATCATATCTTAATTTGCTTTTGAGATCTTGAGCGACATCAATTTTTTCTGCTTGTAAATACATAATATGTAGTAAATTTGAATTTAAAGACAAACATGTTTTTTATTCAGGAAAATAAAGATGAGAAAGGAGAGGGAGATGGGAAGAAGAAACCTAAAAGTCAGCCATCTGTCTGGGTAGGACTTTTATTTTTCATGTCAGGATTTTTCAAATTTAATTTCTGTATGGAGTTTTCTCATAGACAACTATAAGCAGATCAAACATAGCTGTCAACTGACCCGATTTCGGCCGGTCAGTCCCGCTTTTTTACCCTTTGACCCGATTATTTTTTATCACCCGCGCGGGTCATGTCTTTCACCCGATTTTTTTGTTGTTGACCCGGGAATCACACGATTCCGATTTTGTTCCGTCTATTACTTGGGACTTTACATTTCCAGCTGTGACTTTTCAATTAAAACACCTGCAGTTACAGGTATATTGGGTTGTTTGTTAAGTGATATAGGAAGTAATTAGCCACTTTCATGTTGTTTTAACAATCTGGGCTTGGATTATCATGGCCTGGGAATGTCTATGGGAAGACGATCGTAAACACGGAGACTTATGCAGATGAAAAGGGACAAATGTTTTTATAGTGTTTAAAACAATTGAAGCAGTGAAATGTAGAGTTCATTTCACACAAAATCTTCATCATGGTATAGCAATCACTAAATAAAAATATATCTAGCCTAGCAAATTCAACTATGAACCTTCAGGCCTTGATTAATAAGTCCTAAAATTTAACACATGTGCTACATTATCATGATCATGCAGTATTACAATTTAAATAAATGCTTTCATGTCTTACAATAAAATTGAACTTTATTGACCTGTATTTTTTTTTGGGGGGGGGGGTTAAATTTTATTCATAATGACGCAAGTAAAAGGTGGTGATTTTGTTTCTCTTGCTATGACCCTCTTTTGTCTGAAAAAAGTTGACAGGTATGAGATCAAAGCACAATAAATAATCAACATATATTTTATCTGTCCATTTTAAGTAGTATTGGATATGCAAATAAAGGCAAGAATAAAGCTATTTTTATTGCCATTTCAGAATATATCAGGTGATAAAGGTTCAGCCATTGACCTTGACCTTGGACCACCTATTGACCCTGCATCTGCCAAAAACTACAAAAAGATCAAACAGGTAACTTCTCAATGAATTCGCTTCAATAGAATAAAGAGTAATTTCAATAAATTTCCCAATTATGTGAACTTGTGAATCTGTACATTACAATATTTAATTCAATAGGTTTTATCTCTTTTTCTATTTTAGATTCTGATCCGTCTGACGAAGCTGTGTGTACAGGAAACCAACGAGCCAGGTGTGAGGAAGGCAAAGAAACATGAACAGAGGTTACTTAGGAACATGAGTGCTCCTAATGTGGTCTTAGAACTCCTACAAATATCATACGAGACGGTATGTAATCCATACATTGTGTTGATTAAGTGCGTTAGAAAGTATCATACATGTAATTTTTCAAATTATTTAAAAATATGTTGATTTTTAAAGAAAGGTTTTAAGTCTTTATCTTTTTTGAAATTGATAATTATGAGAACTACACGTATTCAATACGTTCTACGTTCTACGTTTCAGAATGATGAGGAGGTATTCTTATTATTGAGACTTTTTTACGTTCTCGTTTTGTTTCAGAATGATGATGTCACGGTATTCTTGTTATTGAGACTTTTGTTACTTTCTCTTTTTGTTTCAGAATGATGATGACAAGGTATTCTTGTTATTTAGACTTTTTGTGTCGCCTGCTAAGCATAGCAACACTTGGGGATCATTTTGTCCGTTGTACGTCTGTCTGTCACACTTGGATGTCACACCCTACATGTATATAAAAGTGTCGCTATGTTTCACAGGTGACACATGCATTCCTTGGAATGATTTTGTTACTTTCGTGTAATATTTCAGAATGACGACATCCGCATGCATGAGGTGATGAAATACGCTCACGAGTTCTTACAGAGTTTTTGCCTGAACAATCAGCCAAACCAGGCCTTACTACACCAGTATATTGATCTCTTCTTGACCACAGGAGTAAGGCATCTGACAGATCTTATTTTAAGATGTTAAAAGTATCTCATAAGGCAATGACAAAGTTCTTCCTTCAACTATTCATTACTTTGAACTAAAAAAAAATGTTGTTTTGAATCATAAGAACTACAATGATATACATGTATCTACTTTACTACTGTGCATTACACTGTCTTTTAATTTATGCATTACACTGTCTTTTAATGTATTTAGTATTTGCATCAGGTAAAATAATTTCATTCTGCATACAATACTCTCTTTATTTAGAATTTACTTTCTTTTAAAAAATACAAAGAACTTTCTGTAACAGATCATTTTTTACTTCCTACCCAGCTTTTAGAAGCAGAGACGATGACGTCCATATTTAATGACAACAAGGCCTTGTGTAATGAGGTGACAGAGAGAGTGATACAGCACTTTGTACACTGTATAGAGACTCACGGACAACATGTACCATACCTTAAGTTCTTACAGCATGTCGTCAAGGCAGAGGGAGAGTACATAAAAAAATGTCAGGACATGGTCATGGCAGAGGTAGGATAATAGTATTTGTATATTTGAGTTGAGATTTAGTACAATTCCATTTTGGATCTGATGGTTAATGATTTGTTATTTAAAGAAAATATTATTTAAAAATGCTAAAAGGATTTTCTATTCATTTGCCGTTAAAAAAAGAAAGGAATTTTTTTGCTGATTTGTCAATTTAGTGTCTGTACCATTCATTTCAAACTACATTAAACTTACATTATATGTTCTGATATATTTTTAGCTCTACTGGTCTCAGACCAGTCGAGCTTATGCGATCACCCTTTGTCCAGCGTCTGTCCGTAAACAATTCTTGTCCGGACAACTCCTCTGAAACTGTTAGAGATAGAAAGTTAATTCTTTTTTGCATTTTACTTGGACCATGGTCTAGTTGTGCACCTGACATTTAGTTTCAGTCCCTGCCCCCCAGGGTCTTAGAAAATGGGCGTGGTCATTAAATTCTATGTAATCTTGTCCGGACAACTCCTCTGACACTATAAATGATGGAGACTTAATTCTTTTTGTAATATGATGGGTCTGTGGTCTTGTTGTGCACCTGATATTTTGTTTGAGCCCTGACCCCCAGGGTCTTAGAAATGGGTGTAGTCATTTTCTCCTATATAACTCTATGTAATCTTGTGTTTGCAACTCCTCTGACAATATAAATGATGGAGCCTTAATTCTTTTTGCAATATGATGGGTCTGTAGTCTAGTTCTGCACCTGATATTATGTTTGAGCCTCTGACCCCCATGGTCTTAGAAATGGGTGTGGTTATTTTCTCCTATATAACTCTATATAATCTTGTGCTCGCAACTCCTCTGACAATATAAATGATGGAGACTTAATTCTTTTTGCAATATGATGGGTCTGTGGTCTTGTTGTATACATGTACCTGATATTTTGTTTGAGCCCCTGACCCCCAGGGTCATAGAAATGGATGTGGTCATTTTCTCCTATATAACTCTATGTAATCTTGTACTCGCAACTCCTCTGACACTATAAATGATGGAGACTTAATTCTTTTTGCAATATGATGGGTCTGTGGTCTTGTTGTATACCTGATATTTTGTTTGAGCCCCTGACCCCCAGGGTCATAGAAATGGATGTGGTCATTTTCTCCAATATAACTCTATGTAATCTTGTACTCGCAACTCCTCTGACACTATAAATGATGGAGACTTAATTCTTTTTGCAATGTGATGGGTCTGTGGTCTGGTTGTGCTGATATTTTGTTTGAGCCCCTGACCCCCAGGGTCATAGAAATGGGTGTGGTCATTTTCTACTATATAACTCTATGTAATCTTGTGCTCGCAACTCCTCTGACACTATGAATGATGGAGACTAAATTCTTATTGCAATATTATGGGTCTCTGGTCTAGTTGTGCACCTGATATTATGTTTGAGCCCCTGACCCCCAGGGTCTCAGAAATGGGTGTGGTCATTTTCTCCTATATAAGTTAATGTAATCTTGTGCTTGCAACTCCTCTGACACTATAAATGATGTAGAATTAATTCTTTTTGCAATGATTGGTCTGTGGCATAGTTGTGCACATGATATTTTGTTTTAGCCCTATACCCCCAGGGTCTTTGAAAATGGGTGTGGTAATTTTTCCTAAATAGTTGTGCTCTCTACTCGTTTAAAGCTATTAATGATGGGGAGTTAATTCTTTATCCAATATTATGGATCTGTAGTCTTGATGTGTCATTGATAGTTCATTTGAGCTAGCAGCCCTTGGCCCCTAGGATCTTGGAAAATGGGTGTGACATTCTTTTTAGAAATACTTTATCTCGGATATTATGAATTATATGAGTGCTATTATAGTTGCAGTATAATGGATATGTAGTTTTGTCATGCTACTTATAATTTGTTAGAACGCCTGCTCCCTATGGTCTTGGTTTAAAAAAAAGAAAGGAAATTGATGTTTTAGAAAAAAAAACAACCAGGAGAGCTACAGTCTCGTCAGAGACTTCTGGTTTTGTGCTTTTAAAGATATTATGTTGTACACATGATCTATAACTTCGAAATACATGTATTAAAGTTTGCAATGTATGTAAGAATACATTCTACGTACTTACATGTATTTCAACAATATGATTTACATGTATTTTCAGCTGGTGAATGTAGGAGAGGATGTTCTTCTATTTTACAATGACCGATCCTCCTTCAATACTTTCGTTGAACTGATGCGGTCAGAGAGGGATCGATGTGACCTGACCAGTCCCCTGATATACCATATAAACCTGGTTCAGCTCCTGGCACTCTGTACTGAGGGGAAGAATGTATACACAGAGATTAAGTGCCACTCGCTGTTACCCCTGGATGATATAGTGAGAGTGGTCACACACAAGGACTGTATTCCTGAGGTATGTGGGAAAAATTATTTTTTGCATTTCTCTGTGACAAGAAATCAGTCTCCTTGAACATCTTGTGTTGTACAGTGTAGCTTCATCAATGCAATGGAATTACCAGAAGGTATACAAAAAATTCAATAGAACAAGGAAAATAAATATCCCTTTGCCTTCATTCATCTATGTTTTAAAATCATCTTATCTGTTTATGTATTTTTATTTACTTTAAAAAGGCAGTACGAACTGAATATAAACCTTCCATACACATTTACATGTAGATATTTAAATGTATATCATTTAATGTTGATATTTTACAGGTGAAGGCAGCATACATCAACTTCCTGAACCACTGTTACATAGATACAGAGGTAGAAATGAAGGAGATATACACCAGCCCCCACATGTGGACCCTCTTCTCTAACTTCCTGGATGACATGGGAAGGGTAAGAATATACTGCAGATAATAAATCAAAGGTCAAGTCATCTCTGTCAAAAGGCTACAGGCCCTCTAAAATAATATCTCAGTCTCAATGCTTTTGATATAGGACTTGTAGGTGTAAACAGACACTGAACATTCTCAATACAGTTTTTGGAATTCTTAAAAATACAGAGTTACTTCCCAATTGGGACGGTATCTGATGTAGACTTATTGTGATGTCATTAAATTCTATGGAAATGGTCCTTAAACTCAGGGAAATAACGGTACAAAATTGACGATACCATACCATTTTCATGACGTCATAATGGTTTTATGTCAGATACTGTCTCAAATGGAAATAACTGTGAATTCCACAAGATTCAGTAGGATAGGAGTGTTCTATGTGGTATATGTACATGTATTTTCTGTCTCCTTGTCTGACCTAATTCAGTCATCTTTGTCATTTCAGCTGTTGACTTTAACAAATTATATTTCATGTATCAACTGAATAATTTTCACAGACATTATATGAGTGATTGTGTTTCAGGTATCCACGGCCACTACCGATCGTAAGCATGCAGACATCTCCCTGGAGAACTACGTTACCGTCACCATCATGAGTGTCATTGACACTTTCTTTAGCTCCCCTTTTTCTGACCAAACAACAACACTACAGGTAAATACTCTACTTAATGTATACATGCAAAACGTTGTTAAAAAAATTTACGTATGCATTTCTTGTCTCAAGAACTCTTTTTTAATGAAAGACAGCTCTCCATTTGCTGGAATCCTTTTAAGGGTACCTTTTAAAGATAACTTTTTGGCCGGATTGCAAAGCAATTCCGGTCTATAGATTGACAATGTCCGTCCGTCTGTCTGTCCGTCCGTCTGTCTGTCCGTCCGTCTGTCTGTCCGTCCGTCCGTCTGCCGTCAACATTTTGGTTAAAGTTTCTGGTTGAGGCAAAATCTAAGGAACTATATGCAGTAGAAACTTTATATTATTCATGAAGCTTGCCCATGACAAGACCTTTCAATTTATGCCGTAACATTTGACCTAGTGACCTTGACCTTTGACCTAGTTAAAGATTTTGGTTAAAGTTTCTGGTTGAGGCAAAATCTAAGTAACTATATGCAGTAGAAACTTTATATTATACATGAAGCTTGCCCATGACAAGACCTTTCAATTTATGCCGCAACATTTGACCTAGTGACCTTGACCTTGGACATTGACCTAGTTAAGGATTTTGGTTAAAGTTTCTGGTTTAAGCAAAATCTATGGATCTGTATGCAGTAGAAACTTTATTTTATACATGTAGGTTGCCTCTGACAAAACCTTTCAATTTATGCTGTATTATTTGACCTATTGACCTTGACCCAGTTAGTGACAAAAACTTACTTTGCAATCCGGCCATACCGTCTTTAGCGGTGTTTTATTTCTTTTAGTCTTGGATTTACATTTCTTTCTCCCATAGTTTCAGAAAAGAATTTTGAAATTAGAACATATTAGAGAGGTTTACTTACAAGTTTAGTAGTCTCTGATCAAATGACGTTACATGTATGTAAAGCTACACGTTATGGACTTGTAAACAACGTGCAACATAAAACAATGGAACAAATAACTGGTTTTGAAATTTTCAACGCTTAATATTGATAGAACTTCCAGTTTCCACTTTTGTAAAGCAGGCGTAGGATTCTAACTTTTCTTACATCAAAGTTTTACAAATTTCGATGTACGATTCTCGTGGATTTAACGAATGGAAATGTAGCCAGCTTCACATACACCTTACTAAGAGGGTAGTTCCAGAAAAACATAGACATTGCTCACAATTCCTTTATTAGGCGTTAAATCTAAACCAGATTTTTCAGGATGTAAATTCAATTATCTGGGAATTATCAATTGTTAATAGAGTTGAAATCAGCTGTTGATATTAAAAATAATAAACAATTAAATTATGAAGCAGTTTATAATGCAACCACCTTATCAATCATTCAAAAGATGGCGACGTCAACTGTATTAGAGGAGCAGAAAACAGTACTGAGATATTGCATTGATCATGGATTGACCCCGTTTTAGACAAAGTAAGAAACGAAAACATCAGAAAAGTATGAAATGCTTGTAGAGCATTTGTGAAGATTTGCCAAGGAATGGACAGACAAAATTAAACAAGTGCCGAATGAAGAGGGGCAATAATCAGACAGTAAATTTTCAGCTCACCTCAACGAAGTTGAGTGAGCTTATGCTATACCCCAGCGCATCCGTGTCCGTGTCCCCGTCCCTGTCCGGTTAAGAAGTTTGGGGTAGCTCAGTATTTGGCGAAGTACTGATGCCACAGTAACCAAACCTGCACAAGTGAATCATCTTTGGATGCTGAGGTGAACCCATGCATCAGATGCTGTATCTGACCTACATTTTCCGCTTGAGTGACTTTGTTAAGAAGTTTGGGGTAGCTCAGAGTGTCTTGGTTAAGAAGTTTGGGGTAGCTCAGTATCTGACAAAGTGCTGATGCTACAGTAACCAAACTTGCACAAGTGATTCATCATGGGATGCCGAGATGGACCTATGCATCAGATGCAGCATCTGACCTACTTCTTCTGCTTGAGTGATTTTGCTTTTAAAAGCCAATATTGAGCAAAGTATAAGTGCTACATGTACCAAAATTGCATATTGGATGTATCTTTGTTCAAACTTTCATAAAATGACCTTGACCTACTTTTTCCACTTGAGTGATTTTGCTTTTAAAAGCCAATATTGAGCAAAGTATAAGTGCTACATGTACCAAAATTGCATATTGGATGTATCTTTGTTCAAACTTTCATAAATGACCTGGACCTACTTTTTCCGCTTGAGTGATTTTGCCTTTAAAAGCCAATATACATGTACTTAGAAATATGTTTGAAATGAATTTTACTGCCACGAGGTGAGCTCCGTAATCTGTGATTACCTATGTTTATTTGGTCAGATACGTTATTGTTGAAGACAGGCATTGAACAATAAAAGATATAATAGAGAAGGTCCAGATAAGTTAATTTAATGTGCAGAGAATCCTGTCAAGTGAAGGTAATATTGGTCGCGTATCTGTTAGATGGATGCCAAGTCTTATCTTAATATATGACATGAATTTATGAGTTGCTGCCTTTAGGCATATTCTTTACTGCAGTCGCTAGAATGCGCTGTTGGACATCACCCTATCTGTTTATTTCTTCAATGAAAAATTACTATAAAAGATCAATTATTTATTTTACATGTACAGAAGCCAATTTGTATGTCAAATTAATCGATGCAAAATTTATGAAAATGCAACCCTCAATAACTTTCGTCTATGATTTTTTGGGATAACCCTCGTATCTACACCGATATTTACGTATAACTAGACGACGTCTTTCGACTGTGGCATCAAATGATGACATGTACGTCATACGCACACATTGACAACACTTGTAACTTTACCTCTCTTTCGAAACTGCTTATGATTCTTTAAATAAATCAATGAACTATTATTGACTAAAGCTTATGTAGTAAACAGATTTTAACAAAAATTTTTCATGTTTTTGTACAGTATAAAATAAGAGTAAGGACAATATATGCACATTTTTGTGCTTTTTCTGACATTGCTTTGTTTTCTATTTGCTTCTTAACATAAGTTCATATTATTACATTGTATATGTATACCGGGTATGTACTGTATATATCGAGTGATATTAAGATCTCTCAGTTATTTTTTATTTTTTTTTTTATTTTATTTTTGGTGGTGTCTTTGCGGAAAACAGAGTTATTTCCCTTTTGAGACGTTATCTGATGTAAAACATTTATCATGTCATGAGAATTTTATGGTAACATCAATTTTATACTATCATTTCCCAGAGTTTAAGGACCGTTTCCATAGAATTTTATGATGTCACAATTAGTCTACTTCAGATACCATCTCAAAAGGGAAGCAACTCTTGTTTTCGAAAATACTGAATAAGGAGAATACGCTTCTCTCTACTTACTAATCTTTTAATTATCATGGAATCTTCAGTAACTCTTTCTGGGCTGTTTTTATCGATAATTTGAAATGATGTACGTGCATTAATCCATACCTGTCTTATCTCTTCACTATAGTCCTCAGTAAGTACATTTGTATGTGATTGACGTGATTTGATCTGCATTCTGCATCATGATCATGTATACAGTCTGTAATCTTGAAGTACTGCTCAGTATAAGTGTATATAGTCAGAAAATTCTTATTTCATATAGAATGTATTCTTGAAAAGTTTCTCCCTAATACAGTCTTTTTAAACGGTACATTTAGTTTACACATGTTTTGTACTTTTCAAAAGCTTTTAGACTAATAGACATGATAGAGTTCAGAAAATAAGAAAAAGGACAAAAATTAAAGTTTTCTTATCAGTCATTCTAGCATTTTGATATGAAAGGTTCATTGCTATCATTGTTTTGCCAGAAAATTTCCTGTTCGTAGACTTTCCATGTAAGAATACAATACATGTTACATGTACAAGGATACACAGGTTACATGTATACATTGATTTGTATTTGTGGAGATATCATGAATTCATCTAGTATGAGAATAATAGAATCTATCACGACTTTGCCACTGAGACAAGGGAATCTCATCCAAGTGTAAAAGATTTACAATCCACGATAAGGCTTGCAGAGTCTTGGATGTAGCAAATCTTTCGCACGAGGATGAGATTCCCCTGTCTCAGTCGCAAAGTCATGATAAATTATTTTTCTCACTAAGCTCATTTTTAGCTCTACTTGTCTATGACCAGTCGATCTTATGCGATCACCCTGTGTCCGGCGTTCGTCCGTCCATCTGTCCATTAAACATTTCTAGTGGTTTCCAGTCCTCTGAAACTGTTGGTGATGGAAAGTTAATTCTTTTTGCAACATGATTGGTGTATGGTCTAGTTGTGCACCTGATATTTTGTTTGAGCCCCTGACCCCCAGGGTCTTAGAAAATGGGTGTGGTCATTTTCTCCTATATAACTCTGTGTAATCTTGTGGTCACCATTCCTCAGAAAGTATAAATGATAGAAAGTTAAATCTTTTTGCAATATTAAAGGTTGATGATCTAGTTGTGCACCTGATATTTAATCTGAGCCCCTGATCCCTGGGGACTTATGAAATGGGTGTGGTAATTTTCTCCTATATACAGTCAGGGGCATCACTGATTTCAGTACTCTTTCAGAAATTACTAACATCAGTAATTTTGATTTTGACTTTACTTGCTGCTTTACCTCCAAATGACTGAATTCCATACTTTTTGCGCGCATTCTTATTTCTCGAAATTCATTCCTGCGCATTTTCATTTTATGAGTTCATTGGGTGCAAAATAAAAAGTACTACAAATCCATGGAATTAGATTTCCCTAAATAGTGTAGTAAAGGCAATTAAATGGACAAACTTTATAATATGACGAGATTCAATCATTTTTATGTGACTGATTTCTATCATTTTGCAAAATGAATATCTTTGATCGATTTTAATTACAAAGGAAATCGAAAAATAAATTATTAGTTTCAGTCATTTCCAAAGAGGACTGAAATCAGTGATGCCCCTGACTGATATAACTCTATGTAATCTTGTGGTCACCATTTCTCAGAAAGTATAAATGATAGAAAGTTAAATCATTTTGCAATATTAAAGGTTGATGATCTAGTTGTGCACCTGAAATTTCATCTGAGCCCCTGACCCCTGGGGTCTTAGGAAACGGGTGTGGTCATTTTCTCCTGTGATAGTCTAGTTGCCAAATGGCTTTTTTGGGGTGAACCCAAAAAAATGTTACGCACAAAATGTTTTTGCATGAAAGTGATGTTAATACTCTCTACTTTGATAATCCGGCTGATGCCACTCTGGCATCCTTGGGCATTTCGAAATTTTGGGGAAAAAAGGTAATTTTCAACGAAAACCGTTGAAAATTGGAAATACACAATTACTTTGTCCACGTTGTAGCTAGAACAACAAATTTGGTATCAAAAGAACAGCAATGCCATTGCCTTTAAGTCCCAAGCTCAGTTAATCAATTTACTCGTCCATAAAATGGGGAAAACTATGGATTTTCGATGAAAAACCGTTGAAAATTGGGAATATGTCATATCTTTTTTCATACCGTAGATAAAATAACAATTTTGGTACCAAACGCACAATAAATTTATTGCCTTTCATTTTAAATATCAGATTAGCAATTTGCAAGTACGAAAATGGAGGAAAGAATTAATTTTTAATGAAAAATCGCTGAAAATTGGGATATTGCAATGTTTTTTCCATGCTGTAGTTAGAACAACAGCAAGAAAAATGATTTCATTGCTTTAAATTCAGAATTCCTCTCAAGCAAATTGAATCTTCTTGTTTTGTTTTTGCTGAAAACAGGTTTTAAATTGTAAAAAAAATCGGTTTAAAGAAATTCTAAAACAACAATTTTCGTGTCAAAATGATTGCATATTGATAGTTTTAGATTTGCACTCTCTTATTACCTTTATTCTACTCTAGATATATCATTCCAAATAGTATAAATGTCCTAGCATCATCTTACAACATCACGCATCATTTCACGAAAAGAATGTTCCATTTTAATTGCATAATTCATACATTGCTTATTTGATGTTTGATGTCGTGTTTGCTGTTCCCTGCCCGTTTGGTTTCTCTTTCTGTGTTTGTCTTCTCTGTATTTTTACTTGAGATGTTTTTATGTGTTGATATTGGTGCTGCAACCCAGTTTTGTTGGATATCACCTCCTTTCTTATTGCCTTGTTTTTTCATCAACATGCCATTGTAATTCTTGTGTGCAACTACTTCTAACAACAAAGAACCCCTCTTACATGGTTGATCAAAATGCCTCCTTTTCATCGTACTCTGACAATTTTCTACTCCAAAACATTTACAGAATTAAAGAAAATTGAGCACAGAATTTGTCACATCTGTTTGTTAGACAGCTCAGATTTCATGTGCGACTACAACAAATCAACGGGATAACAGATAGAGGTTCAGACGCAATTGGCAAAATATTATCACAATAGGTCTCAAAATTTATTTTAAATTTAGTTCTTTCAGCAGATCCAGGTTTGATCTTAAGAATGTTTCCTTATGCATGGCTAAAAATATTTCGTTTTTCTTGACATTTTATCGAAAATCTTCTATTAATAAAGTTGGTGGTAATGGTCATCAAAGAGTTTTGAACTCTGTGAGGAGGTTTTTTACACGATAATTGTGCGTGCTTCGAGACCTCTGGGAAATCATAAGAGTGGGGGGTTGTGTGCACGTAATCCAGGATAACCACACCGTCTGCTATTTACGTGGCAGATGGCCGTCCTAAGTCAGCACCCGTTATCCATTGGTCTCGTTGGTTAATGTTTATAGTCTTTTATGTTTCATGTTTCTATGATCTTGTCCCTTTTGCGTCTCTTTCTGTGGGTGTCTGTTCTGTGTTTTTTTTTTTTTTTTTTTTTTTGCATGGGTGTTTTGGGATTTTGCTGTGGGTGCTGCAACCTAGTGTTGTTGGAAATCCCCTCCTTTCTCTTATAGCCCATTTCATTCAATCGTACACTGGACCTGACATCAGATCTTTTCAATATCTGAATTAACTTCTCTCAAATTTGACACGGAACACCACTTCAAAAGATTTCCCACAGAACAACCTTTGTCTCTCCTATACCATCAGATGTTTGATGGTTTCCATCATCATGATCTGTTCGCAATACCTACATCTTTAGAATAATGTGTAGAATGCGAGTTCTTAATCAATCGGATTGCTTTCTCGATCAAATGATTGCAAGTACATGTCATATCAATCAGTTGTACTTCATTTCATGAGATGTAGCTTTCTTGACTAAATCTTTTATGTCATTGTGATTGTAAGTAGGAGTCAATTGAATACCATTTAAATTTGCTCTCTGCAAAGTAATAGCAATTTCAAGTTCAGAAAATATGACCAGGGGCGCTGATGGAGAGGATTTTGGCTGTGTCATGAAGTCACTTTAATTGAAAGCATCACTGATGAGGATTTTTCTATCCGAAACACGTGTCTGGTGCAGTAAAATTGGTTTAAAACTTTCTTCAAGAAGGTAGATAGCTGGAACACTTATCATTGAACATCTGAAGTGTTTAGTTATTTTTAGAATTATATGACCAGAAACAATCAAGGTATTAATTCTGCCATTTAATGGTCAGTTGATACACCAGAGCCCTGCATACATCAATCGATCACCAGCGCCTAGGCATTCTTGTCGAATAGTTAACCTGGAGCTTATTTTAAGAACATATTTCGAAGTTGAAAAACTGAAGTAATCTTTTTTACATTGAACAATGTCACCACTAAGCAGGTCTTTAAGATCCACTTCAATGATTGAAAACAACTTCACAACCCTGGCAGAAATCATCTATGTTAAACATCTTCAAATTCATTAGCATCATTTAAAAGCAGATTAATAAACAGCGAGGACTAGGCATGCACGTTTCGGATATTTAACCCTCGTCATTGATCCTCAATCCAAACAATGAAATATGGCCAATAATGTGTGATAATTATGTCCAAAATATAAGACGTAGCAAGATGACTAGGATATGATGCTACAGGACCCAGGTTTCAGAAATTTGTGACAATTTTGCAAACAGAAATTTTCGAATGCGTTTGAGACAAAGGAGGGGATCTCAAACAACAGCAGGTTGCAGCACCCTTAGCAAAACCCCCTATGCAAATAACACAAAGCAGACAAGCACAAACAGAGACGCATAAGGGACAAGGAACGTCAACGCACAACACAGAAACATCAAACAGAAAGGACTACACATAAACCAACGAGCAACCGGTGACGACTTAGGACGGCCATCTGCCACGGAAATAGCTGAAGGTGTGGTTATCCTGGATTACGATTTGAAGAAACGACCAACCGAAATTGATCAAACTTGGCTACATGTGCCCTCGGGGACTCCTGGTCAGCAGTGACACTCACCAAGTGGTACAAATGTTAAACGTCTTCAAATTCATTAGCATCATCTAAAAGCAGATTAAACAGCGTGGACAAGACGTATCATAGACAGTAGCCGCTTCCTTTTGAACAATGTGTCTAATTTCACCCACATCTTTCAAAAGCTTGCTACAAGACTCCATGTACTAGTAAATTGTTTTTTCTTAAAACTGTTGACTTGAATACACATATCTTTGTTCTAGATTTTCTCTAAACGTTTTGCATTTTTCGAAGTCTCAACTTTGTATGGAAAAAACCTTCAAAAATCAAAGTTTTCTCCCTCATTGTACTTCTCCCATTTTATTTATGAGCAAGTTGCTTAATATGTATTCAGAATAAAAGACAATAACAAAAACCTTTATTTTGGTACCATAATTGCAGAACCTCATACTACAGTTTGAAAAAGTCATTGCATTTTGCAAATTTTCAGCGATTTTTCATCAAAGAGTAGTTGTTTTTCCCAATTTTTCGTACCAGCAAATTGCAAATCTGACTTCTGTATTAATTAAAATGAAAGGCAATAAATTTATTGTGCGTTTGGTACCAAAATTGTTTATTTAGCTACAGAATAAAAAAAGATATGGTGTTTTCCCAATTTTCAACGATTTTTCATCGAAAATCCATAGTTTTCCCCATTTTATGGACAAGTAAATTGGTAAATTGAGCTTGAGACTTAAAAACAATAAAATTGTTGTTCTTTTGGTACCAATTTTGTTGATCTAGCTGCAGCATGGAAAAAGTAATTGAATTTTTCCTATTTTCAACGGTTTTTCTTCGAAAAATTCCATTTTACCCCAAAATTTCGAAATGCCCAAGGATGCCAGAGTGGCATCAGCCGGATTATCAAATAAGAGGGTATTGACAACACTTTCATGCAAAAACATTTTGTGCGTAACAAATTTTTGGGTTTCGTGAATGGCACCTAGACTATGAACCTCAATGTTATCTTGTGGTCACCATTTCTCAGAAAGTATAAATAATAGAAAGTTAATTCTTTTTGCTATATTATATGTCTATGATTGAGTTGAGCACAAGATATTTTGTTAGAGCCCCTGATCCCCAGGGTCTTAGAAAATGGATGTGGTCATTTCCTCTTATATTACCCTATGTAATCTCGAGGTCACCATTTCTCAGAAAGTGCAAATGATAAGAAAGTTAATTTTTTTGCAATGTTCAAGGTCGATTAGCTAGTTGTGCACCTGAAGTTTTGTTTGATCCCCTTACCCCAGGGTCTTAGACATTGGGTGTGGTCACTTTCTTCTTTATATATAACTCAATGTAATCTTGTGGTCACAATTTCTCAGAAAGTATAAATAATGGAAAAATAATTATTTTTGGCTGGATTGCGAAGCAAAATCCGGTCTATGAAATGGCGAAGTCCGTCTGTCTGTCTGTCCGTCAGTGCGTCAACATTTTTGTTAAAGTGTTGCGTTTAAGTCCGTTGAGAGAAAACTGTTAGGAGGAGAAACTTGACATGGTGATAGACCATGATGAGACGAACCAAAAAATTTGACCTAATGACCTTGACCTTGGAGTTTGACCTTCTTTTGAAAAACTTTAACCTTGGCCATAGCTTTTGAATGGTAAGTGATAGGGCTTTCATATTTCACGTGTGTATTTCTTGTGAAAAGGCCTTTCCATTCATACCAAAAAAATTGACCTAGTGACCTTGACCTAGGAGTTTGACCTACTTTTGAAAAACTTTAACCTTGGCCATAACTGTTGAATGGTGAATGATAGGGCTTTTATATTTCACATATGTATTCCTTGTCACAAGACCTCATCATGGATACCAAAAGTTTTGACCTTGTGACCTTTTGGTTAAAGTGTTGCGTTTAAGTCCGTTGAGAGAAAACTCTTAGGAGGAGCAACTTGAAACTTGACATGGTGATAGACCATGATGAGACGAATCAAACACAGCAACAAAACTTGACCTAGTGACCTTGACCTTGGAGTTTGACCTACTTTTGAAAAACTTTAACTTTGGCCATAGCTTTTGAATGGTAAGTGATAGGGCTTTCATATTTCACTTGTGTATTTCTTGTGACAAGGCCTTTCCATGGATACCAAACATTTTTACTTGTGACCTTGGCCTTCGAGTTTGACCTACTTTTGAAAAACTTTTACCTTGGCCATAACTGTTGAATGGTGAATGATAGGGCTTTTATATTTCACATATGTATTCCTTGTCACAAGACCTCACCATGGATACCAAAAGTTTTGACCTTGTGACCTTGACCCTGGAGATTGACCTACTTTTAAAAATTATAAATCTGGGCTATATCTCATGAACTATAGAGGCTATGGCTTTAAAATTCCCCATGCAGAATCTTTATGACCAGACCTTTCATTTGATATCATGAGTTTTGACCTAGTGACCTTGACATTGACCTTTGACCTACTTTTGAACTATAAGAGGTAGGGTTTTGATATTTCACATGTAGATTCCTCATGACCAGACCTTTCATTTGATATCATGAGTTTTGACCTAGTGACCTTGACATTGACCTTTGACCTACTTTTGAACTATAAAAAGGTAGGGTTTTGATATTTCACATATAGATTTCTCATGACCAGAACTTCAATTTTATATCATGACTTATGACTTTTGACCTAGTGACCTTGACATTGACCTTCTTTTAAATTGTAAGAGGTAGGATTTTGATACTTCAGTTGTAGAATCCTCATGACCACACCTTTCATTTGATATCATGACTTTTGATCAAATGACCTTGACATTGACCTACTTTTGAACTTTAAGGGGTAGGGCTTTGATATTTTACATTTAGATTCCTTATGACCATAGCTTTTTTCATTGCACAAATAATATTAATGACCTTTGATCTTTCTGTCTGTGCAAAAATGTATACATCATCTAATAAAAACACTTCACAATCCGGCCTTACCGCCTTTAGCAGTTTATGGTTTATTTATATATTATAGATCTATGATCAAGCTGTACACAAGATATTTTGTTTGAGCCCCTGACCCAAGGGTCTTCAGAAATGGGTGTGGTCATTTTCTCCTATATAACTCTATGTAATTTTGTGGACATCATTTCTCAGAAAGTTTAAATGATAGAAAGTTAATTATTTTTGCAATATAAAAGATTAATGATTTAGTTGTGCACCTGATATTTGATCCGAGTCCCCAATCCGCAGGGTCTTAGGAAATGGATGTGGTCATTTTCTTCTATATATATAACTTACTGTAATTTTGTGATCATCTTTTCTCAGAAAGTGTAGAGGATACAAATTCAATTCTTTTTGCAACATAATGGGTCTATGGTCTAGTTGTGTATACATGTACCTGATGTTTTGTGTGAGATTCAGTCCCCAAGGGTCTTGGAAAGTGAGTGTGGTCATTTTCTCCTATATGTATTATATATATTATGCATTCTTTTGAAAACCATCATGCTGGATATCCTGATCATCTAAACCATGATAAAAGTTGGGTCCCTTATTCTTACTCTTGTACTCTCAGGAAATTGGACTCTATAAATACATTAATTTTTATCTTCGACAATGCCTTTTCCTTGATTCAAGCTTTGCAAGTCAGTCAAATGAGCTCGGCTAAAATTCTTCAACGTAACTGTGCATGTAGATGTAGATTTTTAAAGAAAAAATAAAATTAGAGTATAGGCACGTGTACAATGTACTTAAGCTGCTTTATTAATATTAACACTGAAAACTCATGGATACAAAGTATTCAAAATATTTACCGTATAAAAGGAATTTTATAAGATATTCATCTGCCTGTAAGTGTTGAGACCATTGCTTGGTTTTCAAAGAATTTTATATTACAGTGATAGAAATGTTTGATATACGAGTATATTCATGTACTATGGATAACAATATACACTTATTTATCTCAAACAGATCTTGGACTTGTGTGGATAAAATGTAGATATTTTTGCACTGTTTGCATCATGGTGACTTTGAATTACTTATAAAAGGGTTACCATAGTAACAATCTGTTGGTGTTTGTTCCAGCCCTGTGCTGAAAAATCCCTTCTGAAATCTGAGTTTGAATATAAAATGAAGGTTTGAAAACTGAGAGGAAAAAACTAACTAATTTAGTGATGTGATTTTCCTACTTACCATCTGTGTCTTGTGTTTTATAAAGTAACCACAGTGGAACACTAAATCGCAAAGTGGTTTTTCTTTTGCTGAGATGCTTTTACATTTGTTTGTGGTGATACAAAATTAATAGGCTGAAATTAATATACTGAATTAAAGTGTGCCGGTTAATGTCAATACTACTTGTTGCTTCTGTTTATTATAAAGTATGCTCTGTCAATCTTTAACCTCTGCTAATTCTTCTACTATCAATATGGTGCATTTGTGTTTAACTGGTTATAGTGTGGTTAGAATGGGGATGTGTTCGTACTTTGTAATACTTAACTGCATCCAGGATTTCATAGAAAATAGAAGAAAAGAATCTGATAAAATTGTATCTGCATGTGAAAGGCATTGTAAATTTTGAATTGTGAAACTTGAAATAAGGTGGGCTATTAGGAGAAATGTATGTTACCTTCACATTTATCATGTTAAACACGTCATGAATTATCTTTGTTTTAGATTTTCCGTTAATTGAGTATAAATATATTTCAGTCTCGCCAGCCAGTTTTCGTGAAGTTACTACAAGGAGCTTTCAGAGTGTCAGAATGTGCCTGGCTATCAGGAACTCAGAAATACCATGTGGAAACTTGTATCAAAACTTTGGCAGATATAGGTACACTTTATGACAAAACTTGAGAGTTTTATGCTACATATACTTTAAAGAATGTTTCAGAAAATTATCACTAAATTGAAAAAAAAATGATTTTGAGGGTAGAACTTCTCATGACAATACCACCTTATTATGATAATAGTAAATATTGCGAGGCATACCTCTTATTGTAAAATTTCATATTTTGTCTTAAAATTGTTTGAAAGAGACATTTAGTACATGTGTACTACCTTTTATTTTTTGTTTGCGTTAAAGAATTTTAAGCGATACATAGTGTATCCTTGCAAAATGTGTACATGCTTTAATTATTTCGATTTTACTCACGTAAAGAACTTTAATATGTATAGATCTAATGTTTGAAATGGATTTAGTGGATACTTGATTTTACAAAAGAATAAGCCCGAATAAATTTAAGTGAGAAAGTGTTTATAAAGAATTCATCCCAATGTTTCTTTAAAGCCAAGACACGAGGAATAGCCATTCCTGTAGACCTTGACAGTCAAGTGAACTTAATGTTTGAGAAATCCCATAATGTCATGACTAAAGCCAAGCTGTGGTATAATGCACGACTAAATAAACGGGAGTCTGTGGCATCCATATCCAGGGATTACCGTAACATCATAGAGGGACTACAGGTTAGTAGGCTGTTAATCATGACTCTTGTACAAATAAATCACTGACATTTAAAATATTGATGGCTATGGTGTTGAAATAGTTTATTCTACATACATGTATACATGTATTTGATTATCAGTCTGTTTATTTGTATAAGAAATGATTTACTAAATGTTTATGTCATTAAGTATAATTCAATGCATGGTAGACGATTGCTTATATGATGAAAAATCATTCAATCAGTTTTACCTGCAAACAAAACAAATAAAAGCTACAATGAATTTACAGGACATAGTTACTCATCTTGAGGGCCAGTTACGTCCCCTTGTTCAGGCAGAATTGTCTGTCCTTGTTGATGTGTTACATTGTCCAGAGGCCTTGTTCCCTGCAGGTGCTAAGTGTGAGATAGGAGGATTTATTTCAAGGTATATTTAGCAATATAAAACTCTACGGAAAATTAAAAGCATTTGTAAGAAGTAAAAAAAAATTCTCAATGGCCAGAGAAATTTATCGTCTTAGCTGTATTTATTTGTACAGGTATACCTCTGGTGTCTTTTTGTACTTTTGATACATGTATAATTATGGTATGTGTAGGTTAATACGTCACACTAAGTGTCTACTGGAGGAGAAGGAGGACAGCCTTTGTATTAAAGTGTTACAGACTCTGAGAGAAATGATGACGGTGGACAACGAGTACGGGGATAAGGTATGTACATGTATAGCAATATCTAGCATATTCATACAATAATGCTCAGATCATCACTAATACCATCAATGCACTGAATACAAGTGATGTAAAAAATCCATTTTAATTCAGTCATACTTTTAGTCTATTCTTATCTCATCATTTTTAAAAGTGAAATCTTTTACATATCTACATGTAAATATATCATCGTATGAAAATAGTTTTCCTGCGTATCATTAAGGATTTTATTTGTCGATAAGCATTAGGAATATGATTAAAGCTCACATTCATAATAATCATCTCAAAAAATCATTTTCACAAATGCTAAAACTTCATATATGAGCAAGTATGAGAAATAGAATGAGGGTGAGCGTAATATAAGACGCCTATGATCTATAATCAGAAGACGTGTTTGTTATGTCATCGGCTTTGCCTTCGGGAGTTTAAGCTATCTGCCTTTATAGTCTTCCATCTTCTCATTGCTTCCTAAGGTGGATGTAAAAGCTTTGGCTAAAAAGGATTTTGACGACCATAGAAGGGTAAGAACTCCTCATAGTGTATCCAAGCATGCATCTCTCGGTAGAGGTCTCTTCATACATGTATCTCACTCTAATATTACTGCTATCTCTTAGTACATGTACTTTACTGATGTTGTCTCATGTTGGACTACCTGAAATAAATTTAGCAGGAATATGGGATCTAATATGATTGTCCACTTGAATTTTGTTTGATATTGATGAAACCAATTGTGATTTTACATTAACCTTTGGGATGAGGTTCAATTACACAGGAAGTTTCATGAATTATAACAGTATGGGACAGAATTTTAAATAAAATGATAGTAGCTGCAATGCATGGGGAAAACGTCAAAATAACAAAATTTTGTTTTCCTGAAACACAAATAGCTTCAATAATTGTGCTTTTAGTTCTGAAATCAAAATTTAAAAAAATATTTATCTTATGAAATTGATTCAAATAATGTAATCAAACATAGGAGAGAAAAAAAGATTTTATGCATGTACATGTACATCAAAGTATATTCATAGTGGATGTTTTCGATTTTACATGACTTCAGTGAATGAAACGACTGATAGAAGCATGGGAGTGGAACATGAATCTGACGTTGGCATGAAAATGATTTACAATATATGTAGATTATTAGTGTTTCCTGTATATGTAGATGATTTGGGAAGTTGGTTAATCTGTATCGGTATTGTTCTATGTCGTGATCCCTATCCTGCACAGATTTTGCATTAAAGTGAGAGGTCATTCACTTCTACTTTGCATTACAGAGTTATTTATAGAAAATCAGTATTTTCGAATCAGTGGCGCTTTTAATCATTATAACGTAATGATCAAATGGCCAGACAAGGCATTGTTTGAGGGGCCATTGACTGTGACGTCATGATGTCAAAGTCCGCAAACAGGTGCAATGTCAGACATTTAGGGAATAACTAGCTTCTGAAGTTATTTTTGCAGACGGTAATGCTGATTTTACGGTGGCAAACTGAGTTTATTTG
The DNA here is from genome assembly GCA_028142955.1 of Pinctada fucata. Lineage (NCBI taxonomy): Eukaryota > Metazoa > Mollusca > Bivalvia > Pterioida > Pteriidae > Pinctada > Pinctada fucata. The sequence continues at coordinate 77,836,567 of AP027102.1, forward strand.
GGGACGTGTTAGCGTTACTGTAAAATCAGCATTTACCATCCGCAAACATAACGTCAGTATCTAGTTATTCCAATTCTAATGCAATCTATAATTTTTGTGAATATAAGGCGAAATGTGACATACATGTAAGCAACGCTAAAGCCTAGTATGTTCTCATTTTACTGCCGTAACTATGGAGCAAACAACCAATGAAATTAGACTTTATAGTGACATTGCATTAGAATTTGCGATCTCTCACTTGGTTTAAATTTATGGTTTAAAATTTGATGAGTTTGTACATAGTTTTAAGGTTAAGTTGGAGTTTTCTTAAATCCCACTGAACAGTATGTAACAATTATATCAAGTATATTATCTTAGTTCATGTATACAATGTGAATACTTGTATACACAGGAGAGGTACTAACATACATTCTGTATTACATAACAAATGGAGGAGATACTTTAAAGCAAGCTTAACTGGCATCTATCTATATATGTATTATAAAGTGCACTTTCGTATACTGTAAGAAGATGATATTATCATCAAAAGCAAATAAGGAAAGGATGAAGAATGAAATTTTGACTTAATTTAGAAATACTTTTACAGGCATACATGTTTGTATAAAGCTAAAATGTTTTTGAACAGTTTTATAAGGTCTAAAATTTACGGTGTGTTAACAATGAAAAAGATTCAGAATCAAGTTCTCTTGAAATAAGATGTATCAAATGAAAGGTGATTTGAGGCCTTATATTATTTGTTTCAAAGTAGACCAATAGTCTTCATAGTAAATTATTTTGAATGTTGTATGATTGTATTCATCTTCATTATATAAATCACCATTCTTTAATGTAGCACATAGATATCTGCAGTCTGTTGTCATTTACACTTTCATATATACAGTATATTGTCTTGACGTGCATGATGTCTGTATTAGTGAAAATGAACATTCTTAATGTGATGTCTTCTGCCTCACATTCAGAAATTTTCTTTTCAGAAAGATACACGTATACCATGATATGAATGATAGCATGTTTAGCATAATTGAATATGAATACCATTTTAGGGTGAGGCCTTACGTCAGAGCTTACTGGCACAGTACTATGAGAAGGTTCCGTCCCGGGGACATAGAGACAGTGATAGCAACTCACGTAACATGATGCTCGGCAGAGAAAGACGATCCTTATACGATGTCCAGGTCAGTATGTATAGATGGTCTTTTAGAGTCAGATAATGTATAGGCTAAAATAATTTCTTATCTGGTGAACAAAATTTATCATCTGGGTAATATTATGATGTACCGATTTATTTGCTCTTGATGTATATTACATGAAATTATCAATTTCAGTGAAAGGTATAAAAATTCTGAGTTATGTCATTATAAAGAAGAATGTTTAAGCTACATTTAACTATATCCAATTTATAAATGAAAGTCAGCATGTTTGATTATGATTAATTGGTTGAATACAATTACCTTGAATGCAGAATAAGTTCTCGTGAATTCTTTGTTTAGGATTCCGATGTTTACCGTATTAAATTTTCTTATGATTCAGTGTGGACTTGAGAAGGAGGGAGCAGTGGACTTGATTGTAGATCTGATTATAAGGGATACCAACAACAAGGTGTTCCTAGAAACTGTGGAGCTTGGTATAGCTCTGTTAGAGGGAGGAAATACAGAGATACAGGTGATAACCTTTATATCTATACAGATATACAGTAAAATGAATGATCTATATATTATATAATTGATCTGTAATAATCGCAACTCTCAATTTCAATATACATTAAGTTTGTGTACCTTTTACATTGATGTAACTTTGTGGAACTAGGGCACTGTGTTGCTCTTTGATATCCATCACAAAATTTTCTCACTTAACGCTCTCACCATAGGTATGGTCAGTAATTTTCACACTTAACGCCCTCGCCATAGGCATGGTCAGTAATTTTCTTTGTAAAACTCTTTAAATTATATTTCAGAAATCAATATTCCGTCGATTGACCACAGACAAGCAGTCTGAGATGTTCTTTAAGGTGTTTTATACACGTATGTGTAAGGCCAGGGAGGAGATCAAGGCCACCGTTACTGTAAATACTGGAGACAGCGAAAAGAAAACCGAGGAACAGAAAGAGACCCAACCTAAAACTCAGGATAGGATCACTGGAAGACCAAATGGTATGTCTTGGTAAAAATTATTTGAGAAATTACATTACATACTCCTAGATGGATAGAGTTTCAAGTTTTCTTGATCTTTACCTATTAAATTTAATGGTTTTCTTATTTGCCTTAGATCTCCTAAACAAAATCTAAGCCATTTTAAGATGGATCAGATTTTTTAAATAGACCAATTTTATTAGTTAGCAAAGCTCTGTCGGTCCGTCATAAACTTTTCACAATTTCGACTTCTTTTCCAGAATCACTGAAGGGATTTTAATGAAACTTATTTCCAATCTTATAAATATACTAAAATGGAGCTCAATATATGTATGTACGAGCTGCCTTATGTATGTAAAAGTTGCTTTTCAGTATCACCTCATTGTTACAGATTCTGTAACAATGAAAAACATCAAGAAAAGTTATTACATCAGATAATTTGACCTCAATAATAAAGATTAACAAGTGGTCTACTGAAGGAGGCAAAATCTACCAGCTTTGAATTATTTATTACATCGACAAGTTTTCTTATGAAGACATACATGTACATGTATGCAGCATCACTGAATATTTTGTCCTTAGGTCCAAGAAAAAGAGATACTGATGAGGAGCCCCATGGTCCTTTGAGGAGAATACGGCAGAGTGAGGAGTCCGAGGAGGGGCGAGGAGGCCAGACATCTAACCAGGATGAGGCTGGAGATAAACAGAACAAGGAAAAGGAGGACAAGAAACTACCACCTAACGTAGCTCTGATGAAGCAGATACTGAGGTTCTTACAACTACTGTGTGAGAATCACAACAATGATCTACAGGCAAGTTATACATGAAGAATAGGCTGATTTCTAAAATGGGTAGCTTATTATTATCTGAGCTGTTATCTTACATGTATGTGATGCAAGTTTGAGTAGCATGTTTATGTGAAGACCATAACAAAGATGTGACAGCACTGATACTTTTCAAATAGAAAATAATTATTTGTGGTATGGGTTTATAACATGTTTTCTACTAGGTAATTTCATATTTTGTTAGAGAGTAGCTGTTTCTTTTCAATTAACTTTCGCTATATTTGATTTTAACAGAATTTCCTACGTCATCAGTCCCACCAGACCAAGTCTTATAATCTGATCTGCGAGACCCTGCAGTTTTTGGACTGTATTTGTGGTAGTACTACTGGTGGACTGGGTTTACTAGGGTTATACATCAACGAACACAATGTAGGACTGATCAACCAGGCCCTGACCAGTCTAACAGAGTACTGTCAAGGTCCCTGTCATGATAATCAGGTATGTACAATATAGACTGAACTTACATGTACATATGTTTCATTGTTCATTCATCATCTTTCTGGTAGGTGTCAGTTACATTTCTTCTATTCATTTCACGTCCAGTAGATGTCCATTTGTTACTAGAGTCTACCAGACATCAACAGACACCTAAGGTAAATCAATGGACACCTACCAGACATATACCAGAGATGTAAGGGATGAGTACCGAACAAAGCAGATTCCAATGTAAAAGTAATGGACGCCTTGGTCAGTTATGTCCATTTGTTTCTCGTGGGTTGAATCTGTTACTTGTCCGGCAACAGATACCAAGGTAAAAGTAACGTAGGCCTTGGTCCGTTATGTCCGTTACGAAAAGAGCATGCTCAAAACTTTCCTACGGACATTGCTGAATGAGTAACAGATTCAACCCATGAGTAACAGACGACTAACAGATGAGTAACAGAAGCAAACAGAGACCAATGGATAGAAAATTTTGTTATTCATAACTAGTCAATTGGCCTTACGAGGCTAGATGTGATAGGCGCATATAACTGAGAAATATCAGTAAGAACAGTAAAGTAGAGGGTCTAATACATCTACTTCACCTTTGAATTAAGTTACAAGTATTTTCGTCCAATACTGTTTGAACTTGGCATCAACATTCTGAAAAAAAAGTAACAAATTTATCACAGACAAAAGAATTATATCTCTAGTTAAAAATTAGATAGAAATGTTATCTTGAATGATAAAAGCCTAGTATTCTTTAACAATTTCTTGACATACATGTAAATTGAAATTCATGTTGTAGAATGCCATTGCTATGCATGAGAGTAACGGAATTGACATCATTATAGCATTGCTACTAAGCGAGATTAACCCACTCGGTAAAAACAGAATGGAATTAGTGCTGGAATTGAAGGTAAGTGTATGTCTAGTATCTGTAAATTTTTGTGATATTTGGATCATCAATAGACCTTTTCACGATAAGGTTCACTCGAATCACTTTTGTCTTTTCGTATGGTATTCTATCCACTCAAATCAATAAAATTATGCCATTTCGTAGCAGTACATGCCATGATTTAAAGTGGTATGATATCATTCCCTTGTTTTGAGTAGGTAAAACTTCACGTGAAAAGACGAAATTGATCCAAGTGAAGCTTATCGTGAAAGGTCTATTAAATAATTTTTTATCCCCGCTGTGATCCATCGGTCAAACAGAACGTGTTTCAATGGATTGGTATACACATCTGTCAGTTAGACAGTTCCCATCTTTCAAATGACATAACCTTTTTGACATTTTCAGAATAATGCATCTAAGTGTTTGTTAGCTATAATGGAAAGCAGACACGACAGTGAAAATGCAGAGAGAATACTATACAACATGACGCCTAAATTATTGGTTAGTATTATATCATGTAAGGTTCATTTATCATAGATATTTACACAAACTTTTGTCATTTCTTAACACTTTTAAATTACCTTGATTATACACATATACTAATACCCCCTAATAAACCACTGTGTTGTATATTTTTATTCACTAAAATAACTTATTTCATTACTTCCATTATCACCATATATAATGTACTGCATCAAAATATCTTTTAAAGAGCCATTCTCTGTTCGAACCAAATTGGCCCAAAAACAGTCATCACGGATTTTCGAGATTTTAGTTTCTAAGTTGAAGTTTAACCCCCTGATGGTAAAAACAACATTTGTTTTTGTATAAGACCATCCGTTGCCATGGTAACCATCCAATCCCATATTAACAAGAAAAAGGGACTCCTTCGAGCATAAAATTAACTACTTTCAGGAACAATTTGCTCTGGAAAATCCTTGGATGGATTACTATTTTAGAATTAGTCTCAAGAGTGGTAAAGTAGATTTAAACAGCCATTTTACTCTTTTGATATCATAGAACAATCTATATATAGTTTGTTCCAAGCAAATATCTAACCGTTAGGAAAGAAATAAATAAGAAAGTTGTCTATTTCTACTCTGTGTGTGTTTTGCACCTGAAAGCTACATATGTGGCTGATAAGTACGAAATAAAACCGACTCTCAGTTTCTGGATTGCAGATTTTGCGCATTACATTGATATGTTAACCACAAGGTTAATTTCCCTTCTCTGATTTTGACACCAAAAAGGTAAGAACCATGATAAACATCAAATTTGTTAAAATAATGCATTTTTGTTAATTTTCATTCGATATATTTAAAGTTTTCTATCATCAGTAACTCCTACCTCTTCAACATGTAATTAAAACGTCTTTCACAAAATTTGTTTAAATGAATTACATACATGTACATGTACTAGGAATCTTCTAATACTTAAAATTTTTATTCTGACCAAATTTTTCCTAAAATTGAAGGACAGCGCATGGGAAATGATTAAACAATTTCAGGGCTAAATCAATCCCTTATCTAAACAGCTCCTTTTTGCCCTAATGAATATTCACAATGAATGCACTTGTGACGTATAAAACATTGAATCAACGGGTCAGGGTCATTGGGTATGGGGTTTGGGTGTGTATTACAGTAAAATTATGTGTAAATACTGCAAAAAACAGCAATTTTTGGCAAAATCTAGGGAGGAGGCTGAACTCCCCATTCTTGTTTACTGTAAACATGGTTATCTTTGCTGGGGAAAAATTTCGCGATCAAGACATTACGTGTGGGGGAAATGTTTGTGATAAAGATGTCTTTCGATTGTAAGAATGCAGCGGGGATATTTTCGTGTGGGGGAAATTTTCGTGAAGTCCCTTGATTCACAAAAAACACGAAAATTACCGCCACACGATCATTTCCATGTTTACAGTAGATCCATGTTTGTGGATCTTTTGAATACACCAAACGGGTAACTATATGTATATCTCTCTTTTCTGCCCATTGAATCATTTGGTACAAAATTACTTCAAATCATGCTATATATATTCATTTTAAAGCAGTTTTAAAAGATGTCTCCCTTACATTCAGTGCAATGGTTTCAATTGTACAACTGTTTTCTTTATACAAGGTGTCTTTTAAAAATCATAAATAATACACAATAAAATTCTGAATGTTCCATTTCAATCATTGTTTTAATCTTTAAGGATTACAACCTCTCCATCATAAACATTGAGAAGACAATTAGACACACCAAGAGTCATTCTGCTGTTGTCTCAAAATTTCCAACGCTCTCATCTAGTGATGGGAAATCGGTTCAGAATCATAATCGATAACCTGTCAGAATTGGTAGGTCTGTCCGATGCAATTCTACCAATTAAAATCTGTATATTATATTTTTCTCAAATTTACCTTTTTTTTTCATGTTAAAGATAGATTTTTAATTACTGACCAATAATATAAATCAAACATAATTAAAGTAATCAAGAATGCATGAAAATATCCCCCTTATCCCTTTTGCATTGTTTCATTTTAAAAAATGCATGAAATGTATAAAATTCAATCCTTCTCAGTAATGCTTATTGTGCAGTGGAAGATAGGGGAGGGAGGGGGGGGGGGGGTCATAATTGAAAGTATATGTGAACATAAACAGTAACATCAAACATTATGTTTAACAATTCTCAATAAAATGATAAAATCAGTTTACCTTAAAAATTTACCAGAATTGAAGAACTGGTCAGAGAAATATATGTCCAGTGTGAAGATTATCATTAATGCTTTTCCTTTTATAATTTTCTCTCTAATTTCATGCTACTAGCTTCTGTCACTCTACAATATTTATAACACTCATTTTTGTGGGCTAATTAATTGGAAATAATTTTTGACCATTGGACAGAATTTCTTTTGATGTCTCAGCGGCAGCCCCTCCTCTGTTTTTCACACTATCGATTATTTAACGTCCAAACCGATGATCGAAATGGGATGACTTCAACATGCTGCTTATCAATTGTAATCAAATTGGGAACTCATTCAGTTTTTAGTGACGTGTTCATGATTTCTTAACTCAGCCAATTTACCTTGTGGAATGATAAAATAAGTCTATGTAGAAATCCAAGTTTAGTCTGTAAACTCTATGGTTTTAATTAATCATTTTTATCAGCCATTATAATGTTGGATCAAATAATGAAAATGTGCTTAATTGTTCTCTCATTGTGTAGGATTCGCTGTGTTGTAATAATTTTTTGTGACAACCGCAAATTTCCACGCTCAACTTGATCATTTCATTCATGATTTTGACTGACCAAGTTACAGCACTGGATGTTGCCGCATACAAAGTGAAATTGAATTACTCTTTTGCAAATTGTGGGACTAGAAATTGATTGTTATAAATGGCCAATTAACAGTTTATAAAAAAGATGTGTGTATTATTTCCAAATTCTTCAGTCTAGAAATTGTTGTGCAAAAATCTTTGTTTAGATTCTAACTGCATGACTGTTTACGCTGATGTTTTCCGTAGCCATTTTGTTGGCCAAATCCGTGTTACAGTGATAAATCCATGTAGAAATCGTGTTTCTTGCAGAATGGTTTTAAAATATCCAGTCATGTATTAATTCAGGATCATGCAAATGGCACATAATATATAACACTAAATGCACTGCCAAATATTTACATTACTAGTAGATTCCCAATGTTAAACGCCCATTAGGCAACTAGAATTATATTCCAATAACTTGGGTTGCTCACGTGCAAGTTTTGCATGTAGGGAGACTTTACCAACGTTCAAATACATTTGACACTAAAACAACCAAAATATGCGAAGTGCATGCAAATAAAAATGACCTATATTTAGAATAAATGTAAGTATAAGTAATGACTGTCTTACTTTTGGTGTTCATGGGAGTATAATTCTGGTTGGACACGTGCAAATTTTCCGATTCGCGATTCACGGAATTTGCACGTGTCCAACCAGAATTATACACCCATGAACACCAAAAGTAAGACAGTCATTTCTTAAATGTTCAGGGAAGTTGACCTCACTGTGTGTGACCATGCTTTGCTTCATATCACATGTTTACAAAGAGTTGTAGAACTTTGCAAAAATGAGCGGCAAATTCAAATTACTAATTTGATATAACTTTATAATCATAATTAATATTCATAACTACTGCTTTCAAAATAAATCTGATGATTGTATAAAGAATAATAATAATATTGTTTTCATGAGATATCTGAACTTGAAATTTTATCATATTTGAAATTTATTTATTACTTTTACATTCAGACTAGATTTTAAGAACCCTCATAAATTCCATGGATAAATCATCAAAGTTTGATTCCCTTCTTCTCTGAGTATAAAAACAAGTGTCACTCAGGACATTCATCCTTTGAATTTCATTCCGAAAAAGTGGGGGGAGGGGTGTCCAGCATGTTGTTTTTAGAAAAAAATATATGTTAAACAAGGAAAAAAACCTAGCTTTTTATGCCCCTATAATTGGAGATTTGGGGGCAAATAGTTTTTGGCATGTTCATTTGTCTGTTTGTCCACAAAAGTTTTAACCTTGGCCATATTTTTGGAATGGTTAGTGATAGGGCTTTCATATTCTTTGTGACAAGACCTTTTCATGAATACCAAAATTTTTTACCTTGGGACCTTGGAAATTTGACCTACTTTTGAAAAAAAAACTTTAACCTTGGCGATAACTTTACTTTTGAAAAAACTTTAACCTTGGCGATAACTTTTGAATGGCGAGCGATAGGGCTTTAATATTTCTCATGTGTATTCTTTGTGAAAAGATATTTCCATGAATTCCAAAATTTTTGACCTTGACCTTGAAGATTGACGTACTTTTGAAAATCTTTAACCTTGGTGATACCTTTTGAATGGTGAGTGATTGGGCTTTCATATTTCACGTATGTATTCCTTCTGACAAGATCCTTCCATGGATACCAAAATTGTTTACCTTGTGACCTTGACCTTGGAGTATGAAATACTTTTTTCATTACAGCTGTTTTACTATCAAAGATGCTAACAGGGGCATTCGTGTTTCACAAACACATGTTTTTCTTTTTTTCGAATTTCAGGGTTCTGCGATTGAAAGAACAGAACGTTTCAGGTCGCATTTCACACAGAACTCGAAGTTCACTGTTAATGCTGCGCTAATGGTATACCATGGATACAAATGGTGTTATTACTTAACTTTGGCCTTGCCTTTTGTTTCTTTCAATGAATAAAGCATAGCCATCTCTATAATTCCGTTATCGGAACCCGTTACGGGCATCTAGAGTTATGTCTGTCAGAGTTACAATTGTCAGGAGGTTTTAAAGCCTCTGTCAGCTTGATAGTTTTGACTGTAGATTGTGGTGTTTTTTTCTAATAATTTTTCTTCTCCATAATTGAATTTCTGGGTTATTCTGTCACAGGTTTGCATTAAATTAAATGCTTATAAGTTAAAGTTATTTTAAAAACACTGTGGGTTACAAACCTAACTCATTTTGTCTCATTTTTTATCACTTGAAAATGGGCAAAACAAGTCAATGTATTACCATGGCAACCATTACATGTAGGTATGAAAATTATGTCAATTTTGAATATAGGTCTTATTCTGACCAAAATTTATCAAAATGAATAAAATCTAAGGTGGTCATTTGAACACCCCTATAAAATTCTTTGGTTTTTACAGAGAATGGCTCTTTAAAAAAACATTCCTGAAAAGAAATTCACTGAAATAAGCAGTGCAATGTGTATATCATACTTAATTTTCAGCTGTAAACTTGTATTCACCTTTAAGGTGGTTCGGGTATCGTGTGACGTCATCCCCTAATTCCAAAATATATGATCATTATGTAGTTTTGCCTTATTTGTTTTCAGATTATGAAAGTATTATTTTTGAAAAAAATCAAATTATGTTTGAAGAATAGAATAATAAATCCTTCAATTTGTTGAACTGTTTTGTTTGTAATATGGATTTTTCACATATCACACTGGCTAAAAACCCATTTCTGTACCTAAATTGCAATAGCATTAAAAGTAATCGTTGAAACTTTGTATACCAGGGACTTATAATTTGTTTCACCCTCAAAACATAAAATTTAATGATGAAAAAGGTACCATGCGGGGGATAATTTTGATTACAGGGCATTTGAATCAGGTCCATGACAAATAATAACATCAAATAGCAGCTCGCAAATTGTGATATTTATTACCATTTAGTCGTTATTTCTCAAAATGTTACAGTTGTCTTGTCTTCTACTGCTAATACTGTGTGGCTACAATTCTTAAACTAGCCTAATTGTTGAGACAAGTGGACTTTAGATATCTTATATTCATTTTTATTCGGTTTCCCTTTGACATAAACTAAATGTGGGCAAAATACTATTAGGACTTCACGTAAAAAATTTAAGTATTTTAAAAACCCTAGAGATTCCCTGTACTATACATATATTTAAATTTGTACATTTTAGATGATTTGAAGGTAGAATTTTAGTATAGATAAAAAAATAAAGCTAGTTTGACCATTAAAACTGTGTCAAAATAACAATACTCGAACTGCCTTATGTAAATCAACACATATTAAAACAAGAATAAATAAGCCACAATACTTTTGGCTGGGAACTTCTAGCTTAGATTCTGTTTTATATCTACCCATTGTAGGCTCATAAACACAACTGCTTTAAAGATGGGCTTATTGCTTTTGTATTTTCATATAATGTTAGACCTGAAACAGTGTACATATAAACCACATAGAAATAAATTAATGATTCCTTAAGGCATTGACTCTCTAGTCACAAAGTAATATCGCTTGCTGATATTTATATACTTTTTTTACAGCAGCTCTAGATTAAAGCTCTTACATTTTATGTTGCAGATTCAGTACATGCTGATATTAATAATGAATTAACTACTGTCCACACAGTTCACTTCAGAAGTCAGAAAATTGAACTTTACTTTGTCGGCATATTTTCCGATTAAAATTTATATAGAGGGATAGATCTGAAACTCGCATAACTAACAGTGAATGATATATGTCTGTACGACCAATACTATGCTCACAGTGAAAGAAAATGATTTTAGATGGGGAGATTTTTATGTTAATTTTACCATGGCGTCGACGTTCTCCAAAGACTAAACGTTAAACATTGGCGACATCGCACTAAAATAAACATAGAAAACTCCCTATGTATAACTATTTTCTTTCACTGTGAGCGTAATATTAGTCGTAGGTACACATATCACACACCATTAGTTATGAGAGTTCGAGATCTATCCCCCTATATAATTTTTTATCGCAAAATTTACCGACAAAGTAGAAAAAACTTCCAATTTTCTGATTTCTGAAGTGAGCTGCGTGGACAGTAATCACCATTTGTATGGCAATTAGGGATGATTCATTATGCTTCATAATTACTTAATCAACAGGTGGAGGAACTGGGTCATATCTATAAGCAAGCCATTGATGAGGGGAAAATTTGTGATAATTCCAAGGTTTCATATATAGCTTCAATCATTCAATGACTTGATATTCTTTTGTGGCATTTTGGTTTCTTTTTTGTTCCCTTTTCTCAATTAGAATTGCTTGTTTTGCTGCATGGTTTTTTTTTTCTTTCTAGTTTCCTTGACATGTAGCATAAAAATTCAAAACAGAATTGTTTCCCATTTCAAAAAATTGTTTAATTTTGTCTATTTTTTACTAACAATAACTTTCATATTAATCTGTAAATGTTCTTTCTTGGATGAAAATACAGAAAACATAACCTAGCAATATATATCTGTATTTTGCTTTTCATTTGCATTTTCTTTGCTCTTATTGATGTTTTTTGCTGATGTCCATCAATTATTGGTTTCATTTTCATTCCATTCATTTCATATACATATTCAGTAGGTTTTGTGTCTTGCTTTGGACTTTGCCTTGGGGTTTGAATGGAGACCTTTCTTTCTTTTACTTTAATTTCCGTCAAGAATTTTAGAAAAGTAAATAATAGAAATTTTATCTCTCTAGGGTTTAAAAAATTCTGTATTTACCATAAATTCAGAGCTCTGCTTTATCACTTTGTTGTTGGCATTTCCTTGTTGTACATTTAATTATAGGAACCTCGGAGAGGGGCATGGTAGAAAGTAAACCTTTGTCTATCTGATATCACATTGATATAGCTATGATAGGATGTTTGGTTCTGCTCACTACAACAAAACTTTCGGACAAAGAAAAAAAGGCAACAGTGATGAATTTTGTCCCCTTTGGCGTAATGTTTGAACATGCATTATTACATGTTCAGCAAAAACCATGAGCAATACCAAATATTTCATTTTTAGCTCTACTGGTCTCAGACCAGTCGAGCTTATGCGATCACCCTTTGTCCGTCTGTCTGTCTGTCCGTCTGTCCGTAAACAATTCTTGTCCGGACAACTCCTCTGAAACTGTTAGAGATAGAAAGTTAATTCTTTTTACATTTTACTTGGACCATGGTCTAGTTGTGCACCTGACATTTAGTTTCAGTCCCTGACCCCCAGGGTCTTATAAAATGGGCGTGGTCATTAAATTCTATGTAATCTTGTCCGGACAACTCCTCTGACACTATAAATGATGGAGACTTAATTCTTTTTGCAATGTGATGGGTCTGTGGTCTTGTTGTGCACCTGATATTTTGTTTGAGCCCCTGACCCCCAGGGTCTTAGAAATGGTTGTGGTCATTTTCTCCTATATAACTCTATGTAACCTTGTGTTCGCAACTCCTCTGACACTATAAATGATGAAGACTTAAATCTTTTTGCAATATGATGGGTCTGTGGTCTTGTTGTGATCCTGATATTTTGTTTGAGCCCCTGACTCCCAGGGTCTTAGAAATGGGTGTGGTCATTTTCTCCTATATAACTCTATGTGATCTTGTGCTCGCAACTTCTCTGACACTATAAATGATGGAGACTTAATTCTTTTTGCAATATGATTAGTCTGTAGTCTAGTTGTGCACCTGATATTTTGTTTGAGCCCCTGACCCCCAGGGTCTTATAAGTGGGTGTGGTCATTTTCTCCTATATAACTCTATGTGATCTTGTGCTCACAACTCCTCTGACACTATAAATGATGGAGACTTAATTCTGTTTGCAATGTGATGGGTCTATGGTCTAGTTGTGCACATGATATTTTGTTTGAGCCCCTGACCCCCAGGGTCTTAGAAATGGGTGTGGTCATTTTCTCCTATATAACTCTATGTAATCTTGTGCTCGCAACTCCTCTGACACTATTAATGATGGAGACTAAATTCTTATTGCAATATGATGGGTCTCTGGTCTAGCTGTGCACCTGATATTATGTTTTAGCCCCTGAACCTTAGAGTCTCAGAAATGGGTGTGGTCATTTTCTCCTATATAACTCTTCGTAATCTTGTGTTAGCAACTCCTCTGACACTATAAATGACGGAGACTTAATTCTTTTTGCAATGTGATAGATCTGTGGTCTGGTTGTGCACCTGATATAATTTGTTTGAGCCCCTGACCCCCAGGGTCTTAGAAATAGTTGTGGTCATTTTCTCCTATATAACTCTATGTAATCTTGTGGTTGCAATTCCTTTGACACTATAAATGATGAAGACTTAATTCTTTTTGCAATATGATGGGTCTATTGTCTTGTTGTGCACCTGATATTATGTTTGAGCCCCTGACCCCCAGGGTCTTAGAAATGGGTGTGGTTATTTTCTCCTATATAACTCTATATAATCTTGTGCTCGCAACTCCTCTGACAATATAAATGATGGAGACTTAATTCTTTTTGCAATATGATGGGTCTGTGGTCTTGTTGTGCACCTGATATTTTGTTTGAGCCCCTGACCCCCAGGGTCTTAGAAATGGGTGTGGTCATTTTCTCCTATATAACTCTATGTAATCTTGTGCTCGCAACTCCTCTGACACTATAAATGATGGAGACTTGATTCTTTTTGCAATGTGATGGGTCTGTGGTCTTGTTGTTCTGATATTTTGTTTGAGCCCCTGACCCCCAGGGTCATAGAAATGGGTGTGGTCATTTTCTCCTATATAACTCTATGTAATCTTGTACTCACAACTCCTCTGACACTATTAATGATGGAGACTAAATTCTTATTGCAATATTATGGGTCTCTGGTCTAGTTATGCACCTGATATTATGTTTTAGCCCCTAACCCTTAGGGTCTCAGAAATGGGTGTGGTCATTTTCTCCTATATAAGTTAATGTAATCTTGTGCTTGCAACTCCTCTGACACTATAAATGATGTAGAATTAATTCTTTTTGCAATGATTGGTCTGTGGCATAGTTGTGTACCTGATATTTTGTTTTAGCCCTATACCCCCAGGGTCTTTGAAAATCGGTGTGGTAATTTTTCCTATATAGTTGTGCTCTCTACTCGTTTAAAGCTATTAATGATGGGGAGTTAATTCTTTATCAGATATTATGGATCTGTAGTCTTGATGTGTCATTGATAGTTCATTTGAGCTAGCAGCCCTTGGCCCCTAGGATCTTGGAAAATGGGTGTGACATTCTTTTTAGATATACTTTATCTCGGATATTATGAATTATATGAGTGCTATTATAGTTGCAGTATAATGGATATGTAGTTTTGTCATGCTACTTATAATTTGTTAGAGCGCCTGCTCCCTATGGTCTTGGTTTAAAAAAAAAAGAAAGGAAATTGATGTTTTAGAAAAAACAACCAGGAGAGCTACAGTCTTGTCAGAGACTTCTGGTTTTGAATTAGATTAAAATATCATTAAGCAGTCATGGTCATGTTTTAATGTCTAGAGGTATAGAATTTTGTCATAATTGTACTCCTCTTGTGTGCTTGATTGGAAAGGAATTGAGAGTATGTGTAGGTTAAGTTAACCAAAAACTACCTGCAAACAAGGAATGTAAATTTTTTTCTTCCATATATTTTTGTATGTATAGAATTAAAAATTTCTTTTTTAATGAATGCATCATATAACACTAAAATTCTATCTGTTTTGAAGTTTTTTTTCAAATTTGAACTTACAATTTTTAATATTTCACCTCATCCATTTTGAGTCATTCTTCCAAACCTTACATACTGTATATTGATAATTCCTTTTTAATTTTTTTTTGTGTAAAAGATTAAAAAAAATATATAGATAAAAGATAGCTGTACACAATGAATCGTCTTACTTATAGTTTAGCATTTTCTAAATCTATTTATAGGTTCTAAATCTATTTATAGGTTGACATAGCAAAGAATGCATTTCACCAAGAGGCTTCCATAGATGATGAGGAAGAGGAGGAAGAAAGAGAGGCATCACCTAAAACTGTGGGACATAATATCTACATTCTGGCTACGCAGGTTCACTTATAGTTCATTATTTGCATTTTATTTCCACATTTGCTAGGAAGAATTTTATAGGAAAAGTAGAAACTTGATGTATGTGACTGCAGATGTGTAATTTTATTGAATGGATTTGAATTTTATGAAGCAGTTCTAGCCTCATCATATGCAGAACAAGAGTTTAGTAATTTGAATCAGAGCAAGCCAAGAAGGAAGGTAGCTTTTGAAGTAGCGACTAGTTGATGCAAGTTTATCATGCATATATATATAGTTGTGTATTACCCGTGTTACAGCTATCACAGCACAATGAGGCCCTATCTATCATGTTAAAGCCTAGTGGAGACCTTTGGGGTGATCAGGCACTGGAATATTACGAGAAACATACAGCACAAATAGAGGTAGGTACAATCTCTTTACCATTTCTTTATATTGTAAAAGATATTAAAGGTGAGATTGGAGAAATACAGATTCAAATTTGCTGGTTCATCAAGATGCTTTATTAATAGCTGACCTTCTTTGCTGATTCATCAAGTAACCCTTCACTGCTGATTTATCAAGATTCTTTAATAATAGCCTCTCTTCAATTCATTTGAACAAAAATAATGACTTTGCATATTTCTTTATGTACACATTCTGTCTATCTTTATATTCTGTCTTTATGATATGTAAACGTTCTGTCTATCTTTAATACATGTATCACAGTATGTCATCTAATACTTTTACCCACAGATTGTACGACAAGATCGTACAATGGAGAAGATAGTGTTTCCTATCCCTGAGATCTGTGAGTACCTGACAGAGGAGACCAAGACACGGGTTTACCACACCACAGACAGGGACGAACAAGGCAGTAAAGTCTCGGACTTCTTTGATAAGGCAGAGGACATGTTTGCCGAGATGAGATGGCAGAAAAAGCTCAGAGGTAAATATGTACAGAGTAAATTATAGTACTGAATAATGTTAATATAAATTGCTGATTCATTCAGCATTCCTGAATTTAAAATCACCTCTAAAATCAGGTAAATTTGCCAGTTAGCGAACCACTCACTTCATACTGAATATCTTATTTTAACATTGTAATAGAGCCGTCCCATAGGAAATTCAACAAAGTGGCAATAATTACGTCACAGAGAAATCGCTGCACAAACGACATCATCGATTATGCGCATTTAACGTTGCTTCGTTTAATCTATTTACAAAAGTTCATCATGCGTTCACGTCAAAACACTCTACTAAACATTTCATGTGGAACTTTAAGATACCATGATAATGAGATCCCGATTAAACTGGTAATATTTTACGATAAAATGACAAAGTCCATAATCTTTGCTACTCACTTTCTTCACTGTAGTTACCGTAACAATACGAGAAATAGGTATGTGCAGCACGTTTTCTTCTTTCGATTTTCTTTCTTTCTTTTTTTTCTTTTTTTTTTTTTTTTTTGCGCCCGCGCGCGATCTCAAAGTTAATTGTTAATTTTCATCAAAGTAACAAATATAACAATGCTCGGATTTTAAGTGATTAGGAATCTAGCAAAACAAATTAAAAAAGAGAAAATAAATAGATACATATAAATTAATTAAGCCTTATGAAAACGGGTGAGAATTGTCAAAGTAACCTTCAGTATTGACATAAACTCGCAGCAAAACTTGGTTTCATCCACGCATTCAAGATGTACCAAAATTTTAAAGAAAAGTTCGAAAAATATGCAAAGAGATTCAAAATTGTTTTCTCCGAAATCGGTCATATCCTAAATTTAAGTTTTTTAGCTCTACTGGTCTCGGACAAGTCGAGCTTATGCGATCACTCTTTATCCGGTGTCTGTCCGTCCATCCGTAAACAATTCTTATGCCTGCATCTCCTCTAAAACCATTAGAGATAGAAAGTTAATTATTTTTGCATTTTACTTGGTTTATAGTCTAGTTGTGCACCTGACATTTGGTTTCTGTCCTAGACCCCAAGGGTCTTAGAGAATGGGTGTGGTTCTGTAAAATTCTATGTAATTTTGTGCCTGCAACTTTTCTAAAATCACTTGAGATAGAAAGTTAATTCATTTAGCATTTTATTTTGGCTATGGTGTAGTTGTGCACCTGACATTTTGTTTTTGCCCTAGACCCCTAGGGTCCTATAAAATGGGTGTGGTTTTGCCCTCAACTCCTCTGAAACCATTAGAGGAAGGAAGTTAATTCTTTTTACATTTTACTTTGTCCATGGTTTAGTTGTGCAACTGACATTTGGTTTCTGTCCTAGACCCCTAGGGTCTTAGAGAATGGGTGTGGAAATTTTCTTCCATTAAATTTTATGTGATTTTGTATCGGAAACTCCTATGAAACCATTAAAGATACAAAGTTAATTCTTTTTGCATTTTATTTAGTCTATGGTTTAGTTGTACACCTGACTTTCTGTTTCTGCCCTAAACCCCCAGGCTCCTGGAAAATGGGTGTGGTCACTTTCTTCTATATAACTCATTGAAATCTTGTGCCCTCAGCTCCTAGAAAACCATAAGAGGTAGAAAATTCATTCTTTGTGCATTGTCCATAGTCTATTTGTTCACCTGACATTTGGTTTCTGCCCTAGACCCCCAGGGTCTTAGAAAATGGGAGTTGCCATTTTCTCTTATATACGTGTACTGATGCAATCTTTTGCCCTCAACTCCTCTGAAACCACTAGCGGTGATGATTTTCCTTCGATATTTATTGAATTTCTGCTATTTCAGATACCAGAAATCGATATTTTCAATAGGTTTCCGATATCTCAATAAATTACAATTTTTCAGAGATTCCTTTCCTATTTTGTATGAGTAAAGTTTTTCGATTATTTTAGTCTCGGCATAGGGATTTGAACAAAGTATAGTATTCTACAAAATTAAGTTTAATCTTCCTTTCGATAGACAGCACACAATCTTATATCAAAATTAATTCTAATCAATTCAAGAAAAGGATGCATAAAACTTTCTCGGATTGTTTAAGTTTATTTGTTTACACCGAGGCTGCAAGGTTGAAGGCGTGCTTCGCCGAATCGACAAATAATCCGTACTTTAGACCTTTCAAACATTTGAATTTGACAATAACCACTAAATTCTGAAGGAGATATGATGTTATTTCACCAAAAGTAATAGCATTATCTATAATGATTTGAATAATTTATTTTAAAAAGATAAAGATAAGATTAAGTGCGAAGGCCTCATTCGCTTTCAAGAGTTCTCGCTCTTTAACATGTACGTTAAAAATATGTGAGAGATTGGGCCAGGGACTTCGAAAAGAGAAGAAAAACTTTATCTTCTCTTTTCGAAGTCCCCAGCCCAATCGCTAAAACTTTTGGGAAAGGCTAGAAAATGTCGTTTCTCGGGAAGCAATTAAAGATTGATTATTGATAGATATACGGCGTATGGAATTGTACTGTGAATTAGTAGTGTAACTCCGTCTTAAATCAGATGGCTAGGCGAGGGTTCATTGGACAGTATAAATAAATGTTGTATGAATCTCAAGTACTTCGCATTTCCTCTAAAGTTCTCCGTGCATTCTTAAATTTGCTGTTTTTATATTCTCACAAAGCAAATACTGCCAGCAAAATGTTATTTCTTTGCCCGAAAAAGTTTGTTCCTAAGATTTCCTCTCTACTGTATGGGTCTCTGCAAAAGTTAGATCGTCCCATAAGAAATTTGGTATCTATCACAACCAGGAACGTATATAAAGGAATCCTTAACTGACCCCTAACTAACCAAGTCTTTTTATAAAAGCCAACTTTTTCTTCAATTTGATAATGATAAAGATGCAAATATCAGAGCAGTTTTGAAAAAAAAAAGATTTGCAATCCCTCTCTTAGAAAAAATTTGAAATCTCTAATTGATCAAATTGGTAACAGCGGACAGTTAATTATTGAGATAATAATTCATGATTAAAATCAAATGCATTCATATTAAAAATAATCATGTTTTTACAGTCACTATGAATAAGAAGTCTGTTATTTTTTTTTTTTTTTTTTTTTTGAAAGAAAAAAAAAACCAACGATTATTGCAATGCCTGACTGACCGTCATAAGACTTTTTTCGCCATTTTCTCCATATTGCTTTAATTTTTACAGGAGACCTCAGATTATTATGCTTTCAAAGCCACAAACACTTGTCATCAATTTCTTGTTCATAATAGTTATAATTTAGAGTATTATAGAAAATGACTTGGAGTAATCAAGAAATTTAGAAACTATTGAAGGGATTGCCGGGGTTCTCACTCGTTCATAGGGGGGGGGGGGGGGTTTGTAGTTCATACATACATTTTAACCCCAAAAGAAGGGTGATACTATAGGCAGCAGAAACCCCTATCAACTTCCTTCATACTCCCCCACGGTCCCACCCCATTCTGAGTTTCAGCTGTAAATTCCAGGGGCAGATCCACTGTTAGATGTTGGGGAGGATCGAGGGGGGAGAGCAAAATTATAATGCTCTATTTACATGAAAATAAGGCAAAACATGTAAACTTTTGAAAATTGTTTAATACTCTTTAATACATTTCATTGAGAATTTATCATGCTGCAGCTTTGTACACTGTACCCACAAGAATGGCTTCAGCTCAGATAATCCAAACATCACCAGACTCACCAGGCAAATCTGATGAAATTTGCAGTGGTCTGGTGAATTATTTCAACTTTTTCTTATTATAGCGACCTTGAACTCTATATAAGTATTCATTTCGACATTGAATACTACAAGTAAACTTACATGAGAGTTTTTAAAGTGAACAGCTGAATGGTATGTCATAAATGGATCTACACGTATTTAGAAAGAAAATTGTCCGACAGGCAGTAATTTGTCACTTTAGGGCAGTTATATATTGATTATGATGTTCTGAAATTTGTATTCTTTAAAAAGAAAGAATGATCTTTGGTATATGTGACTGGTTTTGATTTTTTTCCCCCTCGTAATTGAAGAATTATGACTAATTTGAGGGAATGAGGAAAACTTTCCAGTAGAGCTTCAGTCTCGTCAGAGACTCTGGTTTTAATTTAGTTTTGTTTGTTTGGATTTGATTTTTTTACACGCACTATATTTCGAGAACTGCAAATCTTGACACAGCAACATCTATGGATCGGAAATTATTGATTTGATGAAAAAGCTTAAAATTATCCTTGTTTTCTTTTTATTTACCCTGAACACTGAAGTTCATTATGAAAAACAATGATAAATACACAGTGCAGTTTGGGGAGGTTACGTGCGCTTTGTTTTTTCTGAAGACGTTAGGAAAGAAGTGGTAAGAGTACAAAAGGAGTGTGTCCACGCACGTTGTTGTACGGTTATATAGATGTTACTTGCATCATATGCTGTGCACATAGTTAGTGTGCTGTACGTACTGACAACGTGCGTGCAACTTGCTGACAACATACTTTCCTTGTACGTCTGCCGCGTTGTAAGGATGTCACACTTACACATACTGCTTACAGGGTTCCTTACATGTACTTCCTTACGTGACAAGTGCATTGTACGCGCGTGTTGTACGTCTTGATGCATCTGTAGACCGTATCAGACCTAACGCAGAAAAAGTTCTGCTTACACTGAAATGCTACATCCTATCTACGTGCTCCCAAGTAAATATGGAGGCCGTACAGAACACTACTGCCAATGCACCGACTGCGTACTGATCCTCAAAGTTTGCCCACGTTTTTGCATGTAGACAGCAAGTACTTGCACATACGGTGGTTTTTATTGAAATTCAAACGTAACGCAAATTAGATAAAACTTTGTTTTTGTTTGAAAGAAAGGGGAAGATGGGGGTCTTTGAGCACTCATGATAATAAAGGGGAATATTTAATGCATAAAACTTGACAAGAACCTACGCTAATATCCCTATAACGTCTGGCATTATAGTTATAATCATAGATGGTTTTCAAGTATAGTCAAATGATGTATTTTTATAATTTACATTTTAGATTGCATTATTCTACTTGACAAATAATTCACCCTATAGATAGAAATTTAGAAACCCATTGGACAACTCTGCTTTATAGGAGTAGCTAAGTAAGCTATCCAGAATGCCTGTATATTTCAAATTTTGTAATGTATCCTTTCCTTCATGATTAACAGGGGTGGGGTTGAATCCGCTTATGGTAATTTGCTTTTTATGTATTAATTTTTTTTAAACATAGAATGTACATATACATCATCCCTTTGGATAAGCGAATAAGATAACTGGCGTCTCCAAAATAAAATTGAAAAGAAAATTATGGGAATGCATAATCAAAAATTTAATATCAAGATGAGTATCCGCCATATGAGACGCTTGAATTCTTATAAATTGTCAACATTATTTTAGTGGAGTCAATAACTGGGACCGACTCAAAATTTACGTCTGTCACTAGCGAGTACACCTTTCAACAAACCAGAAGTCTCTGACGAGACTATAGTTCTCCTGCTTGTTTTGTTTTATTCATTCATTTACAAGTGAATAAGATACATACACATGAATATCACTTTCCATTTTTTTCAAACCAAAGACAATAGGGAGCAGGCGCTCTAACAAATTAGAAGTAGCACACAAAAGAACATACATGTATCTATTAGACTGCAATCAGAATATCACTCATATAATTCAGCATAAACACTTAACCAATGACCTAATGGAGGAATCGTGAAAAAAGCGCATATGACCTATCCTCCCTATTACAATTGTCTATTACAATATAGTATTTCAAAAAAGATGCCACATCCATTTTCCAAGATCCTAGGGACCAGGGGCTGCTGGCTCAAATTAGCTATCAATGACACAACAAGACTACAGATCCATCTGATCATATTGCATGAAGAATAACTCTCCATCATTGTTAACTTTAGAAGAGTTGAGAGCACAATTATAAATAGCAAAACATTACCACAACCATTTTTTAAAACCCTGGGGTCAGGGGCTCAAACAAAATATCAGGTGCACAACAAAACCACAGACCAATCATATTGCAAAAAGAATTTTAAAAAAGTCTCCATCATTTATAGTGTCAGAGGAGTTGCGAGCATAAGATAACATAGAGTTATATCTGAGAAAATGACCACACCCATTTCCTTAGACCCTGGGATCCAGGGTCTCAAACAAAATATCAGGTGCACAACTAGACCACAGACCTATCATATTGCAAAAAGAGTTAAGTCTCCATTACTTATAGTATCAGAGGAGTTGCAAACAAAAGATAAAATAGAGTTATATAGGAAAAATGACCACACCCATACTTTCTATCTCCTATGGTTTCTGAGGAGTTGGGAGCACAAGAATTGTTTACGGACGGACGCCGGACAAGGGGTTATCACATAAGCTCGACTGGTCTGAGACCAGTAGAGCTAATAAATGTATAGGATATATTAATGATTTTGTTATTCACGTTCTAGTTCCGAATATTCAATCAATAAATTCGAAAAATATGTTTTCCTAAATTAAGATTTTAGATACTTTTTTAATAGTTGTACAATTTCTTCCGTCAATCTATATAAAGTTAGTACATTTAGTAGAATGGAGGGATCTTCAACACGATTCGATTGTAGCACAAACAGCAAAACTCTGAAAACCTCTTGTTCATGTAAGTGTAGCAGTATTTATAAGTACAAACTGTACATTATCCCTGTTATTATCCCCAGGTCTTTTGTCTATCCAATTTGAATGATAAGTATTTAACAGTATTTGTGCATGGTCGCTTGAAAACGAAACAAATTCTAAACAAAACAATATCATATATATTACACATTTTCTTGAAATATCACATCAAAATGCTAGTTTCCATATGTAGCAATTCTATTTATAAATTATTTGATGATTAAGATGTGCATAACGATTGCATGTATACGATGACGTCATTGTAAAGCATTTCTGATTTACAAATATTTGCTTCGACCTTGTACTCATATGTCTTTAAGCAATAAAACTATCTTTTAAAACATTCCAACTTACTTCTATGTTTAGGATACCTTAAATGAACGGCTTTCCTGTGTACAGTGTGCTAGACCATGATTTATCAATTAGCTACACTCTTCAAATTGTGTAGTTTCAAATGCCTTCACAATAAGAACGTCATGACGTAAAAGTAATGTTGCATCGTACCTACCATTCCAATTTCAAAATCTGTTTTGATAAATTATTTTTTTCAAATAGTTGTATATTTGGTATCAAAATGATCGGAAAAGAACATATTATTTGAAAATGTGAAAAAGCAAAATTGTCAAAATTTTGCCATATTGTTGGTTTTCCTATGGGACGGCTCAATTATATTTCAGCCAATTCATACCTGTCGTGGTTCAGTAGTCACATGTCATTATGGAGTGGTATTGCCTTTAACTTTGCCGTCCTTCTCAACTTTATGGTAGCCATTTTCTATCCTTTCACCGAGGCCAAGAAAGGTAACTCTGAATTTTATGATTTTTTAAACACTTGTATGAACATTTCTAAATCATTATATACTTCATGAAACCTGACCATCTCAAGCAACTCATAATCGAGTATACAGTAGACTGAGACAAGTCAAATTGATTCTCATGTTAGTTTTAGCCTAAGATACAGATGATGAAAAATTGGGAGGATTTGGATGAGACAGATTGTACATGATATGCAATTTTCAACTTTACTGATATTTTGAAATTCTCCGACTTTTTCTGTGTCTATGTCTCAGACAAAACTATTACACAAAAAAACAAGTTTGTCCTCAGTCTTAGTATGTGATTGTGGACTTTTGAAAGAATTTGTAGCATAAATTATAAATTTACACTGTTTTCTTTTTACAGAGCTTGATCCGCGTTTATCAGGTTTAGTATGGACGTGTATGTTTGGATCTCTTGCCATTGTAATAACTGTAGGTGTAAATCCTACAGCCATACGCACTCTCATCATGTCTACCATACTGAGGTGTATATTCTCTGTAGGCCTAGAAGTCACTCTGTGGTTACTTGGTACACTGAACGTAAGTACATGTACTTAATCCAAAGATACTTTATATCATATTTAATGTTGTAGTGTGTTCTCACTTTGAAAGATGAATTACATGTTACTTAACCATTTAAATTACAAAAATTGATTGCATACTCAACTTGAGAGAAGAATTATGTGTACTCTACCATGTCCTATTTCATGTTTGAATGCATACTCACTTTTGAGGATCACTTAATGTAACTCTACCAATTCAAATTCAATGTTTAATTCCATAGTCACTAAATCCAAAGCAGAATTGAGTTAGTTTGTCCAATTGGTATGTACATGTAAATATTTATATGAATCATTTCTCATGTAATATTTATTTTACCCTTTCTCTTACCTTATAGGTTTTGAATAAAGCTATATACATCGTCAGCCTGATGGGGAATCAGGGCACGTTTACCAAATCTTTCCACCAGGTGGTCACCGACTTTAACTTTATGTACCATATAGCTTTCTTATCATTCTCTGTACTGGGACTCTGTGTACACGAGTTCTTCTACAGTATACTGGTATGTACATTTGTAAGTCTTTAGTGTAAAATATGATATATATTTATTATGATGTTGTTTGACAATTTAGGTCAAAGTAATCTTTTGATATGCAATATACTTTAGATACAGTTATACCTAAAAAGAGGGATTTGATTAGAGAAAAAAATTGTTACCAATAAAGAATATGTGATAACTAAGTTTGTTTAAGAAAAACGAAATTGTTAACCCTTCCTTGTTTTAGAAATATCTATTTCACTTGTACATACTGAAGTAGCCGCAGAAACGGCCAACAACACTTGGCTATTTGGCTGGTTTGGGTGCAACACAGCTTTAGCTTAAGGTCCTGTCACACAGCCATTTACGTATAATTTACAAATAATTCATGAATAAAATTTAGAAATCTGGATTTATACGTGGGAAAACGTGGAAAAAGTTCGATGTAATACTTGAAATTTTGACAGATGAATCTCACAAGAACGATGTAGAAACTATGCATAAACTAAGCATGAAGCACAAATATGTATATCTACAGAAAAGCCAATTTTGTGTTTAGTTCTAAGCGTTATATGCAATATATGAGTGATGCTTTTGCAATATATGCGTGTTTTACGTTTGAAAGGTTCGTTAATCATATGCAGACATGTGGAATGTGCATGAAAATCGCCAACTTTGCGTAAGAATCTCGTATTCATTGCGCACATGCACATATAAATTTAGGATGAATTGCATAATAACTGTGTAAAAACTAGGTTAATTACGCATAGAACGCTTTAATCCAAGAGGTCAAAAAATTTGAGCTGCTCAAAACCATTTTCCCA
Source organism: Pinctada fucata (assembly GCA_028142955.1). NCBI lineage: Eukaryota > Metazoa > Mollusca > Bivalvia > Pterioida > Pteriidae > Pinctada > Pinctada fucata. Next base: position 77,862,391 of record AP027102.1, read on the forward strand.
TATGTCTGCGTATTCTCATCCCGGACTCCACTCACTGTGCATAGCGATGAATGAAATGCGAATGAAACTTGCTTGAAATTTATTCAAAACTTATGAATTACATATATTTGCACATGGATACACATCTCCATGTTTCATCATGTTTGCCCCAAATTTTTGACATAGTTTATGCATAATTCATGCACAAGTGCTGTGTGACAGGGCCTTTATGGACATCTCTAATATAAAATGCATGCATGTATACTGATTTTGCATTTACATGTATTTAATTGGGTAAACAAGTTAGTCTATTACCCATCATCTTGTCTGTTATACATGTATGTTTTTGCAGGCCCTGGACATTGTGGTCAGAGAAGAGACATTACAGAATGTGATAAAATCAGTAACCAGAAACTGGCGGTCAATCGTCTTGACCGCTGTCCTGGCAGTTATCCTTATTTATCTATTCTCCATCGTTGGTTATGTCTGTTTCCAAGATGATTTCCTGATGGAGGTAGAACCATTAGTGATATCTGATGAATCAAGTAAGTCATATTTTACATTTTAAGGAAGTAAAATTGCAGAGGTGGCCAAGCATCATAAGACTGAACTCCCAAGAAGAGCTAAAGTCACACATTTAGTGTCAACATGTCAGTCTAGAATTTTCAAGTTTTCGGAGTTGTCGTTTCTTAATATCTTAAAGCAATGAATTTTAAATTTCACAATATTGCATTATCTTTTGACTAGAAGATCTGCACCTTTGTGAGTTACATACCTTTCTTTATATTACAGATTCCAATACCACTATGGATTATTGTACATCAGAAAACTGTAGTTCATTGTCAGACACTATGAAAAGTTATCTCTTACCAAAAGAAGGTGAACTTGATCAATTATTTTTTTAAAACACATACCTATATATGTGTTACCTGAATCAACATAATTGCAATGTCCACTATAATTAATTACAGTGTATAATGTTTTTAAATTTACTGTTACTTACTTTCTTTACATCACTGTATTTTGTATCTTTCACATCCCTGATGTTCAAAATGTACTTTTTAAGGTACCCAAATACTTAGAATTAATTCTTCCTTAGGCCATACAAAATTAATTAAATGTTCTTTGGATTTCCCGCACCATATTTTTCAAAATTCAAAAAATAATATAAAAATAAAATGCTCGCCCGCACCAATAAATTTCTGGCTCAAGAATTTTTTAGGGGCGGTTCTGATTTCTGCAAATTTTAAAGCTTCTAAATTCTCAGATTGTGCAAATTTCGAAGAAAATTATACTTTTTGTGTTTGAAAAATTTCGTCAGGAGCAAAATTTGTTGTCCCACATACATGGCACTGAAAGTCAAGGAGGGGGAATGTTCGAAAATCTTTTCCGTACTGCTATGTGCCAGGCTTCCTAGTCAAAAGATTCCTATGGTGATTCCTTTGTGAGTACGGAAAACATCAGAAATGTATTATTTCACTCGCTCGCACCTCAAAAGCTGCAATACTAAAAAAAAAATTATATTTTCGCTCGCTCTCTCCCTTTTTTCACAAGAAAATCCAAAGAACGTTTAATTAATTTGGTATGGCCTTAAACTCAGATGTAAATTACTATGTTAATGAGATCATTATTTGGAACAAAGAGTGAATAATAAATAGAGGACCATTCTTCAAAATAAGTGCTGATTTATTTTTCAAGCAATTAAAAATTCCCGTGCAAAATTTCGAGTCTAAAAAGTATCTTTTCATATAGATCGAAAAAATCATACTTTAGATTTGATAGGTCTGATATTGAAAGTTATTATTGAAAGTAAAAAATATTGAAAGTTATTATTAAAAGTTAAAAATATTTAAATTCATGCCTCTTTTTAATATAGTTGGAGAGGTCAGTGAGAATGGAAAGCAGCGTGTATGCGATTCCCTTATTATGTGTATTGCTACATCACTCAATCAAGGTCTGCGAAATGGTGGGGGTATAGGTGATATACTCAGGAAACCTGATATTAAGGTAGGTCAATACTTTAATGGCAATAAGCGTTACTACGTCACTAAATTACTAAATCAAGGTCTGCGTTATGTTGGGGGTATAGGTGATGTACTCCGGAAACCTGATGTTAAGGTAGGTCTTTATTTGTATGTGGTTATGATGGCCAGACCTGTTTATCTAACATTCTTTCGACTTCTAAGGTACCAAACAGAATATGTGTGAAAATTAGGGCTGAGCGGTTTTATCGCGGTACCGGTATATCGCGATACAAAGCTTCGCAATATGTACCACGGTATTTGTTTTCAAAAACCGGTTTTTGACGATATTATTTATTTTCATATTTTTTGTTGTTTCTTTGAAACTTTTGGGCGAAAGCGATCAGTTCTGCAATTTTCTGACTAGCCACTTTTATTTTATACATGACGAGGTGTCCGTTCTATGCTACACAGCAAAATAGATTTCAAGAAATAGGTAAAATAACGTTTCTTCGACCTTTAGAAACGCTCCGCAACACACTGCACATTGGTATACTAATTGCAAGAAAGACTTTATCATGTTAGCTTGATTCTTATATTTTGTTTATAGTACATGTATATATTTAGTTATGATTGTTTAAACGTACAATATAGTGGTGTCATTTTAAGTTTCCTAGTGACTTTTTGCACTGTCTGTCCGCGAGTGTCCGCCGTTGTCTCAGCAGAGTTATCACATTAATAGCTTCAAATAACTGGATGGATATTATTTTTTCAACCGGATATTCATGATATTCATGCATGTACATATGATTGGTCAAATTTGTCTGCACGTGTGCATCCATAATTACATCATGATGAAGACATTTTCAGATTTTAAAATAAAATTTTGAAAGGAAAATTGAGGTAGGAAAAAAAAAGACCTTAAGGACTCTCGATGTTACCGTATAAAAATATTGCAATATATATCGCAATATTTTTCCAAATATCGCAATATATCGCAATACACATTTGACCCGCAATACTCAGCCCTAGTGAAAATGTGTTATTCAGTGATTTGTTACTTTATTCTTGCAGGAACCTTTGTTTATAGCCCGCCTTTTCTACGACTTGGCTTTCTTCTTCCTTGTCATCATTATCGTCCTTAACCTCATCTTTGGTGTCATCATTGATACCTTCGCTGATCTCAGGAGTGAAAAACAGCAAAAAGATGAGGTCCTCAAAAATACATGCTTTGTTTGTGGTAAGACCCTCTGATTGGTGATTGTGAATTGCCGTAATTTGATATATATAAATCGAACAAAAAACTTTAAAAAGTTAAAAAAAAAAGACATACTGTTTGTGTTCTTATTTTAACTCGACCATATTTTACCGGAAATGAGCTGACATTATGGCATAATCATGAATTAGTGCCGTATCATTTTCTCATTAAACTGTAACTCATTACTTATACATGTATTGCGGGTATTAGAGTAGTTTTGTACTGGCACACTTGTGACAGAGTTTTCTTTGTGAAAATATGAATCCTGCTAAAATAAGAACACATACATGTACATGTACAATTATAAACCTATACAATGTTTATTACAGGTTTGAACCGCAGTGCCTTTGACAATAAGTCAGTGTCTTTCGAGGAGCATAAGACGAAGGAACATAACATGTGGCATTACCTTAACTTTATAGTGCTAGTCAAAGTCAAGGATCACACAGAATTTACTGGTCCTGAAAGCTATGTACATGCCATGGTCAAGGTAGGATCTTTTTTCTGGAATTTGTAATTCTTTCTAGCTAATGCATGTTTGTACACATGTGTATTGATAAGTATTTAATTTTCTTTAAGGTATCCCCTTTTCACCGAAATATTGCACATACATGTAGCTATCATCCTTTAAATATTCAATGTCAGAAATGTCAGTATGATTTAAAAATTTTCCATGATGAATATGGAAATTGGTCAGAGTACCAAATATTGGTAACTTGATGCACAAATTTGCCCCCAATCACTGCCTAATATAGATAGGTTATTTCCTCTTTAACTGACTTTGAACCCACCCATTCCTTACACACAGAGTTTCCAAACAAAGTTGAAGTATCCTAGATATGTTACTCATTGAAAATGTTCAATAGATAAATGTTGTATACCAGGAAATACCAGAAGAAATTCTACCATCAAAAATATTTTGAAAGTCACCCTAAAAGATGCAAGACATTGATAAAATTTCATAATTACCTACATTGCACAGGAGAAGAATTTAGATTGGTTTCCTAGGATGCAGGCCATGTCACTGACTGCAGATGAGACTGAGGGAGAACAGAATGAGCTACGTAACTTACAGGCACAACTGGACAGTACAAACAGACTGGTCAAAACTCTATCAAAGCAGCTTACTGAACTCAAAGATCAGGTAAAACTTGTTATGTGAAATGATATTGATTGAGCATATACAAAATGAATGTAGACACAGTCAGAATGACTTGTGATATCGTTACTGAACATCTTGCACCATTTTAAAATTATTACACTTTTGCCATTCATCAGAATATTCTGATTACAGTAACGCTAAGTTTTAACTAACCTTAAAAGATCAGTAAAAGTGTTTTTCATAAAGATAATTTTTTTGTTGAGTAAAGATTGAGTTATAAACTTTTGATGGAGAATAAACTTTTCTCACTTGTAAGCATGGACTCACTATAACCATGTTAATTACAGGTGTGTTTTACTATATTACCTTAATGAATATACATGTATATACTGTAAAAGATCAGTAAAAGTATTTTTCATAAAGATAATTTGTTTGTTCAGAATAGATTGAGTTGTAAACTTTTGATGGAAAATAATTTGTACTCAGTTGTAAGCATGGATTCACAACAGCCATATTCCTTATAACCAAAGAAGGTAGATACTGTTATGATAGAAATAGGAGTTTTACTGAATGAATATACATGTATGTATTGTTACTTCATTTAAGATGACAGAGCAGAGAAAACAGAAACAAAGGAAGGGATTCCTTCATTCAGCCACAGTCCCTAATCTTGTCAACAACATGTAACACTTTCCAATCGGGATTCCTGTTTTCCTTCATGTAACTTTGACGTTATGAACCCATAAAGACTGATATATCAAATACAACAACGCAGCATCCATGTTCTGTGATTTACGTATGGATACATTATTTCATATTTACTGCAAATTAAGAGAGTCTAAAAGAGTTGTATGTAAATGTGTACCTTAGGTGCTCAAACTGTTCCAAGTTGATTCGCAAATTTTTAATTGTTCAAAATATGATCTTATGATTATGATTTATTTACAATCATTTCTTGGAAAACTTGTAAAATGTACAATGCATTTCTTTAATCCTAATTTTTTTGCCTCAAAATTACCATCTTGTCTCATAATATCTGTGCAATAGAGCTAAATATGTATTAGCATTGGCTCTCTGAAAACAAAAAGAGCAAGCAACAAAAATATTTATTTTTTTCTTCTAAGTTCTTCTTAATTTTCATTTACCTATTGATATATTTCAAGAGCTTTGATCAATATAGATATACAATGTTAATGTACATGTATATACATTCTTTACAATTAAAACTGTATAATCGTAATAAGTATGCTTGTTTTATCAAATATGATTTAGTGCATTTCCTGTCCATAAAAGATCTGAAATATTATGTTTGTACACATTAGATATTTATATTTGTTATTGTTGTTATTTGTTTACATTTTGTTGTATATTTTTCTCAATTCATGGTTTGTTATATTCGTGAACGTATTTACAATAAAGTTAACATTCATGGGGTATAATACTAAAGAGTAAATCTTATTTTTGGAAGTTGGTATTTTCTGCTAAAGTATCCTAATTTAACAAATAGCTACAATAGATTTAAGGTTATGACTGGACCTGACCCAAAATTTAGCCATTTCATATTAGCATTCATTAAATGAACATTTTGTTGTGGTTTTATAATGCCACGAAGGAATTCAGATGTACATGTAGTTCATATAAGCGCATATTGTAAAATTATTTGATGTTTATTTTATTTTTGACCTTTAAAATTCAGTTTTCAACCCATTACATATAGTATACATGTAAGAAACTTTTAAACAAGGGTATAATTTAATTTTACGCCAACTTGTATATTCCATATGAAAGCTAAGTTTTGTTCTAAGGCTTATTTTTGCATTGACCTCATTAATTTCATTTTCATTTAAGTGGAAATTGAAATTCATAGTTAAGTGAAATTGTGTATTTATAAAGATATGTTTCTATTGTTAAACATTCACTTTATTGTATTTTACATGTACATTTATGTATATGTATACATGTTTTAATGAGGCTGTGTACAATTAGAAAAATTTGATGACGGTGAAATTTCAATTTCTTTTTCTTAAAAAGATATTTGAAGTACAACAAAAAATAACATGAATTTAATTAAAATCTCTTGCGCAGAAACATGAAAAATTTGAGGAAAATTATTATTTTGCAGTAAAACGCCATAAGGTCTCATTGTAAGATGCCATTATCTTTGAGATGACCCGTACATAATACTGAACGGTCAACTTCTATTTTCTTTCCCATAAAATGAATTTTATAATACTGCAATTATATGGTCCGAATTTAGTCAAAATACCTAGGGTAGAAATTCATCTTTTACTAATTAGACCCAGCCTCGTTAAAATATTTACTAGTGTAACGATGAATCTGTTTATATAAAGAAAGATAAAAATATGTCACATTTGCATATCAAAAATTCACCGGACATACCAATACATGTACATTTAGTATATACACAATCATAGTAAATACCGGTATTCCATAACATTGGTATGCCTCATTTGGTTATGTTGTTCCTGTTTGTTTTTGGAGCCATTCCTTTGTGGATGAAATTACACACATGTATGTGTCCTTCAACAGTAATTCTGTCTGCTTCCCATATCTTTCCTGATGAAAATCAAGATGCAGTTCCCATGGCATTCAAACTTACTACTAAAACTGTTGAAGAACAATAACTTTGAACTACAAAATAGACATGTAGGGGAATTGATTTCACTTGCTTCCTTATTGTTCAATATCTTGTTCAAAGAAAATTTTACTATTCCTCTGTCTTAAACACTGTATCTACATGTATTTCAGTCAATTTCGAAATGAATAAAGAATCCAATTATCTTTGATGGCTTGAATTTTTGGTCTTATCAACAAACATTTTTGTTTTTATAGCCTTTTCATTTTGGTGATTTATATGCTTTGAAATGAGAATTGAAAATTTCATTTTTGAATTCTTCATGTGTGTATGTGTTTTTGAAGAAGATGTATGTACAAGTCATTTTCATAACCAGTCTCCTCGTCACAACGAAATGCCACCACAGTTTTTTGAATGAAAATATTCTGAAGTATGATCTGTAACAACTTTTGCTCCTCACATGTTATATGTAGCTAGGACCTTCTGATGGATTACAGTAGAATTGTAGCAATATATTTGAAAATTTCCTTTCAAAAGCAATTTAAAATGGTGCTAAAAATCAATGGAAATAGGCATATGTCATGTAGATTTTTCAATAGTTTATGACGGTATCACTTTTTAATTTGTAATTGATACCAGATATTAATTTTCATTTTGAACGCACATAATCCACTTGCACATATCTTTAGATACATCCAATTTGAAGTACCATGATAATTGTAGTGTGTATTAGTCTAGAGCTAAGATGTTATGATGTAATTGTCAAGCTTAGAATAGAACATTGATATTGTCATAAAATAGAATACAATTTTGTTAAATGAAACTTCAGATGACTTTTTGTATATTTTCTTTGTTTTCAGTATACATGTAGTATTTTAATGAGGATCTAGCTGTTGATTTATTGAGTTAATATTGTGAAGATGATTGATTATCTACACATATATCCTTACCCTGCTCTATTATAGTGGACGTAGGTATGATTTCTGTATCGTGGCTAAATCAAAGCAAAATCATGGCAAAGATTGTATATCTATTCACGATGGAACTCCCATGAAAGAGAGATGTCCCTTTCACCCTTAGATTAAAAAAAATAATTACTTTTAAAGTATTCATTTATAGATATATTTTACTTTTACATATTATTTTTCATTTCAGTTTGAGCATTTACATCCACATATGATTTTCTTGAGGTATTTCTATCAAATTTAGCAAGTGGATGGATAAGATAACTACAATTGTCATAATATTGTCCATACCCTCCCATTCCAAAGTCATTTCAAATACATTACATGTATTGGCACTTACAAATGTACATCGATTGTTGAAAGTAACAAAAGCCCATATAAAGAATTTCTACCAAACTTTATGTGCAGAATGGAATTGATCGCCTTTTGAAGAACACTAATATGACCTTGATCCCTGAAGTTCTTCTGTTTAAGGTAACCGTGTACATGTAGGACTAATTTGTGGCATAAAGTGATGAGAAGAGCATTTTTGTTATACTTAAAAATATCATAATATATTCTACATGTACCGGTATTTGCATATTAACCAAAATGCATTGTGCCGTTCCCCTTTTGAATACTAGTATATGAGTTTCCAATGTGAATATGACTTCTGAATGCTATCAAATTTGCTGAAGCTTTTACTGTAATACATAATGGAAGTTAATATTCTATGCTTGGATTTAGATCATTTTTCTAGAGTAGGGGAGTTTCAACTCCTTTATCCCCTATAGATTAGATTTGCACATGTACAAATTGATTGGTGCATAATTTTCCATCCTGAGAGCCAAAGTCCCCTTGCCAAATTTTGCAATAGAAATTAGAAATTCATAGGTATATATTCATAGACAAATAGCATAAAGTTGCCAAATCATAAACTTTGAACTTTACAAAGTGAGTAGCGCTGTATTTTTCATTTTACGTAAATAGTATAAATCCTTATTATTACGACTAGATTTACTTTACCACATTGTTGATGTATATTTATAGTTTATCTGCATTATATTACTATAATGATGTATGTAATCCCTCCTGTTATTTGTATAACATCTTTTTGTAACTTGTGTACTATGAAACCAATGAAGAGATATTTCCCTGTACATGTTTCCTTCTTGATTCTTTTCTAAGTATTAACATGCTAATATCACTTGTTAACAAAGTTTAAATGAATGATCAATTTCTTCAAGTTCAATGCTTGTACACTTGAGCCATATCGTGTTCAGCTTACATTTTTACATTTGTATTTCATGCTGTTAGACCTTATATTTGAATCAAGTGACCTTGCATATAGGAAATACTAGTTCAACACAGTTTCTGAAGGTGTTTAGTTTCAAACATTTCTTCAGAATGGCAAGATAATTAATGTCTTGACCATATAACATTGACCTTCCTTCACTATGAAATCCTTAACCAATTTTGACCTTGTGAAGTTTAACAGATAATGTCTAGATTCATTGTGACAAGACCTTCCATGTGAAGTCTTCAGCTTACATGTGAAGTGTTCAGCTTACATTTTTACATTTGTATTTCATGCTGTTAGACCTTATATTTGAATCAAGTGACCTTGCATATAGGAAATACTAGTTCAACACAGTTTCTGAAGGTGTTTAGTTTCAAACATTTCTTCAGAATGGCAAGATAATTAATGTCTTGACCATATAACATTGACCTTCCTTCACTATGAAATCCTTAACCAATTTTGACCTTGTGAAGTTTAACAGATAATGTCTAGATTCATTGTGACAAGACCTTCCATGTGAAGTCTTGACCTTATGACCTTTACTTTTAATTAAACACCGTCCCGCCCTTAAAAGGACATAGTTTTTCATGTTCATTATTTGTTATCAGCCTAAAGTGTGTTGATGGTCAAGAAAAAAGGTGAAACAATCAAAATATAAACTTTTTTGGTCGGGAATTTGATACCAGTAATTGTTTCTTAAAATACTAGAAGAGAACGGACTCTTCTATATTTACCCATCAGAATATCCATCCGGTGATCCATCTGTTTGAAGTCTTTGAAGTGTATTTTTGTAACATTTAATATTTACTGTCGTATATACGAGTTTCTTTAGATTCTCCCAGAATGGTTGTTGAAATCGATATATTTATATAATATGATTTTGATTTTAGTGTTAACATGGTCGGAGGATTCTTTTATCATTTTTATGATACCTTCAAAACAAAGTTATGATATTCAAGAATTTCAAGCAAACATGTCGGAATCTGTAAAGAATGCAAACTACTAATAACTCTTATATCAGAGAATTAAATCATTTTGTCTTCAAAGGCGAAGAAAACTAAATGAACCCCCCATTCTTTACAATTTTCATATAAATTCCACGTGTTGCAGTAAATCTTTCTTACATCGGTATCATGTGATGAGATTTTTACAATTCTCCCTAGTCTAGGGAGACCAAAAATTGTTCATTTTTATCCGATGAATAATAGTATCGAATCTAACAAAGAAACAGATCAGTTGCATGATGTTTATATATTTCACAGGGTAATCCCTGGAGCAAGAATTTCTGTTCACCAACCCTATCTCAATTCATTCCAGATCCGTTTTCTAAGAAATCAAGTATGCATGGATAATAACCATTTTGCTTTACTATCATATGCTGACACATTTACATTTCAAGTTTTACTTTTAGTGACTGATACCACACTTTCCCACGGAGTCGGCCACTTACATTTCACCACTTGTCACGTGAAGATATACTTGAATTCTCCTTGCCCTTTTTGACTTTGTCGTGTTGACGATTTTGCTTCCCGATGAGATTTGTACATGTATATTGTGCATCTACTAAGGCATGTAGTTTACTATGTTTTACCGACTTTGGCATTACCAGACACATTTAAAGTCTGATAAGAGCCAGTGAACAACTGACCGATTGGACACTGTATCTTGATTTTAGTCAGCTGAACTTAGGATCTGTAGACAGATATCCATCATATCTTGAACTACGTAAAGTTGACTTCCAAAACATTCGACCTGTTATACATATATATTTCCATGACAAACCTTTATTGAAACCGTAACCTTGACCTTAAAATTTGACCTAACGCAGACCATGTTGTTTTCATTTCGCTCAATATTATTGAAGTTTTCCCTTAAAAAGAAAACAAGAATTTCCGTGGAAGTACACAGGTATTTTTGGTATTTTCTGATGAAAATGAGTTAATTGTCGGACTGTATTATTTTGTCTTTGGCAAGAGAAATGCAAATCTGGAGCATAAGTCTTTGAATTTGCATGTAGCATTTTGGCTCTACAGAAAAATATAGTTAATCGAACCAATATTTTTTCATGAAAGGCATAGTATTCATGCAAACTTTGCTATAAATATTTGTTGAAAAAAACGCAGTACAGTTCTATTATATTTTTAAGTGACCACATGGCTGCAAGGTCATATGTTACAAGACTTTAGACGATGGGTGATCTCTATGCCGACTGTCTGACGCCGGTCATAATTTGTTTTCTGGAGAACAATTAGCCAGTAATGAAAATGTAACGAAGCAATAGAAAGACACGGATTGGTTTACAGAACATGAAACATATAGCTATTCTCGACGGAAACCTAATTCCTTCTGTATCGTTACCTATATAAATAGAAACTGTATACATGCATATGGTAGGTCACAAAAGTTCAGTAGAACAGTAAGTGTATGGTGATTTAAAGTTGTACCCCCCCCCCCCCCTTTTTGGTGTGTGTGTGGGGGGGGGGGGGTCCTGATAGTAAATTGCCCCTGTCCTATTTGTATTCAAAACTTAATTCAATCGGATGTTCCGATATCTTAAAGACATTTCGAAATTCCTTAATTTGTTCCATTTCAATTCCGTGGCGCCGCATACCCGGTACAATGATTCGATTGGATGATCGGTCGTTTGTCTGGCAGCATAAGTGTTCTTTCTGTGTATTGCGGGTTGTCTTCATTGCAACGCAGTCTTGATGGAGATTTATCTCCTATTTACGTAGTTATTTCGATTATCTTTTTTTTTACTTCAACCTGCTTCAGAAGCTGGGATTCATCTTTGATCAATCGCTATTTGACTGTGTCTCTGACTCTGGCATATACTTACCATAGTCTATAAGGTGGAGATACATTTGTAAGTAATGAAGCCCTTGCTTGCAAGGATTCACCTAAATAGACCCAATCTTTGACACGGCAGGATTCATTTCGCTCAGAAAATTAAAACCCAATAGATACTTGTACTTGTAGATGTCTCTAGAGAACGGATTACTACATCTAGAGATCGTGTTCCTATATATATTCAATATTGACTCTTGGAGTATTACTTTTGAATATTGAACAACGTCGTATCGTGTAACGTTGCAAATCACATTTAACATTTGGAACGAAGCTGTTTTATGTGTTTTACCACTTACTGAAGTATATTTTTCTCAATTACGTCAAATTAGGAGAAACTGCATGGTAGCAAAATTTAAATGAAATACTGCAATTTTCAAACAGAAATTTGGCAGTTGATTTAAAAAGTTTTTGTTTTATTTTTAACTAATTCTGGCTTTTAATAAATCGAAAATGACGGTATCATATACAGTGTAGATGTATTTCGTTTAAATAACGAACGCTTAAATGTTCTTTTTATTGATCAGTCAAATAATAAATTTAATCCAGAGGCACCCGTGTACAAAAAAATGAATTTGTCTGTTTTCAACTGCAGCTCGAAAACCAGAAAGTTTTGCGCAAAAAAAAATCATCAAAAAAGGTATTTTATGTTGCCTGGAACTTGGTCTTGGATACTGCATTGATGTTCAGAACTTCAAACTGGTCGTTATTATTTATGGTAGAATACAAAGTTGTATTTATTCCTTCTGTTGCTTTGCAACGCTCCAAATAATCGCTGCTCCAACTGATAATTTGCCCTGAGGCGAAGAAGATACCCCAAAAAAAATTTTCATCATTTTCAGGAAAGAAAAATCATTAAATTTTCCAAAATTTAACATAAAAATGTATCTTATATGAGAACAAAGCTCGTTAAATATTAGGTTGCGTCTGTAATAAACAGTGCAATGTAAATTTTATTGAGCTCGCCAATTAGTTTTGCATGGCGTGTACATTTATATAAGAGCAATCGCAGAAATTGGCATATGTTTCATTATTCTAACAATGCTGAAAAAATAATAAATTTCCCTGCACGTTATATTGTATGTCTCCATTAAACATAAAAAAGAATCTGCAGATATCTTTTGTTAGAATTATATAATTCTCAAAATAATAAAAATGCATTTCATACATTGCATGAGGTACATAAAATTTATTAGAAACGTAATTAAGAATTGGAATTCTCAAGTGTTTCATAGGAACGATTGCCCGCCAATTTTGCGAGTTCGTCGAAACGTTCGGTTTACTAATAAAATCACATGACTCTTGATTTCACACGTGACCGTTTGAAGTGAGTGAGTATCGGACACCAGTATAAATCCCGCCATATTTAGATCGCCACAATAATATCACATATAAAAATGACACTATACTTCCGAACACGCATGTAGCACTCTCCGCCATCAACATAATTTTAACAAAGCAGAAAAGTAGGTCACAATCTCCTAGTTTTTCGTACGTGAAAAGTCTCGTGGTGTTGTCATGTGACCCGTAACAGTTGCAGTCGTAGCTAACCAGTTCGCAGTGCTCGTAAGAATGAAGTCTGACCAGATGGATGACGGGAAATGTAGCTGCCACCAAACACACAAATATGCAAATCAGGGAAAGTGCAAAACACACAGCCTGAAAAAATATAAGGTTGGAAAAGAAAATGAACTGATGGTTTATTAGACGAATATTTCTTTTTGAATAATTGATTTTATAGAGGAAATCAGATATGTCATTATAATTATATTAAGCAAATCAGACCCCTGCATTTTCTGTTACTGGTCCATAGAGGTTAATGGCCAATCAGGATGATTATGTTTTTTCTTCTTTTGATTTCACTTGCAAAAGTCATGCACACAGCAAATCAGTTAGGTGTTTGCTTTCCTTTTTTAACACTTCAAGCAACTGAGAATCAAGCCAATACTACAAAAAGACCCTATTTCCAAAATTTATCATTAGAGGTACACATTGCATTTATTCATAGGCGTACATATAGGCATCCAAATGGGCGACGCCTCCTTTTTCTCGTATTTACTTTGAACAAGTATGCGTCCAATCAGTAAACGCTTACTCCTCCCAATATGGATTCGTGTTTACGTACCCAATTAGGAGACACATGTCTACTTCAACACAGAACAGCATTACACATACACTCCCGAATTGGTAGTCTGTCATTCAGGCGATGCATACTCCTACGTTTTGCTTAGAACAATGAAGATTTTAAGCAATACAACTTGAATCCGGAAGTACATTCGTATCAGAGGGGACTATCATTTATCCTTAGTTTTAATTCGTGCATATGCACAGATGAAAGAGAGGAACGTACAACAGGAAGTATGCCTCGGTTCTGCTGGGATGAGGAACAAGATAGCACGGAAAACTGTGCCAATTACCCACAACCACCTGGACTATTAACAAGCTATTAATACAATTCACAATGCCAAGAGTCATTATCTAATTAGCCAAGTTACCCCATCTCGTCCGCTCGGTAATACTGCCAGTGTATCTGTTTGTATTGCTGTTACTTACCTTTAAAACAAAGCTCTTTGTTGTCCCAGAATAATTCTCATAATCATTTGCACTATGATATATACCGAGGACACCGGCAAGGAATAGCTGAAATTGAAAAAAAAAATGATTCTATCAAAAAATCATAGATGAGGGTAAAAGTCTACTGATTTAAAAGGTCTAGATATTTTATTTTTTTGTTTTCACCTGTTATAAAGTCCAGGTGGACGAAATATTTTGGACAGTGAGTGTTTACATTATTTATACATCATAAATCAAATCTGATACTTTTCCTCCAAAAATAAACCTTTATGGTATACAAACAAAACAACAAAGCCAACTTGTACATTTGAAATTGGATGAATGGTCATTTCAACAGCGACCCCTCATAACACAATAAAACAAGACACGGACATCAAGCAATGAGCAAAAAAAAAAAAACATAAAAAAAACGGAACAGTGAAACGAGCTAAACTAGCCAAATGTTAATGATTTCCAAAATACATCACCAAGACAAATACTAGTATACCTTGGACATACAATGACGGGTCTTAGAAGCACATGTAGGAGTATTTGGCTCGAGACGTGACAAAAAGTGTGAATTCAGTTCTAAAAAAGGTTTAGGCCTATTTTTGGCGCATAAAATATCTTCCCCCCCTTTCCTACCACCGACTTTATTGAAAGAAAATCTCTTCAGAACATTTGTAACGGAGAATTAATGGTGCTCATGGCCAATTAAAACTTATTCTAAAATCCGTCAAAATAATTTTAAATGATGCTGTCGAGTGATCTGTAAATCTTCTTTTTCCCCTAATCACTATTTACTTGGCACTCTCGTGGGAGGTGCTCTAAAATTAGTGGTAAAGTATATGATAAAGGGTATAGAGTAGCCCCCGCAAGTCATGGGGCGTCTCTAAAAACATGTCTAGGATAACTAATACATAAAGCAGAAATAACAAGTAGCACTTGGTTTCATCACTTGGGTCAGATTACAACAAATCACGACAACAGACCTACTGCGAGCAAAACGTGGCTTATGTCTGGAAAAAAAAACCTGCAAACCGGTGGGAAAAGAAAAAAAAAATTATTTTACTTAATCAGTTATATAGGTTTATATTTATCTTTATTTTATTGAATTTGTACAAAAAAAACTAAAGGCTCTATCTCTGCTGTCAGAGCGCAGCATTTATTATTTCCAAATACTGTACACCAGACATACATGTTTCGGATTAATAGAATCTATCACGTCATCCGAGTGCTAAAGATTTGCAATCAACGACGAGGCTTGCCGAGTCGTGGATGTAGCAAATCTTTTGCACGAGGATGAGATTCCCCTGTCTCAGTCGTAACGTCGTGATTGATTATTTTTCTCACTCACCTCATTTTATCATCACTTTAATGTTTTTTTAAAGCTAGAATCAATACCAAAACCTACACAAATCTAACGATGGCGTGACGTTACTTTCTATGACGTCATAATAGGAGTCACGTGGAGTGCGAGACAAGGAAATCTCAGACTGCTACGTCTACGTTTTTTCTTTTGTCTCACGACGTAAGTGAGTGAGAAAAGGAGTTATCATCAGTTTTGTGTGGCAACCCTTCATTTCATTTCTAAACAGGTCAAGAGAGGGTGGCACCAAATCTCCTGTAGGATGTACGCCAAGACTGTAAGAGGGACGGTCATTTGGTTCTGTTCTTTCATAGCAGGGAATTTTTTTTTTCAAATGAAGTGTCATAAAAAGGGACCACTACCACATTATATTGTATATTTGAACCACTGCTCTTTTTGCGCATGTCCGCGTGTGCAGATTGACAATTTTGGACCAAAATTAATAGGAAAGGGCCAATTAGGAGCTTTCCCAAATATTTTTATGGATGCATTGGCACGGAAAACAGTTTTGACATGAATGTCTTTAAACTTAAAATACTGCTAAACAAAAGTTGCCAGGAATATTATTAGAATGTGCTGCATCGTCACAAACCGGCTATACTTTTTGTCAAGTTTCTAAGCAGTCCTGCGTCAAATAAATAATAAATTACCCCGTCTGTCATAAAAGACAAAAACGTTCTTTACGTATGATTAACTGTATGTTTGGATCACAGATCCAGAATGATTGAGTCCCTGATTTATGACCATCTGTTTCAGCTTATACTAGATATAATGCTAAATTGACAAGATTGTAAACATAGAGATGTTCTTTCGTTTTCAGTCGTCTATTTCAAAATAAAGCATTTACTTGGTTCTCTTGAAGTGTCGGAGAGGAAAAGAAGGACTCCGTTGTGAAAAAAAAAACGATTCTGCATGTCGAAATGTCGATTCCCCCTTTCCTGCATTAGTGTTATTACTTACATTTGTAAAATGACCATGATAAATTGAATGGACGTCCGCAAAAATTCTAATTGAACTGTCCAGAGATATGATCAGCGTTTTATAAAGCGCTACAGGGTAACACTTCTGTTAATTCCGCCAAGATTCGTGACTTCCCGGTTTATGACAATATAAACTGTTCAGCTATGTCGTTGATCGCCTATGATGTTGCACAGGGGACGGAGATATATAAGGCAAGTTAAAAGGGCCTAAGGTTTAAGGTTCCTGTGTGGTCTTACCGTGGACTAATCACCTCCTCAATTAACATGGCCATGCTCATAAGACCGATGCTGAGCGCACTTAATCATTATAAAATCCGCCTGTCACAAGGAACCGTACTTATTGAGGTCCAACAAAATAAAACATAGTGTAATCAAAGATTACGAAGCTCACCTCGCGGCAGCAAAGTTCAACTAAAACATATCTCTAAGTACATGTATAATAAGAAAATCACTAAAGTGGGAAAAAGTAGGTCAAGGTCATTTTATGAAAGTTTGATCAAAGATACATCCAATATGCAAGTTTGGTACATGTAGCACTTATACTTTGCTCAATATTGGCCTTTAAAGGCAGAATCGCTCAAGCGGAAAAAGTAGGTCAAAGTCATTTTATGAAAGTTTGATCAAAGATACATCCAATATGCAAGTTTGGTACATGTAGCACTTATACTTTGCTCAATATTGGCCTTTCAAGGCAAAATCACTCGAGTGGAAAAAGTAGGTCAAGGTAATTTTATGAAAGTTTGATCAAAGATACATCCAATATGCAAGTTTGGTACATGTAGCACTTATACTTTGCTCAATATTGGCCTTTCAAGGCAAAATCACTCAAGTGGAAAAAGTAGGTCAAGGTCATTTTATGAAAGTTTGATCAAAGATACATCAAATATGCAAGTTTGGTACATGTAGCACTTATACTTTGCTCAATATTGGCCTTTCCAGGCAGAATCGCTCAAGCGGAAAAAGTAGGTCAAAGTCATTTTATGAAAGTTTGATCAAAGATACATCCAATATGCAAGTTTGGTACATGTAGCACTTATACTTTGCTCAATATTGGCCTTATAAGGCAGAATCGCTCAAGCGGAAAAAGTAGGTCAGTCATTTTATGAAAGTTTGATCAAAGATACATCCAATATGCAAGTTTGGTACATGTAGCACTTATACTTTGCTCAATATTGGCCTTTCAAGGCAAAATCACTCAAGTGGAAAAAGTAGGTCAAGGTCATTTTATGAAAGTTTGATCAAAGATACATCCAATATGCAAGTTTGGTACATGTAGCACTTATACTTTGCTCAATATTGGCCTTTCAAGGCAAAATCACTCGAGTGGAAAAAGTAGGTCAAGGTCATTTTATGAAAGTTTGATCAAAGATACATCCAATATGCAAGTTTGGTACATGTAGCACTTATACTTTGCTCAATATTGGCCTTTCAAGGCAAAATCACTCAAGTGGAAAAAGTAGGTCAAGGTCATTTTATGAAAGTTTGATCAAAGATACATCCAATATGCAAGTTTGGTACATGTAGCACTTATACTTTGCTCAATATTGGCCTTTCAAGGCAAAATCACTCGAGTGGAAACAGTAGGTCAAGGTCATTTTATGAAAGTTTGATCAAAGATACATCCAATATGCAAGTTTGGTACATGTAGCACTTATACTTTGCTCAATATTGGCCTTATAAGGCAAAATCACTCAAGCGGAAAAAGTAGGTCAGATGCTGCATCCGATGCATGGGTTCACCTCAGCATCTCAAGATGAATCACTTGTGCAAGTTTGGTTACTGTAGCATCAGTACTTTGTCAGATACTGAACTACCCCAAAAACTTTAACCAGACATTGACAAAGTCATTCAACCGGAAAATGTAGGTCAGATGCTGCATCCGATGCATGGGTTCACCTCAGCATCCCAAGATGAATCACTTGTGCAAGTTTGGTTACTGTAGCATCAGTACTTTGTCAGATACTGAGTTGCCCAAAAACTTTAACCGGACGCGGACGCGGATGGGGACGCGGACGCGGACGCCGGGGTTATAGCATAAGCTCATCTCAACTTCGTCGAGGTGAGCTAAAAATGTGTTGTGTACTGAATTCACGTGTACAGCAAATTCGAAAGTTCGGGGGAAAGCTACGGTGTTCATTAGGGGACATCGCTTCTTCAAATCTTCGCCCTACTATATATCACCAGTCGAAGAATTGAAGAATTGAAGTAATGATGCGAAGAATTGAAGTAATGATGCGAAGAATTGAAGTAATGATGCGAAGATTTGAAGAAATGATGCGAAGAAACGATTATTTCTTCAAATCTTCGCATCATTCCTTCAAATCTTCGCATCATTACTTCAATTCTTCGCATCATTTCTTCAAATCTTCGCATCATTTCTTCAATTCTTCAAATCTTTAAATCTTCGCATCATTACTTCAAATCTTAAAATCTTCGCATCATTACTTCAAATCTTAAAATCTTCGCATCATTACTTTAAATCTTCAAATCTTCGCATCATTACTTTAAATCTTCAAATCTTCGCATCATTACTTTAAATCTTAAAAACTTCGCATCATTACTTTAAATCTTCGCATCATTACTTTAAATCTTCAAATCTTCGCATCATTACTTCAAAATCTTCAATTCTTCGCATTTTGATTTTGTCAGAAATAATCATTTTTGCACTATATCTTTCAATAACTCAATGATATATATGATTTTATGAACTGATTTACTGTATATTAATCATTTTAAGTAACTTAATGCTTAAATATATATTTTATGCTAGAATTGCATTTTCAGCTTCTTTTCCACAAACACTCGGAAGAGGGGGAACCCAGGATTCTTATTGCATCACATGTACAATAACGTGTTGTAAGTCGATGCTTTTTTCAACTGTAAAGTATAATTATTTCAAAAATTGAGATATCTTCGAAATGATTAACCCATAGTCTTTGTTTTTATAAATATATTTCTGCGTGATTTTGTATTGTTACTTTCATTCATTTTGGTAGCTTTTTCTTCTTTTGTTATATATGGGACATTGAAAAAGAAATGTTTTACGCCAGAAATCCACTATTTTTTTTCTATTCAAGATTTTGAATCGCGTTTACATACGGGCGTGTCAACCTCCTTAAAAATTTGCAAATTGAAAATCACCCCCTCCAATTTTACATAAGGATATAATTCATTAAGATTCAAAATGAATAAAATTCTAGCATAAGATATATATTTAAGCATTAAGTTACTTAAAAATGATTAATATACAGGAAATCAGTTCATAAAATCATATCTCACTGAATTATTAAAAGATATAGTGCAAAAATGATTATTTCTGACAAAGTCAAAATGCGAAGAATTGAAGATTTTAAGAATTTAAGTAATGATGCGAAGATTTGAAGATTTGAAGTAATGATGCGAAGATTTGAAGTATTGATGCGAAGATTTGAAGATTTAAAGTAATGATGCGAAGAATTGAAGATTTGAAGTAATGATGCGAAGATTTGAAGATTTGAAGTAATGATGCGTTGATTTGAAGATTTAAAGAATTTAAGTAATGATGCTAAGAGTTGAAGATTTGAAGTAATGATGCGAAGATTTGAAGATTTAAAGTAATGATGCGAAGTTTTTAAGATTTAAAGTAATGATGCGAAGATTTGAAGATTTAAAGTAATGATGCGAAGTTTTTAAGATTTAAAGTAATGATGCGAAGATTTTAAGATTTAAAGTAATGATGCGAAGATTTGAAGATTTAAAGTAATGATGCGAAGATTTGAAGATTTAAAGTAATGATGCGAAGATTTGAAGATTTAAAGTAATGATGCGAAGATTTGAAGATTTAAAGTAATGATGCGAAGATTTGAAGATTTGAAGTAATGATACGAAGATTTAAAGATTTGAAGTAATGATGCGAAGATTTGAAGATTTAAAGTAATGATGCGAAGATTTGAAGATTTAACGTAATGATGCGAAGATTTAAAGATTTGAAGTAATGATGCGAAGATTTGAAGATTTAAAGTAATGATGCGAAGATTTGAAGATTTAAAGTAATGATGCGAAGATTTGAAGATTTAAAGTAATGATGCGAAGATTTGAAGATTTGAAGTAATGATACGAAGATTTAAAGATTTGAAGTAATGATGCAAAGATTTAAAGATTTGAAGGATTGAAGAAATGATGCGAAGATTTGAAGATTTGAAGAAATGATGCGAAGAATTGAAGTAATGATGCGAAGATTTGAAGGAATGATGCGCAAATTTGAAGAAATAATCGTTTCTTCGCATCATTTCTTCAAATCTTCGCATCATTACTTCAATTCTTCGCATCATTACTTCAATTCTTCGCATCTTTTTTAATTCTTCGCATCATTACTTCAATTCTTCAATTCTTCGACTGGTGATATATAGTAGGGCGAAGATTTGAAGAAGCGATGTCCCCTAATGAACACCGTTGAAAGCCGTCTTTGTCCGTCGGTTTGTCTAATAGTCTGTGTCCGACTGTCCTAAAAAAACTGACCCCGTAACTTCTGAACGATATGCCAAAGGGCTTCCATATTTCTAACATTCTTTGTGACAAAACCTCTTTATTGTTTTACTTCGTGACTTACATTATATCTTGGTTTTTGTCAACTTAACCACTTGCAGTATTTTTTTTTAAAGATTGTGACCTTGGTTCTGACCCCTTCAATGTTACATGTATGATATCTGTCAACTTTGAAATAATAAAAAGAGGGAGATCTTCCTCCTTGGCACTTGAAAAAGAGGGAAATTGCATCTGAAACCATTTTGCTAAATTTTTAATGAATCACGACATTTTGTGCAAAATAATTTCAAATAATTTCATTGTGCTGCCATTTCAGTGTAAAAACATTTATAAACAATGAAACATGTATCAATAATTTATTGCATTCTATACATCTTTTCTTGCATTTTGTCATGTAATTTCTCATTAATTAAATGCTCTGAATGTCACTATCTAGAGTTGTTCTTATTTGGTAAGTATGCCAAAAGAGGCAGAAAGAGGGTGATTGGGTCAAAAAGTGGGAGATTTTGGTCTCCCTCGAAGGAGAAATGCCAAGGAGGAAAATGAGGTCAAAAAGAGGGAGTCTCCCTCCAAAAGAGGGAGAGTTGACAGGTATGCATGTATGCCAACGAAGTTGTCAACATGTCATTCATCCTTGGAGGAGGGGGGGTCACAAGAGGAATTCTTACAGAAATCTTATAGATACGTTTCTATAATCTCATATGCTCGGTTATGGAAAGTGATGAGCAACTTTCTGCAGTAACTCATAAACATATAATTTTTGGCATTGCCTAGCTGTTTGTAGGTTTGACTGCTTGAGACCGCTTGTTATGTAACGATAGGTTTGCATGCTATTACAATCAGATAGATAAGGTAAACATCACTTATCAGCCGGGGATTAAGGCATCACTCTAAACTGTCAGAGAAAATTACAACCGAGAAACCTTGAAATATAGCGCGCGCGCTCTCTCTCTCTCTCTCTCTCTCTCTCTCTCTCTCTCTCTCTCTCTCTCTCTCGTAAATCTAGTGCCTTGACCTGTAGTGTTTGTACAGTCCTTGATACCTTATCTGTCACACGGCTGTAAATGCAGGATCATGATTTATTCCATATAATCTTATCAGGGCGACTTAGCCAGTGTAATCCCCCGATTGATTTCTGTAATCAAACATTATCATTTCTGATAAGAATATCTAAATCTGACAGTTGGATGAAAATTGGTCAAAACCAAGATAGCACTGAATGGCAGATACAAGTAATGCACATGAAGAAGCACTTAGCACAGTGTGCTGGACTCGGTACTCCTTAGAAACAGACCCTGCATGAACTCCCCCTCCCCAACCCCACTTGAATCAACTGTAAAGTGGTATGTCTCTCTGTCCGTCCCATTCAGTTTTATAACGTCTTTGAAATTTGTATGTGAAACAGTATTTGTATAATTATATGATGACAAGACCATTCAATTTAAGATTTATTATCACTATAATAAATAGATATAGGTGACTTACCGGAATACCAGCCCAGTACGGGGTTTCCCGGACTCTGAGGGACGTAGTGACAAAGAAATGTAGATAAAGTCCCAGTCCTGTTATAGCCGCGCCTATAAGTAGTTCTATCACAGCGAGCACCAGGCGGGCTGAGCAACACTCCCTACATCCCTCCCCACAAGACCCATGTCTCCGGGGTCGGGGTTTGGGGCGGTGAGAGCGGGAGATATCATGAGGTATCAGACTCTGGGGTACGGTAGTATTGAGTCCACTCAGCATGGACTGCTGCATATAGAGCCTTAGCTCCGGGGTACTCCTCGTCTGCTGCTTCTTGGTCCATTTTGGTCCAATAGAGTAGAGTGATAAAGATTTCAGCGACGACGCCGAATGCGCTCTCTGTCTGTCATTCATACTGTTACTCTTCTGTCGGCATTATTCCAAAAGTTCCACACCGAAATTTAACTTCTTTTGAAATTTAATATTTGTTTAATCGATGAAAACACCTCCAACACGAATTAAAAGAATCATTCATCAAAGCGGATAAATATTACTGTTGCGCTTGTGAAGTGACATACAGAAATAAACCAGATGTCTCGAATTCTTTCAATTGCTAAGTATATGAACAAACACTTGTAACTTCTTCCTTGGAATATTTAAAAATAGACTCCAAACACTAATCTATTTCACTTTCCCTGTTTAATTGACCTACAAAAATCGTTTTATCTTGACAAATCTCCGCTGAGATGCACACGGTGATCTGCCTTGCTTGTTGATGGTGTTACTGTTCCTTAATTTCCAACGTGGCAGAATACTTGTGTTTTTTACCTATTCTATTTATTATTCGTCCACGGTCTTTGTTTACACACAATACAATAGACAAATCTTCCTAAATACCGCTTTTATCTTCCAGACCAGCTCCTACAAGGTTGTAAATTCCTGGGAATTTACTAATTTACTTGCGTCAATCAGAGAAGAAAACTAATTCTGGGAGTCTGTTTTCTTTCGATTCCAATCACTTCCTTGTAGGCCAATGGGACGCGAGGCTGCAAAACTCACATATGATGTGGCGTAGTAAGGATTTGAATTCCTATGACAGTTTTACGCCCTCGCAAGGTGGTTTTTACAATGCAGTCGTGTATATTCCACTTCAACAGCTGTCGGTACTTTTGTAATCGACACCCCTATATACATGTCAACCAAACAATGCAGTTGATGAACATTACATGTTCCGCTGATTAAGATTTACTTAGTGTATGTAATTTCCATAAATTACCCTCTGCTGACCGGCCTTCCAGGGGCGTATCTACTGGCAGTAAATCTTGGATACAATCCCGCTGTCATTTAGCACGTATCTCTGGCGGCACTCGCATGTCTAACACGGCAGGTATATTTCTTTGATGCAGGTAGATAAAGTGTGAATATAAATAACCCAAATGCTATAATAATACAAGTCGTTTACAGTACGATATTGACACTAAGAGGGTTTTTGTGCATCACTCATCAAAGAAAAGGTCGAACATATCAAAATATTTCAACCTGAAAATATCATGTATTTCTAATCTGAATTTTAATTTTCATTCAAAATAACAAAAACCGACGATTTGTGAAAAAAAATGAAACATCGTAAAATATATATGTAGTATCCACAAATATGCAATATATGTAACGCTTCGTCAACCCTCCTTAAAATTTAATGTACTAAATACTTATTGACGCCACATTTAGATGTGTATCATATATTTGATACATGATAATCCCTCTATCATAGTTTTTACTTTATTCGATGTATCATCTGCCTTCATATAAGTAATATGCTACAGCAGTAATTTCACCCTGTATAACCTTAGCGTGACAGAAGTTAATTTAGGATGTGTACCACATTCAGTTTAACACATTCCTTTCTCCATATAGTTTGTCACTGGACTGGAAACTATTTAACGACAATCAAAATTGTTTCTTGTTATTAGGCTATCTATTGTGTTAGAAATTTGCCTTGTTTGTTCCATTTTCTGGTAGATAAAAGGGAAGATTCATCGTGAATACACTACAAAACAGGCTTTATTCACATACTTGAGTCCAAACAAAATAGCCCGCAGTCCCTACTCGGAAACTGATACTCTAGTTACCGTGTACCATGATCCACCTATTCAACAATTTTTCAAATGAAAATCGATGTGAAAGTGTACGTTGTAAAAATAATAATAATAATAATAATTTGGTCGGGGATTTTTTTTTAGTTCAATCATATAGTCATGTTTAGTAAAGATAGAGAAAAGCCTGATGCATTTTTGCGATTCGTTAATCGGTCAATGTGCAAATTAAGAAAATACTCAAAATATTCCATTTTCATAGGAAGTCGGGTGTTCGCCGTTAAATAATTCATGAAGATTACATCGATTGAGCCTGGTCCTCAACAAATTAACATATAATTTACAAGTTTTTATCAGACACAGTCGGTGACCGGGAGCAAATCCTCGGCCACCTGGAAATTTTACATGCAATGACTATTTGCGTTGAAAATGAAATCTTGCTTATGTAAATTCAAATACTGTGGGTATTCTACATAATATTGTACGATTGCATAAACCATTTCATACGCTATATATTTCGTCTTTATTTGATCTGTAATTCGTTTACAATATGGACAAAACGGCAACAATATTTCAAAATAAAAAAATACCCCGCAAAGCGAAAAGCAAAAATCTCTTCTAAAATTCAAAAAAACAAAATTCTGCCCGAAATCTCGCATACAATCCCCTATTTATAGAGTGCATATATATATGTCATATGTAGAATAAAATCACTTCACGAGTAATATATTGCGATCGAGATGCATTGAAGTTGTTCGTTTTCTTAAACTTCTAATCTTTTCATAACTTGGTTAGTTGGAGCTTTCTTTTGGTTGCGCTCTTTTAGACAGACGCATCGAGTTTCAAACAAAGTTAATTTACCGGTGACCATCGAATGACTTGTGAAATGGCGAAAACATGTTGTTTTCTGTAAACATGCTATTGGATTCGTAAACATCGTAACTTTTTACACTGTATCACATTTCTAGTAGATAAAACCCCAACTTTCTTGTCTCATCCATCAACACACATTACCAGATAGACATGTATATACATATGTATGCCCATAAAAAATATGCAGCGCTTTACACATGGATAAGAAAGGCATCTGTCCTATGACACATTTTAAACATGAAGTAATGACGACTTAAATTTATGTCATTGGACACATCCCTCCCACTTTCCGGTCACATCTTGTCTCATAAAATCCTAATGCTTTGTTACACTTGGGTGTGTTCCTGCAACAATTTGAGCTTCATTACAAGCAGTACTTATCAACACAAGTCTATATTTCCCAATTTTTTCGGATATGATCTGATATGCCTTTGCCATTCACTGTACATAGCGAGACCTTAAATTACTTTTACAAGAAAATTCTGCGTAATGGAAGCACTTACCATTTTATTCAAACTTAATTAGTCATTACTTATAATTAGATTACAAAAATTAAACCCCCCCAAATCAAAATTAAAATATGAAATTAATTATACTTATTCAAATTTATGCGCGGATCTATAATTTTTTTCTTCTGGTGGGAGAAGGGAGGTGGTTTCCAGTGATCAAAGGGTTTCGTAAAAACGAAAATTAAAAATCATTTTTGACCCCCCCCCCCCCCCCAATAAATAAATAAAACAAATGAATAAAATAAAACATTTCGTTAGTTGGACCTCTGATATCAAGGTAAGTAACTCCAATTTTCTTATGCTATTTATAGAATTTATCACATGGTATCTAAATATACAAAGGTAAACAAGATTGCACCATCATTTGACATTTCCGGATTTCTGTGTATAAATAAACTTTTACACACCGGTGTTTTCTTTAGTTGTGGACACAGTCCCTCTAAAAACAGGTAAATAAAGATAAGTCAAGGAAACAGTAAAATAGTTTATAGACCAGGATCATATTTGATTTTTAAACTGATATAACACAGTCAGCTGATCTTTTGTTGTTTTGTTTTGATTTTTTTTTCGGAGGGGGGAGGAGGATGTGTTTCGGTTCAATTCATAATTCTTGGGCCCACATCTGTCATTTTTATTTTTCAGAACACACATATTTGCCTTGCACGCGGTAAGAACATGGAGGGGGAGAAAGAGGTTCCCACAAACATGTCTGTACAAAAATCGGAGATATCAGATATCAAGAATAATTTCAAGGGAAGGTGTAGGGTCATCAAAGACTTGGGAGACTTCACCCATGTTGTCACACTCGAGCCAGAAGGGAAGGAAATCACCTTGAAATTCCAACTCACAAGTGAGTCTGCAGACAAAGAAAGACAACTCTTCATTCTGAGTAATTTTATCGATCAGAGCACAGGCTGCCGATGTTTATCTATTAAAAATATATACCAACCTTTTGTTGTTTTTTATCATACGTACAGGGAAAGAGTACTTAAAAACTTACTTGTACTTAAATACGTACTTATCCCTGTACGTATGATAAAAAACAATAAAAAGGTTGGTTTATATTTTTTAATAGATAAACATCGGCAGCCTGTGATCAGAGAAAAATCAGTATTTTAGAGCTTCGGAAAATTTTGTATACGTTGAATATAGTATCATTATTAAGGACATTCAATAGTATTTATGATAGATAAGTGTTTAATTCAGAAGATTATAAATAATCAGCGGTAACTATGATATACTCGGAGACAAAGAAAGATAACTCTATTGCATTGTTTTACTATATATAATGGTTATCATTGCCTTTTTCAGGGGAATATCCAGATAAAAAGCCAACAGTTATTGTAAGATCTTCAAAATTATCAGACGAACAGAGTCAACAACTCCTCGATACTTTGGATAAAACGGCATCTACATTACTAGGAAAACTGATGATTCTAGGTCTTGTTAAAAGTTTTGAATCTTGGGTCAGTGAACACAGTGTAAAACTTGACAAATCAGAGAAAGTAAGCGGAAAATATGAAAAACGAGGGAAACAGAATGATAAAGATAAGAGAAGGAAGCAAAAAGAACAACAAGAGGCAGAGGAACTGGTAGATGAAAAGAAAGCATCAATGAAAACTGCTGATGATGTAATTAAACGTATACTATGGGACAGTAAGCTGTGTCATGATGATTTTTTAGTTGGTTATATTGATAGGTTCACCGGATTACAGGAGAAGTACTTCACATCTTTCAGTTGGGAGGATCTGGCGACTGTAGACTATAATGTACTCGCTATTCCTAAACACAGAATCGAATACTTTAAGTACAAAGACGTCATCATTTGGCACAAGACAAAGAAGATTGATAATGTTTTTGGGTCGTTGGGTAGCAAGCTCACCATGTATGACGTAGTAGAAAATTATGAAAAAGAAAAGGAGAAGCAAGAAATGCAGCAAATTTGTGGTAGTAAGAATATCTCAGCCACAGAAGAAGAGCGTAATGATGATAGTTCAGACGACGATAGCGATGACGGATTCACCGTAACTGTTGGTGCCCAAGCAAGATCTGGTGCAGGTGCCATGAATTACGATATCTCTGACGAGGAGATGATAGATGAAGAAGACGATTCTTACGATCCTTATTGGCGGAATAAGATGCGTCCAAATTACTTCCTTGCTCTACGTGTAACAGACGAGGAGGTCAGGAAAACAGCCGAGCAATTACAGGATATTATACTGGAGCACGAGCCCCAGTTTGAAGAATGTCGAGTTTTACCCCATAATCTTCACATTACTCTCTGTACTGTTGGACTGGACACACCGGAGCAAATAGCTCATTGTGCGGAAGTGCTCAAAAAGTTACATGGGGAACTTTCAACTTTTGTTCCAAAAAGTGTTCGAAAGGTCCCAATCAAAATAACGGGCGTTGATCAGTTCTTTAATCGAGTAGTATATGCAAAAGCTCAGTTTCCCCAGGAGTATTTGGACTTAGTTGACCACTTGAAACTTTGTTTACAAAACGAAGGTGTTGAAATCCGTGACAACCATGACTTTGTACCTCACATGACACTGATGAAAATAACCCGACCAGTCGGAAGTAAAACAGGTAAAAAATACGTGGCTCCATGGATATATGCAGAAAAGTCGGAGTTGGAATTCGGATCTCAAGTTTTTGACAATATGCATCTCTGTGAAATGGGACCAAGTCGCAGAGAGGACGGCTTCTACATGACACCTGTCAGCTTAGAATTCTAATCTGCAACATATTTTAAGTCTTTTATCTTACATACTTTCAACTGACTGAAATTACTAGAAGCTTGTTCTGTGATACTTAAATTCACATTTAATGAATTTCGATGTTTATGTATTTGCTTGAATAAATTTAGAATAAAAGCACTTTTGTATCGTTCAGCCTGACCTATGGATATAAACCATTTTATATGCACAAAAGCAAATGATCTTTTCCCCCGCTTTTTCGAAAGCGCGGGGACATAAAATCCCGTTCGTCCGTCTGTCTGTCTGTCCCTCAAAAAACTTTTTGAACCATTGGACATAACTTTTAAACGATGAGTGATATGGTTTTCATATTTTACATATGTTTTCTTTTTTACAAAACCTTTCTATTGATACCAAACTTTTTGACCTATGGCCTTGACATTTGACCTACTTAAAAATACCTTGGACATAACTTTTGTATCGTTCGAATTGTGATAGCTAGGGCTTTCGGTACATGTTTTCCTTGTGACACATCTTTCTGTTGATACCAAAACTTTCGATCTTGTGACCTTGACTTTGGAGTTTTATTTACTTTTGAAAACTTCAATCTTGGGCATAAGTGATAGGGCTTTCATTTTTCGCATATCATTATTCATATTTCACAAGGATGTTTTGTGCACAGCCTTTGCCTGCTCTTATGACAATTACCCAACAGCGGGACACCATGCACATCTGTCCCCTACCAGCAAAACCAAAAGCGGGACACCGCATTTGTCCCCTACCAGCACATGCAAGGCGTGCTATTAGTTTCCTCTCGGCTGTCTGTCTCTCAGTCAATTCGTACGTATTTCTGTCTGTATCTGTGCGTCCGAGTATCTTTTTGTCAGTATGGACTTTTCTGCAATTTAGCAAATGGTTCAAGCAGAAGTCACAGTTGATCAATAGTTCTGAGTTTTGTCCCATTATGACTTCTGGGTTTCTTACAAAAACAGGATACTAGTAGTCCATATATTACTACGTGATACATTGCATATTTCATAATTATAACCTGACTGCTCGATCGTGGTCTTATCTAGAAAGAGGAAGGAATGATGGATTGTGGAGCTTAAAAATACATTGAAATCAAGAAGTGCTCAAGATTGCTTGAATTTTTGGCCGGATTGCAAAGCAATTCCGGCCTATAGATTGACGATGTCCGTCCGTCCGTCTGTCCGTCCGTCTGCCGTCAACATTTTGGTTAAAGTTTCTGGTTGAGGCAAAATCTAAGGAACTATATGCAGTAGAAACTTTATATTATACATGAAGCTTGCCCATGACAAGACCTTTCAATTTATGCCGTAACATTTGACCTAGTGACCTTGACCTTCGACTTTGACCTAGTTAAAGGTTTTGGTTAAAGTTTCTGGTTGAGGCAAAATCTAAGTAACTATATGCAGTAGAAACTTTACATTATACATGAAGCTTGCCCATGACAAGACCTTTCAATTTATGCCGTAACATTTGACCTAGTGACCTTGACCTTGGACTTTGACCTACTCAAAGATTTTGATTAAAGTTCCTGGTTTAAGCAAAATTTATGGTACTGTATGCAGTAGAAACTTTATATAATTAATGAAGCTCGCCCATGACAGGACCTTTCAATTTATGCCATAACATTGGACCTAGTGACCTTGACCTTGGACTTTGACCTACTCAAAGATTTTGGTTAAAGTTCCTGGTTTAAGCAAAATCTATGGTACTGTATGCAGTAGAAACTTTATATTATTAATGAAGCTCGCCCATGACAAGACCTTTAAATTTATGCCGTAACATTTGACCTAGTGACCTTGACCTTGGACTTTGACCTAGTTAAAGATTTTGGTTAAAGTTCCTGGTTGAAGCAAAATCTAAGGAACTGTCTGCAGTAGAAACCTTATATTATACATTTAGGTTGCCCATGACAAGACCTTTCAATTTATGCCGTAACATTTGACCTAGTGACCTTGACCTTGGACTTTGATCTAGTTAAGGATTTTGGTTAAAGTTCCTGGTTTAAGCAAAATCTGTGGAACTGTACGCAGTAGAAACTTTATTTGATACATGTAGGTTGCCTCTGACAAAACCTTTCAATTTATGCTGTATTATTTGACCTATTGACCTTGACCCAGTTAGTGACAAAAACTTACTTTGCAATCCGGCCATACCGTCTTTAGCGGTGTTTTATTCTGACTATGTTTCTGATTCGGTCACAATTATATTGATTTTAAAAATTCAGAATCCATTTCTTTAATCTTTCAATACCATTTTCTCTCGAAGATAAGTTCTTTACACGTTCGGAAAGCAACAGGCTATGTACAATGTATCACATTGACTTACGAAATGGTTACACTGAAATTGCGAAAAATAATAACGAAACAGTCTAAAATTAGAAATGGTGATTCCTAAATTAGAATGAGTAATGATATTTACTATTAATTGTTACTTCATGACTACTTGAGCGACAGTCTTTCTGGTGAGAGAACGCGGGGGAACATACTCTCCATGGCGTCAATTGATACATTTCAGGGGGAATATTTCAACGAAAATGTACTTGGGAAAGCTGTTACATGTAAACAGTAAAGCCGACGGTCGAAATTTCCCATTTTTTTTTTCAAGAATCACTTTAGGGGGTGCGGACTGGGGGTACCTATCTCCCGCTCCCATCCCTTCCTCCCCTCCCCCTTCCTCCCTCCCATCCCTGCCCCCTTTCCTTCCCTCCCTTGCACCCTGTCCACACCTCACTTACGAGTTCTGAGCGTCTCGATTTAAAAACTGAACCAAAATTGAAGGAATATATACCTCATCTTGTTTCCCCCTGGTCGTCATCGTCGTCCTTCTCGTCCTCCTCCTTTTTTACCTCCTCGTCTTAAAATCTTCATCTTCCTCCTTCCCCCTCTTCGTTGTCTTCGACATCCTCCTCCTCTTCTTCTTCTTGTCGTCTTCAACATCCTACTCCTCCTTCTTCTAAAATAATTACTTTGGATTATGGATAATTAGTTGTAATCACGGAGGGTAGGTATCATCGTGAAGTCCGCCTTTCCCTCTTCGCTATACAAAACGTCCTAGGAGGCTAGGTTATACCTGTATATTCCATATAAAAAAAAACCGGGTATGGAATATAGGACGTTTTGTATAGCGAAGAGGGAGGGACGGACTTAACGATGATACCTACCCCTTGTGGTTGTAATCAGCTTGAGGTTTTAAATGGTGAAAAGTGTGCAAATATGTTTTAAATCGATTTATTACTTTATTCAAGGACTTATAAACAGATAAGTCCTTGCTTTATTATATACCTGTTAGATGATTTTTTTTCTCATTGTAATTTACTCTGCGTAAAGAAGTCATAACAGTCTACACACATTTTTAACGAAAAATTAAAAAACTTTTTTTGACAGCCCTGACTATGTTGACATCCCGGAACTCAGAAGTACGCAACGGTTTGAATAATAATTTTTCTGTTTACGACAATGTTAGACCAATTTATGGCTGCGACGCTATGCGCATGCGCAGTGACATTGTACAAGCCTGTCATGTTTTGAAAATAGGGCGGAAGGTTGGAATTTATCATCAAATAGGCACTTTAATTGCATATTTCAGCAAGCTATGCATTCTTCAATAACATAAAAACATCGAACTTTCCATTTGCATTGGTATTCTTACTGGGAGCATGTGATTTTTTTCAACACACACCTGTACAGAAAGGTGATTGTCACCAGAAGTTTGTTGACGGTCCCAAATGGGCAAATGTCAAAATGTGTCAACAAGGTATTATTCATGAAAACTAGACAATCTCTGTGTCGTTTTATTGAAAGAAGTTATGTCTAGAACAGTTACACAGACGGCAAAGTCACCGCCTGTGGCTCTTCCTCCAAAACCAAGAAGGGATCATTGGTCTGTGAGAATCCAGGAGACCGTTGTTTCCGCAGTGCCTGATGACAGCCTTGGTATTGTGTTATCAGGTGGAGCAGACAATGGGCAGTTCTGTTACATAAACGACATTAACAAATCACATTTAACATATCATAGTGGAAAACTTAATCTCGATGAACTTATTTTGGAAGTGCAAGGACAGAAAATTGCAGGTTACACCTTACGGGATGCGACATTATGGCTAAAACAAGTCAGCCAGAATGGTGCACCAGTAATGATAAAAACTGTCAAAATTGGTAGGTATTCACTAATCTGTTAATTATGTTAATATATTTAATAGATAGTAACCATATGTATGTCTATATAGAAATTCTGTAGTCTAGTGTGTGTTTATTTCAAGTTTCACAATATACCGTATGATCTTGCAGGAAATGTTAATGACATTTATGATGTAGTGATGGAAACAGGTTGCATTTTTAATTTTATGATTGGCAATCAAAGTAGGTAATACAGACGGCTACCCACTACATTTATGATGATGATGTATTCATTGCTACTTCTTGCATAATGATAGACATTATAATATCTTCCATAGAATCAGGAACATGCAGTAGTAGGGATTGGTATTGGTCAAACACTCTCAATAGGATACGATGTATGATACATAAGGAAGGTCATACACAATAAAAAAAAATAGTGACAATATATTGGTTTTCAAAACATTTTAGAAAGTAATCATACTAATGACTTAAACATTAGAATAATCTGTCATATCTGATATAGATTTATGAAATATAAGAACAAACATTTTTTTAAAACTCTTAATACATGATCATGATGATAGTACCCAGGACTTAAAAGGAGAAGGATTAGAATCTCGTATTTTCCCGTTAAAATCTTGCATACTCTTTTGATATGCAAATTAGGCAACAAATTGTTAGGGTCTTTATATTCAAAGGCATTCTGCCCTAAATATCTTAATTATAATGATTTATTTAGAGTCGGACATGTCAACAATACATGTCCGACTGTAAATAAATCATTATAATGATCAACATATACCATATAGACTAGATAATCCATGTCATCCTGATCATTTTGGTACCAAGATTTTGCTATTACCATGATTACGTCTTGAAATAATTGAGTAAATGGGAAAATAAATCGGGTCACATCATAGTCGTAATGTCACAGTAATGGTGAGGGTGAACTGGAGTTGAGATTCCTTTACAGGTATCTGAGACATTTTTATCATCATGATCATAGTAAATTGTTGACACCAATATATAAAAAATAATTCTATTCTGTTTATACATTTGAAGGCATTTTTAATATGAAATAATGAAACGGGAAAGAGACCAAGGGGGCATATGGCAGCTGTCCTTTCATCAGACCTGCCTACTTTTACAATTTTGGCATAATTTTTACGATTTTTGATCTTCAAATACACTCTACGTTTTTGCTGCTGATTTTTATGCCTAAAACATATTTTCAATCAGAATATAAACCTTTTAAAATATTTCTTCAAATACACTCTACGTTTTTGCTGCTGATTTTTATGCCTAAAACATATTTTCAATCAGAATATAAACCTTTTAAAATATTTGAAACAAACGGATAGACTTGACTATATGAATTCATAGTAAGTTTGGTTTCATTTAATCATATGACATATATGTGCATGTAAATGATTAAGATTTGGGCAAAGAAAAAAACGATTTTTTTTTTCTCAAAATTACAAGTAATTGTTTATATTACGCTTAACATCCCTAAATTACATTTTCTTTAGCAAAATTTTACACTTTTCGTAAGAAACAGGTACAATGTAGGCAGGTCTTTCTGTCATTCTCTTACACTTTCAATACGGGAAAAGAGGTATATCCTTGTTTTCAGCAACATTATTCATATTCTACATATTAAATGTCTCATCTATATTGCTTTTGACAAGATGTTTTTAATGATACGACTGGTGACTAAATATTTTGACCTTTTGACCTTTTTAAAAAAAATAAACAATGTGTATATCTTTAGTAGAAAGGAACATTGTAAGTTTGTGTTTCTTGTTACGCAGTTCACATAAATGTACATAGGAGTTTTACCTACATGTACTATTAAAAATGTTAAATCTTTGAATGGTACATGTACCATGGTTACAGTAAGTGGTATGGCTTCAACATTCAAAATAGGTTATTTTCCACTTAAAGATTTTCAGAAACCTTTGAATTTTACCTATGGTTTCTGCTTCTGGATGCCATTTTTATTATGCCCTCTGAATCAAAGATTCGGGGGCATATACATGTAGTTTTTGGCCTGTTGGTCTGTTTGTCTGTCTGTTTGTCCATGGCAAAACTTTTAACATTTGGCATAACTTTTGAATGGTAAGTGATAGGGCTTTTATATTTCACATGTGTATTTTTTGTGACAAGACCTTTCCATTGATACCAAGATTTTTTTTTACCTTGATCTTTGAGTCTGACCTACTTTTCAAAGACTTTAACATTTGAACATGTTGAATGGTAAATGATAGGGCTTTCATATTTCATGTGTATCCCTTATGACAAGATTTTTCCATTGATACCAACATTTTTGACCTCATGACCTTGACTTTGACCTTTGACCTACTTTTCAAAAATATATATAATCCACATCGCTCACAATTAAAATTAAATATGACTAGAGCAATCAAAATCAAAGTGACTTGTGTGTATGTCTTTCAAGCAAATGACATTGACCATGTGAAATTCAATCAGAAATACAAACACACAAAGAGGAACCTGATTTTAGATAAAAAATGATAAAAATGAAAGGAAACAATATATAGCAATTTATCGCAATACATGTACAGCTAATAAAATATCGCAATACGTCACGATTCTTTCGGCATATCGTTTCACCCCTAATGGTAAGTGTAGCCATAGACTGATAGAGGAGAGCTTTCCTTAAAAGAGCATCCCTGGTGGCAAGACCTTTCTATTTATACCAAACCTCTTTACCTTGTGACCTTGACCTATTTCTGAATTTTTTATTTATATTGGACATATTGAATGGTACTGTGGTGATACAGATTATGATATACATGTACGTAGGTCTTTGATATTTCACATGTGTATTTGTGTATTCCTAATCGCATACTTTGACCTTGGACTTTGGTCTACATGTAATTTTGAAAAGCTTTTATTTATTGGCATAACTTTTGAATGGTAAGTTAGGGCTGTCATAGTTTGCATATATATATATATATATTCTGAGTGAAAAAAAAAATTATGTACCAAATTTTTTTACCCGTGAAGTCAACTTCGGAATTCGACCAAATTTTCATAAAATTTAACAGCATTTTAGCCGCATCTCTTTTATGCCCTCGGGAGAATATTTGTTTTTCACAAACACGTCTTATGTTTTTTTTTTTGATTTTTTTATGAATTTTTATTAGCTCGCCGGGACGAAAAGTCCGGAGAGCTAATGCCATACCCTCGGCGTCATTGTCGTTGTTGTCGTCGTCCTTGTCGTCGTCGTCGTCCGTAGACAAAACTTTAACCTGGGCTATATCTCTTGAACTATAAGGGGTAGGGCTTTGATATTTCACATGAAGATACCTTGTGACAAGACCTTTCATTTGAGACCATGACCTTTGACCTAGTGACCTTGACCTTGGACTTTGACCTATTTTTCAAAAACTTTAACCTGGTTTCTGACAAAAACCTGTATAGGCGAGCTATGTGAGCTTTGATTACCCTATGTTTCAGATTTGCTAACAGCTCAAACTTTGACAGTATTGTTAACGCCCTATTACATTGTAAATCCTAATTAACCAAATATCCTTAGTCATGTTAATGGAAACGGTTTTAAAAAATGTTTTGTCTTGTGTCAATTACTGGTATCTATACAAATGTCCCTCAACCACTTGGAAGAATTCATCTTGAACAACATAGCTTTAGCCATCAAAGAAACATAACCATTTTGCATATAGCCTTGTTTTGCTGGGGGCTGTAGGAAGATTGAATTTTCTTTAACAAAAGTTAGAATGCAAAAGTGCAGACTGTATACTTTTCCAACAGTTGAGGTTACCAATATATTTTCCAGATCTCTGTCACCATAACGCTAGGGGAACCTGCTGAGTTTTGATGCATTTTTCATGATCCTCAAATTAGTTCATCTCCTATATATTTGCTGTTATTAGTGAAAAGGTTTCTTTTCCTCTAAAAAATGCAGTTTGAGTGACAGAGTTTAATTATGTATATATGAACCATATGTAGTGTCAGCTGATTTCACACTTCATTAAGAACAAATATTCAAATTCTTTCAATGTTTGAATTTTCAAACCAATAGGTTGTTGAGCATTCATAATTTGATATGCATCAAAATTTCTCTAAGTTTGATTTAACCCAAATTTTGGGCACCCTCAGAAGTAAAATATGTGCACTTACATGCACCTTGTATTTGAAATTTTCTTTAAGTGATTACATGCATGTTTGATACATTTGTATGATACTTGTAGATATTGAATTTGAAGGTCACTTACATGTAGATGAGAACTTCCATCGTACTACTAAGAACATTATCTATGTACTTTTAATACAAAATATAATTTTGATGTACATGTATGAATAAAAAAATCACATTAGAATATTTTCTGAATTTTAAGATTTTGGGTTTACATCAGTTTGAAACTTTCTTACTTTCATGTTTACAAGTACAATTTACATTTGTTTTATTACCACCTTTTTCAAGCATTCTTGTAGATGTAGATGCACTTTTTCTATCTCTTGCACTTTTGTGACTATTGTTATTGATATATTGGTACATATGAATTTGATAAATTGCTATTTTTGACCTTTCAGGACTCCTACCCAAAGATTTACGTCAGTTTTTGTCAGCGAGATTCCAGAAAGGTTCCGTAGATCATGACCTCCAGCAAACTATCAGAGACAACCTCTATCTCAGAACCGTGCCTTGTAAGTATTAGATAAACCTCTATCTCAGAACCATGCCTTGTAAGTATTAGATAAGATATGCTTTATTACCATACAGGGCCTGTAAAGGGTGTGACATGTACAATGAAGCAAATGCATAGAACATACAAAATATCCCATATTTCTTTTTTTTTTTGTGTGGAAAAACTCCACTCAGGACCAAACTTGTATGTACTTTTCAGATTGCAGTGAATCTTCTCATATACACTGATAAGCCATGTACAGCCTCAAAATTGTTCCATTCTGCATGTAGTGTTGTCTGTACATTGTATATTTCATTATGATTTGCTCAATCTTACAATACAATCGCCCTTTTTCTACTTTCAATAGTCATTCCTTGTTTGACCCTGGTCAAAGGAAAAAAAAGTGATGGGATTATTTTCCTGTATGAAGTATATACTAGTATGCAACAATTTACGCCAAAAACTGATATCCTTTAAAGTAGATGGAAAATTAGCAACTTCTTTCTCTTAATTTAACATAGAATGTCCTCAGAGGTGGATTGAAAAAAACATTTCATGATCCAGAAAATATATACACTGAACTTAATTAAACTTTTAAAGATTAATGTGGGTAGCTTCTTTTGTTGAAAAGAAAAAGAATTATTCATTTTAGATGCAAGTTATTAGGAATTCACGTTAAGTACTTAGCAGTCATGAATATCTTATGTGTGTAATTTCAGGTACCACCAGAGGCCCCCGACCAGGGGAAGTAAATGGTGTAGACTATACATTCCTTAGTGTAGAAGAATTCTTCCAGTTAGAGAAAAGTGGAAGTCTGTTAGAGAGTGGTCTGTATGATGGTGAGTACTGAGGCGAAGCATAGTAACCATGACAATAATAAACAATAGCATCTTATACAACATAGAAAGTACAGCCTGTTCCTTTAATAATGTATGCTTTAAAAAAGAATAAGTATATGTATTTTGAATATAGGTAGTGCTGTTCTCAACATATGGAAGATACTTTTTTCAAAAATAAAAAACAAAAACAAATAATAAAAGACCCATATTGGAAACTTCAATCATTCAAATATTTGTCATATCATGCATTGAGTGAAATTCATTTAAAAAAACCCTTTCAAATTCTTGCATATTATTCTTTGTTTTAATGTTCATGTGCTTAAGTTCACAATGGTTCATTTTAAGCCCAAAACTCCCTTTGTATTCTTTATTTGAGCAATGGCAAAAGGCATAGACAATGAAAAGATGGGCATGCAGGAAGGGGGCTGATGTTCAAAATATTGCCCCCAAGACTTAAATTAAAAGATTAAATCAAGTACAATAAGGTACACATGTACCACATGGTCTCTGCAACTCCAAAAGAGTGATTGTTAAATCATGATAATACCAGAATATTGTACATAAAATGTAATACTTTACATAGCTTCCAGCATAATCATTCATTATTAAAAGTATAACTTCTTGCTAATGCCATAATAATAATATCCAAGGCAACTGAACCCTCTGGAATACAAGATTTGTAAGTGAATGAAATGGCCTATCGATTCATTATGTCGTCATTATTGATATGCTTAGGGTATGAAACATTTTAAAGCACATTAATCTTTTATGTTCCACGATCTCTCTCCTCTCATAAGTCAAAACTCATTTGACAATGTCTATTTGATTTGAAAAAAAATATAAGCTAGTTGTTGGCTATGTGTTAGCTTGGTTTGAATGAAAGTATCATTATAAAATAATATCATTCACATCAGTAACACGTACATATAAGTCCTTCCGATACATCGAATTTCATAATTGGGATATAAACAAACTGTTCAAACTCGAGTCAAACTTATGAAGTACATGTAATCTGTGATTACATGCGATGTTGCGCATGTTATGAGCGTATTACTACGACAGTACAATACACGAACTGCACTAATTAGTAATTAATTGACAAGTAGATTGGATTTTTGCAACGTGCATATAATGATGATTAAGGCAAATTTGATTAAAACTTTTCTCATGAGAAACCACAAGCGTGTCCCTGTTTCCGGTTCTACGATATTGAAATATGGCCTGATAACTTGATCGTTTGTCAAACTCGCTAATGAAAAATCCACTCCTATCATCAATACTTGATACATACATACACGTATATTATAAGTTCATAAGATTAGGCTATTTTTGCAGAGCTATTGATACACATCTATACGCTGATCGTGTTGACGTAAGACTAAGAACTAGCGGTATTGCCAAAGCCCAAGTTTGCCGTTTCTAACTATATGAAGTTGATATGGCTTCGGGGACAGACGAGATTTGTGTAGGATTGATGCAGTAATCTAAATAATTACTTTTCCTGGAACAAAGGCATAAATTTGCTTATCAACGCCACAACTCGCCGTGTCGGTCGATAGAACCCGATAGATTCCCTCTTTTAAGGCACTTTATGTTTAATGGTTTCGTACTGCAAAAATGACTTGTTTCTTGAAGTGAAAGTCGTTGAACTTGGAAATTTTCAATATTTTTTGTTGACAGTATGTTGCCTGTATGTACATGCACCTGT
The DNA here is from genome assembly GCA_028142955.1 of Pinctada fucata. Lineage (NCBI taxonomy): Eukaryota > Metazoa > Mollusca > Bivalvia > Pterioida > Pteriidae > Pinctada > Pinctada fucata. The sequence continues at coordinate 77,902,807 of AP027102.1, forward strand.
ATTTTTGATTTTAAAACAGAATAAATGAAAATTACAAATATTGAATATTGACAAAATTTTGATAAGAAAAATTAACAAACTATGAACTAGTAACGGAGTATTTCACTTGTCCTTGGCTGCATGGTGCGCCTTTTAATGTCTTCATATTTTAGAGGCTTTTATCGTGTTTTCATATCATCTTTATTTATACTACCAAAAAGTCGAGTCTAGGTGAAATTGGTGTTGAAATTGCTGTAAGGTTAATACGTATGCGTTATAATTAATATAATCCATAGCGTTTTGCTGTCAAAATTCTAGACTGTTTCGTCAATATAGTGACAGTTGATGTCATACCCTCGTCTGACTGTTAAGGTGAAAGTCCACCATCCATCAATACCTACAGTCATATTGATTATTCACTGATTCAGTTCATCAATACGAAATTACTCTACCACACCTCGCTGGATTTTTTTTTCAGATCAAGAGGCGCAACTCTTGTATCTTTATTGCATTTATGTAGTTCTACACAACAAATGCAATAGCTAACAATAAAATACAAATGAATACAAAACACACTAAACAACGTTGATAAACGATATATAATTTAAAAAAAGAAGAGAAATGAATGAAATTAAATTTATTTATGTAATATGAATTCTGAAAGTCGGATAAAAATTGATACATAGATTGTCATTGGTCTGACCTTAAACGACCTTCAAAATAACAAAAAATCTTTAACAGTTTAAATTTACTCGAGTCGTTACGGCAATGTTTTCGTTTATTTAGAACGAGAATCATTTGTCCATTACATCTTTTATTTTAAACTCTACATTTTTTTCCACATTGTTATGAACTAAAAACAAAACGTAGTAGTAGGGGCTTTTGTAGCCATCACAAAAATCTTTTCATGATAGTTGGCCTGAATCTTTTCATTGTGAAATCTAATAGCTTTGAATATCAGGTATCTTACCTAAATCTGTACCCTGACATGCGGGACGATGTCACTTTGAAATTTCAAAGATACCATCTTTTGCGTACATTCAGTATTGTGATGGTATATTAGCAACTGCTTTTAAGACTGGGGTCAAGATGCCCCGAAAAACTACCATTGGGTACTACTGATTCTTGGGACTAGGACATTATTATGGGACTCAGGAGGGCTTTCTCTGATAAATTTCCTGTATTGTATACGCTTTTAGGTGAGTTAGATATTAGAATTAAAATCATTTGGTAAGTTTTACTTTCAAGCTTGAACTTATCACGTATTAACGTAAGCACTTGATACGATTTTTGTGTCGCCTGCGAAGCATAGCGACACTTAGGGATCACTTTGTCCGTTGTCCGTCTGTCCGTCCATCCGTCTGTCAGTCTGTCTGTCTGTCACACTTTGGGTGTCACAGCCCATAACTTTTGATTGGTAAGTGATAGGGCTTTGATATTTCACATGTGTATTCCTTGTGACAAGACCTTCTTACACATACCATAATTTTTTACCTAGTGACCTTGACCTACAAATTTGACCTACTTTTCAAAAAAATTAAGAATGGTTATATCTTTTGATTGGTAAGTGTTATGACTTTGATATTTCACATGTGCAATCCTTGTGGCAAGACCTTTCTACACGTACCATAATTTTTGACCTTGTGACCTTGACCTAGATACTTGACCTAATTTTGAAAAAAAGATAAGATTCGCGATATCTTTTGATTGGTAAGTGATAGGGCTTTGATATTTCACATGTGTATTCCTTGTGACAAGACCTTCTTACACATAACATAATTTTTGACCTAGTGACCTTGACCTACAAATTTGACCTACTTCTCAAAAAAATTAAGAATGGTTATATCTTTTGATTGGTAAGTGTTAGGACTTTGATATTTCACATGTGCAATCCTTGTGGCAAGACCTTTCTACACGTACCACAATTTTTATGCCCCCGGAATCAAAGATTCGGGGGCATATAGTTTTTGGCCTGTCCGTCTGTTTGTCTGTTTGTCTGTTTGTCCGAAAAACTTTAACATTGGACATAACTTTTGAATGGGAAGTGATAGGGCTTTCATATTTCACATGTGTATTCCTTGTGACAAGACCTTTCCATTGATACCAAAATTTTTGACCTCGTGACCTTGACCTTGATCTTTGACCTAATTTTCAAAAACTTTAACATTGGGCATAACTTTTGAATGATAAGTGATAGGGCTTTCATATTTCACATGTGTATTCCTTGTGACAAGACCTTTCCATTGATACCAAAAGTTTTGACCTCGTGACCTTGACATTTGACCTACTTTTCAAAAACTTTAACATTGGGCATAACTTTTGAATGGTAAGTGATAGGGCTTTCATATTTCACATGTGTATTCCTTGTGACAAGACCTTTCCATTGATACCAAAATTTCTTACCTCGTGACCTTGACCTTTGACCTTTTAACCCAGTGACCTCACATACATGTACTTAACACAAAATGGTGTTCATACTATACCACCGGGGGCATTCGTGTTTCACAAACACAGGCTTTATTGACCTTGTGCTAGATACTTGACCTAATTTTGAAAAAAAAGATAAGATTCGCTATATCTTTTAATTGGTAAGTGATAGGGCTTTGATATTTCACATGTGTATTCCTTGTGACAAGACTTTCCTACACATACCATGGTTTTTGACCTATTGACCTTGACCTACATATTTGACCTACTTTTCAAAAAAATTGAGAATGGATATATCTTTTGATTGGTAAGTGATATTGCTTTGGTATTTCACATGAGTATTCCTTGTGACAGGACCTTTCTACACAGACCATAATATTTGACCTTTTGACCTTGACCTAGATTTTTGATCTACTTTTCAAGAAAAGTAATATTGGCTATATCTTTTGATTGGTAGGTGATAGGGTTTTGATATTTCACATGTATTTCCTTTTAACAATGCCATTCTACACATACCATAATTTTTTACCTTTTGATCTTGACCTAGATATTTGACCTACTTTTCTAAGGTTGTATATATCTTTTAATTGGTAGGTAATAGGTCTTTAATATTTCTTATGATGAGACCTTTTTGTTACCAATTTTTACGTAGTGACCTTGACCTAAATGATTGACACTCTTTTCTGAAAATTTGAGAATGACCATATCTTTTAATTTGTAATTAGAAGGTCTGATATTTCAAATGAATTTCATTTGAAAAGACTTTTCTACTGATACGAAGAATTTTGATCCACTTTCTAGAATAATAATCAAACCGCTTCGCAGGCGACACAAGCATTCCTTGGATTGCTATTTTTTTTTCATGAAAGAAAATGTTCTCCTAAATTTAGAATATGAGTTAAAAAGATATTGATACACTTTAAGAAATAGAGGAAAAAATTGATATAATATGATAATATTGGTTTTGGGTAATGACACATAAGTACTTTTATTTAAACCTTCCTCCCCCCCCCCCCCCCAAAAAAAAAAATAAAAAAAATTCTCATACTAGTTATTCTCATACGCTACCTTTATAAGTATTTCAAACAAAATGATACAAACTATTTCAAACAAGACATCATGGGACAAGGTTCTTCCACTGTATCATCAGTACCTATAGGTACCTTTTGTGTTTTACAGGAAATCATTATGGCACACCTAAACCACCCAGTGAGCCCAAAGGACAGATCATACGACGGTCCAGCTCTATGGGAGGGGTTCTCCCTGCAGCACACGGCCCTGAGAGGGACAGTAAGAGGAGACGTAATCGTAGTAACACAGAGGGAGGGTCGGCTAAAACTTCACCGGTACCGTTCACAGAGGAGAGAGGGAGAAAGAAATCTCTGGAGAGAGCTCATGGAGAGAACCATCAAGGATCATTACCGGATAACTGGGAAATGGCATATACTGAAGCTGGCATTCCTTATTTTATTGAGTAGGAAATTTATTCTCTCATTTTACTGTATTGATGAAAAATATAATGTTTTATATTTTCTTCAATTTTAACTTAATACAACAATAAGATGGATTAGAATTGGGAGTAATAAGTCCCCATAGATGTATTTGAATTAATGCTATGAACAAAGGGAGATTCTTGACAACTTGGGAGGATTTACTAAGATTTTTATCAAAAGGGAATTGTGGGATGAAGACATTGTTGCCGGTGGGAGCAATATATTATACAATACAAGTTCTAGCAAGGTACGATAAATTTTTGACTCTCATTTATTACTCAATAAATGTTTGTGTGTTTTCAGTCACAATACAGAAACCACACACTGGTTGGATCCAAGGCAGGCACATACCAAGAAACCAAAGGCTCAGGACTGTGATGATGACGGTATGTACATTGTTCACTTCTTATCTCCCCTGTAGGAATTGATGATTATTTTCCTTCGGAGACAGTAGAAATAAAAACATCTATACTAAAGCTACAGATTTATTCAAATGTTGCCAGAAGGCAAAAAAGATGTGGTCTGAGGTCACAAAATCAGTTAATTATATCTTGATAAAAAAGAGCACCACACATAGTATTTTGTGTCAGTCTGCACGTACAGTTTGATTTGTCAGTGCAGATATCTATACAGTCGGTGGGAATTCAAGCAAAAATTTCATGTTTGTTTACTCAATGAGAAACTTTTCTTTTACAAATGCAAGTGAAATTTCTGTTGTTTTCCAATCTAAAGAGAGATAACTCTGGAAAACTTATCACTGTTTTGTATATACTCCACTATCAGGTCATCGTACAATTTTGAGAAAAGGTAAGTCACGTATACAAATGATTACTGGCAAAAATTTTGTAAATTTCCACGGCATAAACCATCACTCCAGTCTCTAAATGTGACCTAAATCCACTCAGATACCCCATCACTGTCACAGTTTGTCTCTCACTGCCCCCTCACACTGAAAATTTATTTTCACTCAAAGTTATGTAAGTTATTTGTATTTAACTTACTCAGAAATTGTAGACAAAGAATATGTGTACACTGTTAATGCCTTATCAATATTAAATTTGCATGACAGTACATGTATTTACTTACTACTATATGTTGAAATAGAAAAAAAATCCAAATCATTATTGTGAAAAATGTATTCCATCATCTATCAGAACATACTATGCCATTACCTATATCATCAGAATACATGTATGAATATAAAGTTATAAATATGAAAAAAAATATACGTGAGAGTAAAACTGACAAGCAGAATGGCTGAAATTCTTGAAATATATTTTTTGGCATTTCTTTTTTCACTGCATGCATCTTTTCTAGATATTTTACTCGCTCAATCTTTTATTTATTCTTTAACTTTTCTACCAAGACAATTTTCTTTCAATAGCTTCAAATCCAAAGGAATGCATGCAGTTTTAACTTTGAATTTTTCACATTCATTAAAATACAATTTTAGAAACGGGTTTGTGGGAATGTCAAAATCAAATTCATCTTGCGCTGTTACATACTGGATATAATGAACAGGAAAAGAAAACATAAATAAAATTTTTGACACTTGCCAGAAATACTTTTGACTTATGATGTGTAAACACAAAGACCCCAATTATAATTTTATCATTCACCATTGAATGAGTATTTCAATTTTAATGTCTATTAATGTCTAAGCACAATGTCTGAGAATATGCAGATGTAAAAGATAGCAGATCTTGAGAAATCTTTAATCTTCCTGCATAATAAAGCTTTCAAGCTTATTTTGCCGCATATCCTATTGATTTCTTTTTAATGATTTGTGAGTGTGTAGTATGTAGGAGAAAAAGAAACAAGCTGACACAACTGTGGTGCAGGATGATGCTTTAATATGTTATTAATTGAAAATCTACACTGTGTGTGAAATCTTATATATTTACCAGCGAGAGTAGGGACTGGGGATTTTGGGTTGTTGTTTGGCTTTAATCTTTTTTTGTTGTCTATAAAGCAAAGGTGTCAACTTGTCTGGAGTGTGTCTGTTATTCAAACTTTCACATACACACGTATAAGCAAATTTGATGGAAAGTGAAAGCTTGTAAAAGTCCAATTATGGACTTGAGTATCTGGAGATATGATTGTTTTGATGTCCGTAATCTATTTTGCTTTCTAGCAATTGGATCCATATTGAAAACAAAAATTTTATTATAAAAGTAACATTACTGACATAGAATGAAAGATTGATGGATGATTTCTGGTTTAAAACCTACTTTATCCTCATAGAAATTTTAATTATTTAATGATGGAAAGTATGAATAAAGCCTATTTCATTGCAAGATTTCATGTAAAGTTATTTATTTCTAATGCTGTAATATTCTGATGCCACTAAATTCAAGAATTGTTTTATTACGCTAGTGCAAATTTGGTTGCCAAATTTAGAATTATAAGTGGCTAAAAGTAAATAGTCATCATCCATAAAATAATCATAATTGTATTTAAATACATTGACATTTTTGCAATCAATTTCTGTCGAAAAAAAAAGTTACTTATGCAACAGTTTTTTTCTATACATTAAGCTGCAGTAATTTCACACGGAGTATGTATTTAGGAAGCGTATGAAAGGCTGAAGCTAAGTATTTATGTTTTCATACCAAACTTCACAACCCTTACTCTTATACATTGATATGTATAAAAAAAAAATGTGCAAATCTCTAATAAATGAAGTCAGATTTACGTTTAATGTATATAATCAGAACAAATCGTGAGTGCAAACTCCAAATTATCTATTCAACTGAATGGTGCAGGTGAAATGCAGAGCAAAGTACAAATTTCCAGGTTTGCAGAGTACAGCCCTTATCGTAGTACACCAGAGAGACCCTCTCCAGATTGTTTACTTATATGACTAGTGTAGTCAGAGAGATCCTGACAGAGCAAAGAGGAACCGTCCCTCGAACTTAGCTGTCTGTAAACTGTTTATCAAAACTTCTGGTTAGACAGAATCACAACTCTCATTAATAGTGGCAAGTGTTTTCTTTTTTATGAAATCAAAACCATGATCCTTCTTTCTTGTTTGTTATAATGAGCCACTAAGTATAAACATTTCTGCCTGATTCGGTCTTAGACGTGAACCCTACGCTATAGGGTCAGCATTTTATATCTTAGCTGCAGCTGAAAGAAAAAAAAAGCATTTTGAACAGACGAAAGATTGAACATCAAAACTATATGTAATTTGTATGCTGCTGGTAGAAGAATTACTCATGAAAAGAATGATAAAATTTTAATTGAAGAGCAGATAACTTAACAATTAAGCTTCTGTCAGACTCTGAGCTGTTTTAATTAAAAGAAAAATGATTCGTTTACGGCACATATGTTTAATGTATTAGAGCAAATTAATAATAGAAGTGATATGATACTGTAACTGTATTGTCTGATACCAAATGGGATCTCATATCATTTTGACACAAAGTACATGTATTTTATACATCATTTCATTAATTATTAATTATTGGCACTCTATGATACTACATAATCAATTGAAATTGATAGGAGAAATTGATAGCAGGGCGTGGGATGTTCTTTTTGTGATAATGAACCAATTCTAATCCACTTGTCCCAGATGAGATGCCGGGAGTTTGAGAGAGAAGGTTATAGGGACAGTTAATTATGAGGTCCTAGGGGGGTAGTGTAATGGCAATTATCCTGCGTGATCATCAATTACCTATGCTTCTGTAATTCCTTTGAGGGAAAATTGATCAACTATCTACTTCAATTATCACTCTGTGTGATAAAAATGACAATATATTCAATTTATGACTGAATTTCATCACTGTTTTGAAGTGGTTGGAAGTGCTCATGAGGTACTTAAGAAGAGTTATGTCTTTCCATTATGCGAATATTATCAACTCTTCTTTTTAGTGTAAATACTGTACACTATTTTTTCACTTTGCATATTTTAGTCCTCTTAATTCATATTCATAAAAAATTCAAGAATAGTCAGGGTCTAACCAAAGGAGATGTGTGCATCTAACCTTCTAGTTATTAATGATAGTTATTAATGAATGATGGTATTTGTCAGCCGATTTTCATCACACTTCATACAAACGTTTGTAAGGACCTAAAGCTGTGTTGTGACTATGATTGAAGGTGTAGCAACACATTTAAGGTTTCCAATGCAGATTAGAAATGCTAGGCAATCTGTTTAAAGCTACTGCTGGTGCATAATAAATTGGTTTGAAATTTTCTTCAAGAAAGTATAGCGTTGGAACCCTTCGGCATTATCTCAATATGGGATGGCATCTTACGTCATCAGATACCGTTCCAAATGTACTGGAGAGTAATTATCAATGGTTACACAAAATACAGTTCATATACATAGTAAACTGAAACCTAAAGGTTCATCATAACCTTGACCTAAGGTCATGCCACTGATCAGGGTCATCAGTTTATAATTGACCATATTAAACCCTCTGTTAAATTGTCATCATATTGTAGATTGGTTCTTATCAAATATCAATCTAAATCTAATGAGAATATCACTGAAATATACTTTTTCAGTATTTTCAGATTTCAACTTTATTATTCAAATATCCTTTTCAGAGATATTTTAAACTGAAGTTCAAATAGCTAGGGTCATAGTAGCATGCTAAACTTTAATAACAAAGACATTCAAGTGCTTAGAAATTGATTTTGAGAGTGCAGAACCATTAAGTTTAAGAGAAACTTCCTTACAGACAAAATACTAATGGAACTCTTGTTTGAATTATACATCATTTGAGGTTGTTGATTGATTCTCTTAAGAACCAGGGGAGAGTGGGTATTGTGTGATTCTCAGATGTTTCTGTAATAAATTGATGAAATGCTGTAAAGTTTGTCCAAGTAATATAAGTATTTGTCAATATAATTAGTTACTGAACAGTGCACACATGTTTACATTGATTGGTAAGAACTTTCCCATACTCGAAGATTTGCTACTGAAAAAATTGCAAATGAATGTGATTGAAATGTCGATTTCACGGAAAAATTGAAATGATGGAAAGATCAGTATAAAATTCAAGATTGATAGAAGTTTGTGTATACTGTATAGGACAGAAGGTCACCCTACCCATGCAGCTTGACAGTATGTACATGCCCTTCTAATCCAAAGATACAGACCTAAAGAGTAAGTGTATGAAGTGATTCGTTTTAGAAGGCTTATACTGAACATACGGAGTTGTTTGCAAAGAATAAGTTGTTCTTGCAGAAATAGATTCATGTAGACAATATAGTATAGGTCTGTATAGACCCCTCCCCCTCCTTTACCCCTACTCCTGCTGCTGAGTGATGCAACACCTAAAGATTCACTAACACAAGAAAAAGTTTGAACTTAATGAATCATTTGGTTTTATAGGCAGGCTTTTACTGAACATAAGGAATTGTTTGCCAAGGGAAAAAAAATGATTCCATGTTGCTAAATACCCGAAGTAATCGCTGCCAGTCCCGATTGATGATATCGATTATTTTGTAGTATGCGAGTCGGTGAGGGGTGCCTTATTGTACTAAATATCAGGGGATTGATCCCCGCTCGATGTTCCCAATACTTGCTTTGTCAGATCGTTTTACATTTTTCATAGACCCTACTTACTGTTCTTTAGCACTTTTCATCCTCTGACGGATATGAAGGTTTTTCGTTACACGTGTCATGGGTAAAGGGTCGGAAATTTCCCTACAGGTGTATTTATACCTGCGGAATCACACCAGCTGATAGATTTAGTCTCTTTTGTAAGAGGTGATGTTTTATTAAAATCCAAATAAAGTTATTTCTGTAAGAATTCAATCGAATATATGAATAAGAATGAGTTTGCCAAAATACCGGACACTGGCGCGCACACCGACGCGTGTCGTCTGCGATTATTAAAAATCGACGCGCGGGATTAAATTGCGACAACTAACGAAATATGAATACAAAAGAGCTCAAAGACACGGAAAATATCAAAAGATGATCTCGGCTTAACAACTGATCAGGGAAAATAAGGTGTAAATACTGAAATGTATTTTAGAACGCTTTAAGATTCTTTGATACAGATTTACAGTGAGAAGGGTAACTGAGAAATTCACACCTGGATTGTGAAAGTGACGCCACGTACCTGCCCCTATCTTGGTATTGTTTGTCAACAACAAAGCATGCATTGACGGACAGGGGTCAAAAATACTTGTAAATGAATCATAAGTCAACTTCAGTCTGGATTCGTGAGAACTTGAGTTAACTTTAATTTATTTGCGAGAGACTGCATCATGAGCACAACGCGTCAGCGTTCGTGGTGATATTTTCTGTTGACACGGCATTCTTACGGACACAACTCTATTGATCAACTATTGATCCGAGATGATAATTAGTGAAAACAATGAGCAGTACTGAATCATATTGTTATACAAGTAAAGTAGAGTCATCTTGAATGATGTCATGTCTATAAAGACTTTACCTGGATATAACCTGCTTGTGATGTAAGTCGTGGCGGTAAAAAAGTCGATATGAACAGCTGGTGCCTCCGCTCAATACAAAACTTTGTAGCCTTATTATTTTCATACAATAAGAGTTCGCCTAAACATCCATTGATAAAATATACTTTGTGTATCTTTCCACGGAATTTTTATTGTCAACATATCGGACTTTTGTATAACATTCAAGTCAAGACTTCATTTTTTTGCGCTCACTTATAGATATTGGAAGCTCTTATTTGTTTCGTGAAAACCATGAGAAAATTCTTCCCGAAGCGTTATGGCAAGGAAGTTTTTAGAAAGTTTCAAAGTTCATTCGCAGTAAGTTTTTCAATTTCAATCAAAGTGGATATTGAGATTCGATCTGGATAATTTCGTTTCAACACTCTGCATTTTATCAGAAAGGTTAACTCGTGTTTTGAAATTCACATCGGTGCCAATAACCGACTGGGTATACTAGTTAGTATGTCGGCAGAAAACAGAGAAAGTTTGGAAAGCGATATTGTCGATATCAAAACGAAGTTTCGATTAGACAAAGGAGGATATAAGTTTGAAGTACACATTTGCTATAAAACACGTGTTGTGTTTGAAATTATATGTCAGAATTTAGCTGGAATTTTACAGTTTGGACAGCCATCATACAGTATTATACTTTCTTCAGTGACAGTGAGTTCAGTAATTCTTCGAGGTTCAGTATTTCGAAAAATGCATTTCCAAAATGGACTTTGTGGCTTTGCTGGTTTGTATATGATTTGAAAGCTATTAGTGACTCAAGCTTTCATCACCGGAATAAAGTACAAAGGTCGGTCAGGTATGGTGAATCCATCATATGGTCAGTATAGCAAGGTAACTAAGGTCATAGGCAGGACGCGGAACCGACCGCACCGGACAATTAGATCGTAAGGGAATTTCGTTTTGTGGTCAATATGTGGAATTGTATGAATGGATGAATAAATGGGAAAATATTCTCTTTATGAATAATAGGTATTATTGTGACATTTTGAGATGTTGTTGAAAAAAGCACTGTCTCTTATTTTAATTTGTTGTGTGAACGGTAAAGTCAAAATTTTTCTTCTGTCGAATAGGAGGTACGAGATTTTAGAAGTTTAAGTGTTTTCGTGATATTGACAAGTTCAAGTTGATATGTATTGAAATGTAGAGGTATTTCATGCTTTCTCGATTTTATCGTATCAAAAATCAATGATCAGTCTTAAATGTCAAGTTTGGTAACATGTGGCATGCATTACCCGCTGGAGTGAACTCCAATTGTTATAGTAACTCGGAAATAAAGAAGCACTTCTTTGTGCTTCAACAACATATTCTGGACTTCTGAAGGTAGAGTTACCGCCAGATCTTGAAATATTAGCATGGTTTTTATCAAGACTTTTGGATGAAGTTTCAAGCACCTCGATGAATGTGTTTTTGTGGGTAGCAGATGCTACAGCGATTCTGATCTAAGATATTTTTATGCTGGAGATTGTATCATCATGTGACAGACTATGTATTTGATTGACATTCTACTAAAGTTCTAACCTTGGTGTATCAATTCTGAATTCATCATAACTTCTAGAAGATACGATAAGAGTCAGTGGAGACCGATCATTGCGTAATAAAGTTACTATAGTGACAATGCAGGTAACGTACGATTCACGTCCATCAACACGCTTCTGTTTGGAAAGGCAAAGTCTGACATCCAACGTTTGAAGAATTTGAATTGCAGCTTAAATTTATCTTTTGCCCTGCTGATACCATGAAATTGCAACTTGGTGCATTCAGAGACGAGATTTTACGAGATTGATGCTTGAATAGCGGACTTAATGGCAGTTTTGATATTCCACCCGTGACAGATTCGGTCAAGTGCTCTGTTCTTATTGATTTTAACGTTATTGTAATTGATAGTCTATTTGCTGAGTTACACATAATGGGGTCGAACAAATGACTCGATCATGAGCTCATATCGACAAAAATTTCCATTCTTGTGATAGACACTTCAAAGGAGCACAAGATGAAATGTATGAGCAATTTCATTATTAGAAAGTGAAACTTTGTCATTTAGATGGAAGGTTGTACGATGGACTTCTAATGGATAAATTGTGCTTTTCTTTTGTTCGAATGACTTTTTTCAGACTTGGACGATAAAAAGAGACATTTTGTGTTGTATTATGTCGTCCCTACGCTATGGAGAATGTAACAAAACAGCAAAATGACAAAAAATATAAATGGTGTTGAAAATAACTGACATCAGACAAGGAGAAACAGATGTTAAATATAATACATGAGGGATTGATTATGTGATATAGGACTGGTATGATGGAGAAAGCATCTTCACTTTTGTTGATTACTCCACCTATTACACCAATAACAAGTTGTCTATGTTATAAAGGCATATAGTTATTCATATCAATGGTTGCGTGAAATATAATTATGTTCTCTGCTCTGCCAAGATGTGCTGGCTTGTTACTGTTCTTTGATAGGTGTTGAAATATGGAGTCTAAAGCTATTCTGTTCTCTTTTGTTGAGGATTTGTTATGCGGTGGTTCTATTACAAGTTGTTCGATTCCTAAATTTACTACTTGTTCTTTTGTTAAAGTAGTGAAAGTAAGTATGATGGACTCGATTGGAAACAAATAGCAATTTGTACCATTGGATATGAAGATTATGTAGATCAAAGGGTGATTTTGATATTATGGGAGTAAATGACTTTTGAAGATCTATTTAGTAAACCATATAGGAGATGTATTGTGTTATGGGCCATTAAAACGAGATGATCTGGAGAAAATGCAAGTTTTTATCGCTCTGGTGATATGAACTGTGCAATAAAGGCGACAGCTAGCGGTGTTGAATCATAGCTCCTGTCAGGAGGAGATAACCGAGTACACGGACCGGCATCAATATGATAAGACAGATGAGAAGAAGAAAGAGAAAACCTAGACGCCATTGTCTGTGTGGTATTGTTTTATCATATCTCAAATAGATTATAACATAAAAACAGTAGCAGAGCCGACAGATAGAATATGAAACTTCTGGAAACCAGATGGTGTTTTACCCTTTTGTCTGCACTTCTCATTGTGCAGTTAACGACCTTTTATGGGGGTCGTCATGCCTACGTTTTTTGGAGGTCATAAATCCTGAACGATTGTCGCGTGGAAACCATGACTGTCAGCTTTTGCAGATTCGTCAGGAGAATTTCTACAAGATGTTGAAGCCAAAATCTCTTTTTACCATCTTCTCGTTACGTAATACATAGACAGGCAATTGTCATAATATATAGGAATGTTATGTCTGTAGTCTTGTGTCATACCAATTTTCCTAGGAACCCGGTGTATTTTAAGGGGCGACTTAACTCATCTGCACCAATAAGTCTGTATCTTCAGAAATCTATTTTCCATAACAAAGAGTTGAAAGCAGGAGTCATATTGGCTTCCTTAATCCAACGTCATCGGGAGCCATCTTCCGTGTCTTTGAATTTTACCCAAACCAAATGTCGAAGTCTTCATTTCGAATTTCTGGCATTATATCACTATTAATTTTACGTTCGCTGGAAACTGGCTCCTACTTCTGGAATGTTTGATGTAATATGTTAGGTTAATATATGGCATGTCTTCAAAACCAAAAACGAATGTTCATGGTGCGAGGAGCTATTTATTTTTTAATGACACGCATGCCCCTCGCTGTCATGTGATGTCCTATGTCGTATTTTTATGTATTTTATAGGTTACATAAGAGGTTTTACCCTGATGGTTATGGTAGTACTAAATTCTTTGACATGGCGGATGCTGCGATCGTGGATAAGCTGGATTTAACTTATTTTTCTGCTTTTGAAGAGCATTAAAGTCAGGAGCAACATAAACTCGCCGACTAGTTCAAATGATAAGGACCTACAGAAGTTTTATTGATGGCTTACGACACTTGAACAGCTTTCAAGTGTAAGATAGTAGATTTTGGATATTTTATAGTGTGCTACTTCAATGATTTTATTAACAAATTATCGATCTATAATGTGTAGTTTTATTGATATCGTTCACACATCGTTGTTGGTACCCATATGTGATGGATAGAAAGGATTTAACTGGATGTCGGCTTCACCTAAGTAAATCATTGACTTGTTGTCCCGTATCATAGATTGAAGCTAATCCGGATGGTCATTTGTTCTACCTAGCACTGACAGACGCTTGGCGTGTGTGACGATCACAAAGACATCACTCAGTATCAAGTATTTAATGTCGGAGATTGTCCGGGTAATTACTTACAATAACTCAGACGGAATTATAATAATGACGAAATAATTACGTACGATATGGCTTTGTGGTTGGGGCGAAAAGATCGAGGTACGACACAGCTTTGTATGAATTAAAGGTAAAAGTAAAGTGGACATTAGTTAAGTGAAATTTTCTGCTCATTTTGTTGTTTGTTTTCTCCAAGTTATTAATGTTTTCTCCAAGGTTTTAATGTACCTTGTTTTCTTACGCCATTTCACAGACAAATTGATTTGTCAGTTTCCGTAATCTTGTGCGTACCACCAAAGAAACGTTTCATTTAGATGTTTATCTTCGTTTTCTATTTTTTCCACGGACATAAGGAGTAATTGTTGAGAAACTGAGGGAGTTCATGAAGTGGAAAGATAGTATAAAAATGACAGCAGTATATTTATAACGGCACGCTACTCGCCGTATGCCAACACGCGATAGGGTGGAGTCTGAAATAGGCAAACCGAAACAGTAGCAAACTAATGGAGGATACATCTTTTAAAAACGCCGAAACTCTTTGACATTTTCACCACAAATATTTGGATTCTTTTTCATTTTGAGATAAGGCAGTGGAAGTGTGTCGACATCGGAACCATCCTTGAAATTTGGATACAATGTTGTAAGGACGACGTTCTATGGTATGCTTAGATGCGTGGACATAACGGTCACATTCTATTTCATGTTGCTTGTATAGTCTGCGTGTTCAAGCTTACCAACGTTTGCATCTATGGAGAAAGTTCTGTGTGAGAACGTTCTTGATTGATTCTGTGCACACTGGTATGTGTGGACTCGTCATATTGTCAAGTGTCGTTCTGTCTCCATCTTAGTCTTTCTTTGTCTCTCCGATATCAACTTTCGAATCAGCATCGATTTGTCGAATGTCGACAATATGGTCCAAGTCTGAATAGTTTTGGTCGAGGAGAAGCGTCGATGTAATGACCAACGTCGTTTCGTCTTTCGCACGAATTTACGTCATACGACATACGAACTTATATAATTTTGTCGGTCGTCAATGAGAAGTGACGACAAAAGAACTCACGTTATTTGCGTCCAATGAGAAGTGACGACATAAGAACTCAAATTATTTGCGTCCAATGAGAAGTGTTGACAAAAGGAACTACGCCTGCGAAACGTTGGGACTCTAGGATGCTGGACGACCGTAACAGTGTTCCAACCACTTACAACGTATCTGTTGCTGTTTAGGTAGATAGTACTGCCACATTTAGTTTGATGACGTTTGATGAGGACACATGGGAGATAGGATGGTTGGTGATGACAGGGCTATGAAGGGGAGATAACTGACGGCTGCCTAATTATTGGCGGTCAGATTGGTTGGCAGCACTGTCAGTGTTAATTACCCCTGGATTGTTTGGCAGCGTCTGAGAGTGCTTACTGTGATATATTACAAGGATCTACATTGTTGTTGATATTTACTGTGGCTGGGCATGAAGTCTTAAGTAGTCTGTGATTGCTCTCTCTGTTTATTGCTAATAATTGAATTAATGGTGTCGTTTTCGGCTTCTTTGAATGGATGACAGCGTATTTATATGCTAATTTTTAAAGAGCCATTACACATCGATAATGTATTCATTAAAAAGGAGTAATTTTATATATCAGATTTATTTTCTATTCGCATTCATACGATACATGTTAAAATTTTAAAATTGTGTATTATTTCAGTAACTTTGGATGCAAAGCGTGGATGTTCGAACTTGTCATATTTTGACGGATATTGAAAAGAGACTGCAATTGAATTTAAACTTTAGATCGAAATTACTTGGTTTTCTGGCATTGGAACCTTACGCCGATTCTATAAAAATCCCTCTGAAGTTTTTAGTGCTGAATGTTAAACCGAAAACCTATTTGAACATGTTACTTGAACAATGGTGTGCACACGATACAAAAAAAAAGTGATGACAGTTTGATAATGCGGAATGATAATGAATACAAGTGACTATGGTTCTAATACAAACTAGCTCTCCGAGTATGCTGAGAAATAAAAGGATCGCAAGTTCTACAAATTTGACAGCAAAAGTGATAGACAGTAAACCTCTTATTATAATACCTACCGTTAAAAAGTCTGGTTCTATAGAGGGACTTAACTCTGTGGGGTCCTCCTCCCACGGGTCAGTGACGTCATCACTGGAATCCTCCTCCCAGGCGTCGTCGTTTGAGGGGTTCACCACACCCCTCCCCGCCAAACCAGTGAGCATACTGAAAGCCACTAAGGATGGATTTGTGTCCCCTCTCTCTGTGAAACCCGTGGGTGTGATCAGAACATTAGAGAAGCGAGAAGAGACAGAGTCTGCTGCCCCTAGGGTGGGGACGGGAGGAGGGTGTAGCAAACATGGCGACAGCGAGGATTGTCGATGTCAAGTCATATTCAGAGCCGTCAAAGGTAAAGAAAAGAATATATTTTCACAAAATTATTAGATTTACTTTTCTTTTTTGTCCATAACATTTCAATGTTCTTATAAGAGGTCTTCAGTATTTTGGTATGGAAGTTCCTTTGTTTTGATGATTGATTCTCAGTTCATACAGATGTAAATTCCAGATTCTCACGTACGAGTGTATGGAACTCCGAGTTATTTGGACCCCTCCCTCTCTACATCACGCCCGTCATAAGTAACAAGGGGAGAAGATGGGAAACAGGAGCCAAGGGCTTTTATCACATTTTTGTCTAGTGTTCTGTACTCGGCCCTGTAAATGATTATTATTGTAACATGATTTGATGCCTCTACGTCCAGGTTTTTGTGTCCCTATCACCTAGCTGGCCTCTTCAGTCACGATAGACGTTTGTCTTCTACAACAGATGTACATATTGTGATAAAGCACGGGTAAGGCGATGAACGATGGGTAGTGTATGGATCAGGAACTCCCACAAAC
This sequence comes from Pinctada fucata, assembly GCA_028142955.1. NCBI lineage: Eukaryota > Metazoa > Mollusca > Bivalvia > Pterioida > Pteriidae > Pinctada > Pinctada fucata. The sequence continues at coordinate 77,920,274 of AP027102.1, forward strand.
TGCTGATACAAAAATATATCCTATAGTGACCTCCGTGATGCTCAAGATAAACTGAATGCTTATGTACATTGAATTGAAGGATACATGTAACTACTTCTTTTCGTCCCTTTATTTTTTACCACAGTCATATGGATTATGTGGACGTCTTCGGATGTTTTTTTTTGAAAATTATATACTAGTATTAACTAACCGAGAACAAGCCGTCCAAGTCAGTTAACGCGGGTGTTCCGCAAGGATCAGTCTTGGGACCCTTTCTTTTTAGCTCGCCGGGACGAAAAAGTCCGGAGAGCTAATGCCATACCCTCGGCGTCGTTGTGGTCGTGGGCTATATCTCTTGAACTATAAGGGGTAGGGCTTTGATACTTCACATGTAGATACCTTGTGACGAGTCCTTTCATTTGAGACCATGACCTTTGACCTAGTGACCTTGACCTTGGACTTAGACCTACTTTTCAAAAACTTTAACCTGGTTTCTGACAAAAACCTGTATAGGCGAGCTATGTAATCTTTGATTACCCTATGTTTCTAATTGTAAACGATATTGCCGATAGTCTAATTAGTTTAACACGTCTTTTTGCAGCTGACACATCTCTTCTGCATTTATTGAAAAGGTTAAATGATATAGAGCGTTGTTTGAATTCCGCCCTACAAAAAGTACATGACTGTTCAATTAAATGGTTGGTAAGTTTTAATCCTGTAAAGACGGACGTACTACTGATTTCGAACAGACAGACGGATGATTTAGATTTCAAATTTGGTGATACGAATCTACGAACAACCGACACCCATACTCGAAACATATAGACAATGTTAAACGTCTTTAAATTCAATAGCATCATTTAAGATCTGATGTCTATGAATCTGCATCCACCAAATTAAGTACTCAGCCGAAGCTCCTTCAATAAAATTTACAATTCTGTGATACTACCGATATTGGAGTATGTATGTAGAGTTGTGGTAAAAGTAGTGGTAAAGTAAAATAAATGCAACTGCTCTATTATATGCAGTCAACGCGCCTTTCACATTATGAATAGTCTTTTCTATAAAATTTTGACGTTGAAAGCTGTTATACCCTTATTGCATTGTCTTTTGAGAGCGTATTTTTAAAAATTTACCTTATATTTTACTTTACCACTACTTTTACCACAACTCTACGCCTCAATGGTCACTGCGGTTAGGGGTTACATAATCTTGGTCTCTAGTATTAACCACTGTAGTTAACTTTTAAAGCTGACCTTCTCTGACGTTTTACGGTTACATTTCATATCTTAGACATAAAACTTGCGGGTACATTTTATGTAAATTTCCCATTTTCAGACGAAGAAAAGTTCAGCATTGTAATTTTTGCTACATAAATAAATGATCTTTCCGTCTGCATGTCCGTCCGTATGATGATTATACTTTCACATTTAAATGGTCAAAAAGTGACAGGTCAGCTTTAAAAAGTTACTATAGTTGGATCGCCTCAAGACAGGATTGTGTATTAAACAATGCTCTAATCTTCATTTATTAAAAAGAAAAGAATAAAACAAATCAGTACCGCAGTCGGAGGTCTTGTTAATCAACCAAAAAAAAAAGTTTCTTGTACAAAGCGAAGTAACTCTAAATGAAATCCTACTAGTTATTCGAGAAAGGGAAACGGGAGGTAACTGTAAATCAATTTACTGTATCGTCTTGAATAACGAACTTTTTTGCGTCATAACAATAAAGTTTTGATTAATTATAAGCGCATAAGTCTGTTTTGCCACCAGACTTGGCAGCATTAGATATGCTAGATTCCTCGTTACGCATCCTTCTGCTAAATTACAAACATAACCTGCAATGATGTGATAAACTCGTTGTGTAATTACCTAGCTAGAAAATCCTCACCTGTATTGATGCGCGGATCTAATCAGAATAGAGCCAAGGTGTCGATAAGGATTTGATTAAAGACGAAAAGAAGATGCTTTTGTGTGAAAAAAATGTGTTTTCTGTGAAAAAAATGTATCTTAATAAAAAATTACTTTCCTTGAGTTCGTAGCGCTTAATGTGTATCAGATTTAACTAGTATATTCCTAAGCATGTTTGATTATGAAGGAAGCTGTCAAACTTTTATTTAGATTACAAAACAAACAAAAAAGAAACACAAAACTAAGTCATGGATGTTTTTATTTGTAAATCTATTTTTAAGTTAAACAAGTATGGAATTTCTTGTCAGTAGTTTGCAGTTGGCGTTAATGGACTACAAAATTCTTCCGCAAAAAAGAAAGGAAAAAGAAAAAAAATCTTGAATTGAAAGAAGATAAATACATGTACATTCAGTCTGTAATTTCATTTCACTCCCTTGTATGCTATCAAGATCCGCCTGTGAAAGATTTCAATCATTGTGAGTAAACTGCGAAATATCAGGGCGGCAAACTGTGACGTTATAACGCATCTAAAGTGTGATGGAACTTATCTATGAATCTGATTGGTTAGCTGCCAAATCACACAACATCAACATCATTATGTGATTCAAGGGAATTTAGGAGAATGATTCATGAATACCTGTCTGCACATTTCTGCATATTTTTTTTTTTTTTTTTTTTTTGAATTTGATAAATCGAATTCTTGGTTGAAAAGTTCGAAGTTAATTCTGGCTGAAAAAGTTCTTTCCGGTTCCGAGCAAAAAAGTGAAACAAAAGATGAAATTCATCTGTGTTATTTGCATGAAACAAATTGTTAGCGTCCCTCTTCCAAACAAGACGAAGGGAACTATTGGTTTGTCTGTCAATCCGTCTGTCTCTTATCCCGTTTGATGTTTTGGATTTTTGGTGCAGTGAGGTTGGGTAACAAAGCCGAAGAGTTTAGAAGTCGTGCCATCCTCAAGTAATCATGAACGAAACTCAAAACTGTGACAATTTTGGATCAAACTGTAGGGTTGGCTAAATTTATTTGAATTATGCCCTTTTATAAAAGTTTAATTCAATACCTGAAGAGAATTTCTTTGGTATTGCTTGCAATACAAACCGAGTTCTTCTATACTTGAACAGAGAACTTAATTTTCCGGAAAAGTAGCTATAAATACTACCGATACACCTTCACAGAATTTTTTTTAAAGAAAACCACTAACAGACAGTGATGACTTTCAGCTTGCGTAAGAGAAGAGATTCTAATACAAATCACCAAAAGGTTCAGATCTAAGGAAGATATGTTATGAAATGGTTCCATACAATAACAAAGTGATCATCCATATAACTCGCCCACTATCAATGTTTGTATGAAGAAGCAAGATAAATACACTTCACCGCTATCTCAGCTCCTCTAACTATGTCTTCCTCCATCTAAAATACCTCCCAACAGCTGCCAAAAAACATAGGGAGGGTTTCTCCATCTTGGCAGCTTCTGATGTGTGTATACTTGTGGTGAATGACTGAAATTACGCCTGTACACTCATTATAAAACTATATACAGCGAGATCCTGAACCAAATTGTAAGTACATGCTAATTTAATATTAAGGTCTGAGTTTGATTTCAGATACAGTTCTTTAAATTGGATCAGGGGGTTGTTGGTAAAGATACAGTTGTTTAAGCAGAAACAGGGGTTTTCGGAAAAAATAGTTTGATGTTGTATGTTTTAGATTTGGTATCTTCAAGGTCGTATGTTTTGTCTTTAGTACAACTGAAACGCCGTGAATAAGAAGACTATAGTTGGAGGGGGGGGGGGTATTTAGATTCAAATTTACGAATTGATTCTCCAGAAGAGTTGAGGGGAAGAAATTAATTAGAATTGGTAAATAAGTGAGTAACACTGTTAAGATTTCCAAGTTCTACTGTATCTCGGAGCATATGGGGGAAATATTTGCGATCTATTGTGTTTGAATGTTATAGGTTTCCAGATACCAGCATATGTTTATGAAGACACCATATGTTTTTAGCTACATACACGGTTTACTTCTCTTAGAATTTTATTTACTAGTATTCGGTATTCAAGAATTTAGACGAAGATAAGTTCCTTCAAATTAAGAACCGATTCAAATGATTTAAAAAAAAGGATGCATAATATAAAATTGATTTAAGTAATTTTTTGAAATTTGAGTGTTTATTTCGTACACAGTTTAGCAATATAAAGGCTACAAGTCAAGATATTTGAATCCCCTTTCTGGTTGTCCTTCAATATGAGTGGATAATGAGCAAACATTTCCAACTTTTTCTCAAATTTGCTTTTAGAAAAGAATGTGTTTTACACATGTTAAGGGTCCACTTAAGGATAGGTTTTGATCATGTATTGAAGCATGTACCCCTTTGTCGGAATACCACTTGTAATTTATTAAGCCCATGTTGGTCTCTTTCATTATCATTGTGTCCGTGCCCTCAAGGCCGAGAATCCAAACATAGATAATATTGAAAGTACGGAACTTAGGATAGATTGGGTGTTTACAGTGTATCATTACAATGTACAAACTCTAGGACAACATGTAATCAAAGAAAGCGTAGATAGTACAGAAGATAGCTAAGGGGTTTCCCGTGGTCCCGACCGTCAAGTCATTAGGGAAATTGATTGGGTACCTGATCTATCGGCGGTCAGACACCGGCTCAGTCAACACTCGCCGGCTAGGCTTTGTTGTGTTTCCGTGGATAATATGGCAAGAATTCGCCTGCATTTGCGCCGAAACTCACGGAAGTAGATCATTTGTGCAAAATTTTTACCATTGTGTTGATGGAGTACTAAAATCTGCGTCGAAAATATGAGAGAATCTAAGTGCAAAACCTTTATAATTACAATGGGAGTAACTGTTATAAGATGAGAAATCTGGATGTAATCACCATTGAAGACAGTGGGTAAATTGTGATTGATTGATCTGCAAAATGGGGGATTTAAAGAAGATGAAAAGGTTCTTTTCTTCGCGTATACTGCGTCAGATCCAACGTGTTTTATACGTGACGTCACGGCTTGCTGATGACTACGCCAGAAGTAGGTTCTTTACCAATGTTGATTGTCAGTAAACAACAAATTAGAATGGTAATGCTTTGTCATTCAATTCAAAATATTGCAAACTTTGACTTGAAACTTGCCATTCATTAAAATTAAACCCCGGGGGGGGGGGGGGGGGGGGGGGTTAGATCTATACTACGTGGATATGGGGAGGATCATTCTTTGTTTTTGCATTTTGTTTCTCTCTCGTGCCCCTTTCTTTGACGATCGTACTGAGTGCAGACTGTGGCAGTGATGGTTTTGCCGCCTGTAGGGTTTATAACGGGGCATCTGACGGTAAGGAATGGGTAAGTTAGATGTACACACCAGAGACGACGTAAACAACTCTATGTTCTTTGTATCTCTTTGTAGAGCTTCCATTTGGCTGGGAAAAAGTGGAGGACCCACATTACGGCACATATTACATAGAGTAAGTATATTTTTGTCGTGATTTTCCATAGAAAGATTGATTCGCATGTTTTGACAAAAAGCATGAACTCTCCCCTTTTCATCAGGTCTTGTATGCGTACATAACTTATTTTTGCTCAAAGTTTTAAATGAAAAAAAATAATTTGCATGAAATTTGGAGCAGAATAGAAAAAAGATAAGAGTCAATCACACGCCTCTTCCACATTCATTTTCATGAAATTTAACTTATTGATGGATAGTTGCAAGTCTGAAATGTTTCCTACTCTCTGTCACATGCTAAAATTACATTATGTTGCGTGTGACAAAGCTAGGATCCTATAGTTCAGAAATGCAATATAGAATCGTCCACCATATCACCAATGTCCCCCATATTGGAAATAAGATGACGGTGATAGAAAGAAGCTGGTAATTCATCACAATTACTGAGCCTGAATCCACATCTGGCAGATAATAATGTCCCACAGTGACAAAGAACGACTCTAATCTGCGAGCTGACCATTTGACCGACCGTAACACGCGCCTAGTTATTATTGATTTTTACTACTAAATATGCCAAAGGAATGAGTTACTGAGAATTGTCCAATTAGTGTTGAAAGTACCGTAAAAGTAAAGTGCGTTAGCGACAGCTTCTATTCACGAACATCTGCTGTTGGCTTTATTTTAACAACAATTTCGAAATCAAATGCATTTTAGCTCAAAAAATTTTCAGTAAAAAATCGTGTATGGTAATCAAATCACTTCCACTTAGTGCAGTATTTCTTGAGGAATAATGATAGATGTTTATCGACCAACAGGTTCAAAGGCAAGGCCATGTCTTGAAATTAGTGAGATTAATTTTGTAATTGATTCAAGATTTACTAGGGTTTCCACTCTTTGATTCACCGACATTTAATCCTCAGAATAATAGCGTAGTTCGTGTGAGAAACGTAGAATCCTTTATCTCCCTCAAGAACCATAGATGCTGAGAGAGATAAAGCATGGACGATGCTTCCAAAGCCTCCTTATCATTTATTATTGATAGACCCATGTCTTGAAATAAAATATTCATAAGGAAAATTGGGTGTTTTCTTTCAAACCTATCAATGTGTTCTGTTTGTGTGGTAAAAAATGAAGGAAATTAACACACACCCCATCCCAAAAATGAGGTCATCTGGTGCCCTGTATCCATTCTAATATCTTCTATTTTACAGAGATGCCCTGTATTCATTCTTATTTCTTCTATTTTACAAATGATTAATAAATTTTGCATTGACAGTTAATGGTATAGTACATTCTTGTATGTCTATTTTTACTTTATAGTCATGTGAACAGAAGAACCCAATATGAAAACCCTGTGGCCCAGGCAAAGAGAACTGGTAAGTTTGTTTTACACTTTGTATCATACATACTACTATAGTATCTGCTTTGAAATGAAGTCTTCTTACTCATAAAAACAACCACTAAACTGTCACATGATAATACTGTTGTTTCAGGAGGCGATGTAAATAGCACACTACCTCGTACAAAGAAAGGCCAGGATTCTGCCAAGCGCTCTCCGAGTGAATCCGACATGAGCGGCAGAGGAGCACCTCCTGGTACGTAGATCTCTGTTTTATAGATAGATTAAAATGTGTGATCTTATGGATGAAAAAGTTATATTTACGAGAAAAGTAGTTAGATGTGTATGTGCATTGTCGATTAATTGTGCTTTGTTAGAATTTATTTGAACTATTGATATGTAGAGGGTAGCATTCTGATGAGATGAAATGTTGTGATAAGGAGTTAAACGTAGTGAAAAACCTTCATTAATTTTAAAAATAAAGCTTTTGCATGTTCAAGATCTTCTTAAATGTACAATAAAAATGTATATGCATGATATTGTCAAAATATTAAATTATAGTTCTGTAAATGTTGCATCTTGTTAAAAATATTGTATAACTTTCCCTGTATGACTTTGCTTTCGACTGACATCGTTTGTTTAAGTTTCTCTGCTTATGCACATGAATTAAAAGGATCCCAACCCTTTTACAACACTGTTGAAATAAGTATAACAAATCACATATGTTTATAAAAACTTATCATAGGATTACATCCATGAAGATCTACTGTTTTTATCACACTTGTTTCAGAAATTCTATGATTATGAAATCTACTGTAGTAGAGATACTTTTGACCTCGAAATGTATTTAACTTTCTCTGAGATTATTCTTCTGTCAGACCCAATAGTGTTCATGTACAAGATTTACAAAACCATGCACCCCATTTAGAATGGCTCCAATATCACAGGATACGTAAGGAAAAGAATTATGGCAGTGAACATGGCGAAAAAATGAAATTTTTATAAAAACAGCCATAAAACTGAGCTTTAGTTCATTTGCATGGATGGAAATATTGTATGGTACAAGCAAATTTTTTTCACACTGTACCTTGATGTACACCAATGTGCTTGCTTGATGTGACTTCACCTGCCTGAATTCTGCTTTTATTTGGGCTGATATTCTCTGTTGAATTATTGACTGAAAAACATTCTTTGATTTCTTTGAATGAGATATATATTTTCATGTCTTCTGCAATGATATCTGATTTATCTGGACTGATTCATCTCTGGTCAAATGAACATATATATTCAGATTATAAACATTTTGTGCAGAAAAAAAATTTGGTATGATTACACATACAAATTTTTGTCCACCCGAAAATCCATCTTGTCATAAGGATTTCTTAATGATAATGTTCCAGATTAACAAGACATCATTGTTTGTGCGTTTTATAAATCCCCTTGCTTGTGTGTGAACTATTCCTATATATATATACATATATAACCATCTTCTCTCTACAGACTACAACAGCAGCTGGCACAAAGGAGGCAGAGCAAAAGGAGGTCGGATTTTACTTTATTTCTTATTTCATCTTGCTTAAATTTAGTGTTCTTTTGCAATATCAAGCAGCATGTTTACTGCAGTTTTATATATATAAAAAATCTTATTCAGTTGTCTTAGAAAATCTTGCTGCCATAAGCTTTCAGATACCAAGAACCTTTTTAAACGGTTATTTTTGTGGTAATTAAAGATCATTCTTCCCCTCCCTCTCCATATCTTATTGTTCCAACATTTCAGTTAAAATTTTATGTTTCTTAGAAAACAATATCATATGATATCGATCAGATTGATAGATGTTGGATATACCTTTATCTTTTGGTTTGTAAAAATGACTGAAGTAAGGTATTTTCATTTCTAAAATGAGATAAGGAAGGAAGATAAGAAAGTTTAAATGTTCTGAGAATATGTAGAAAGGAGTGGAAGTTTTGTTTATGAGAGAACTGCTGTGCTAGTCTGTCACTCTATGGCAGACACTCCTCATGAAAGTGTTGTTTATTGACCTATATTCTGTATGACCTACTTATTCAACTTTCAAGGATAAAGGAGAAAAAGTTTCCAGATATTAGCTAAAGTTTTCACTTCATCAGAAATACATTATAAATGTTAATGAAATATTTAAAGATATTATAAATAGTGTTATTGTTGAAGCCATGAGCATTTATGCTCTTACCTCCAGGGAATGATTAATACTGAAGTAAGACAATGTTGTGGTGTATTACATACTTCAAGCTTATTCTAAGATCTACCTGGATGTCATCATAAACATTATCTGAATTTCCACCTTAAGCTACAGTAGCTCATAGGGCTGATTTTCTATAGAAAACATTGTTATGGATTCCGTTAGCGTGTCATTTAGAACTCCAGACTTTGTCAGGAAATCATGATATGGTGAATTTCAAGGCTGTATGTAATTACTTTTACTGCATTTAAGAGTGCAATGACTTCAAGTAATTATCTTTATCTCAGATAAGATGAGAAAATATGAATAAGCTTGATGCCAAGTAGTTGCTTGCTTTCCTGCTAAAATCATCAACTCAAAACGTATTATGTGCAGAATTCAATTTACCGCATATTTTATGGAATTTTCTTTTTTTTTTCAACAGAGAAAAGGGTCTTTACAAAGAACCCAAGTGAGCTGAAAGGGGAGATAATTAAGACCAGTCTGACCAAAAGTGTGCGTGGCTTTGGCTTCACCATTATAGGAGGTGATCACACGGATGAGGAATTCCTACAGATCAAAAAGGTGGTGGAAAATGGACCGGCCCACCATGATGGCACACTTAAAACTGGTACATGTCATTTTGTCTCGTAAAAAGAAGAAAGATGATAATTATAAAATGTTGTCATTTAAACGAGCAAAAGTGAGAATTCTTGCAAAGTGTTGATAATTTCTTATGTAACACAAGGACGGCATTTAGGGGTAACTTAATTCAGTATCTGTCTGTCTGGCAGTCTTACTCCTACTTAAGTGGCTAGAACTTACTTGATGTACATTTTCCTTCCATCAAACTTGCAAGGGTGGTCACTACACCCAGTGAATATCAAGGTCACCATTCAGATCTCATATTTATGGTCAAAGATGCAACAGGCGACATACCTGTTCTTGAATGGTCTAGTTTTGTACAAAGAAAAGCAAAGAATAGAAAGATAAACTTGAAAAGTAATAAAATGTCTGCAAGTTTGAATTAAACTCATTTTACATTGGCTATTTGACAATAATGCAATATACTGATACACATGTATTTTAACATAAAGATAGTGACGGTATATCTATATAGGATCGTCATTACGGTATGTACCATCATATTTTCAGTATGATTACATTGCCTGTCCTGCTGAGATCTAGATGAAGTGATGAAATTTCTATTTTGATAGTGATAGGCCACTGATAGATGCTGTAGGCTTGCTCATTTATATGATTTGGAATGTTCCCAATCACTTACATAGACTTTCTGTCTATTCGAATTAGTTTCAACAATTTTAAAAGTAAACTTTAGATTTAAACTTTTCTGAAGAAAACATTTAGCGAAATAAAAACAGCAAACAAAACGCAACAAAAGGGATGTTGTAATTTGTGTTTATTTATAACAATAGGTACCTGTGCACTTTAAAGCGAGATAGTTTTGATAAAGTTGGAATGTTGTTTGAATAGTGATATGGTATCTCTATATCTTAATGCAGTGTAAAGTGAACAAGTTAGTCAGTGAAACAGCATTTTTATTTCCTTTTATAAATGATTCTAAAGGAATTGTGCATTATCAAATAACCAGATTTACAAATTAATTTAAAAATATTATTTTCCATAAAGGCCACAGTGCCATGAAAGTAAGATTGAAGTGAACATTTCTCATGCACTGATTTTCCTTTACAGGCGACGTTCTCGTATATGTGGATGATAGGTGTGTATTGGGATACTCACATCAGGACATTGTTAACTTGTTCCAAACGATCCCTGCTAACCAAGCTGTTACGCTGACAGTATGTCGGGGTTATATGCTTCCGTTTGACCCTGATGATCCTAATACGGAGATTATAGTGACAGTAGCTGTAACGTTACCGAGTGGATCCAACACCAACCACTCACCACCAAGTTACTCCTTCCACCAGGAAAATACTGCTAACTCAAACACAGACCATTTGAATACCTCTGCTAAAAGTTTGAAATCATTGCCAGATCTGACGAAAAATTCAAATTCAAACGGAATGTTGCAGAGGAATTTAGGCAATCATATCAATTCTAAAGAGACACCTGATGTGCTAGAAAAGCCTGAAACGCATTCGATAAATATTGTGCGCGGGGAAATGGGATTCGGTTTTACTATTGCGGATAGTGCATATGGTCAGAAAGTGAAACAAATATTAGATAAACCTCGGTGTAAAACGTTACAAGAGGGAGATATACTTCAGGAAATAAACCATGTGAATGTGAGAGAAATGTCGCACTCGGAAATAGTACAAGTGTTAAAACAGTGTCCTCAAGAAATGGAATCAGCCATTGTCGTACAGAGGGGAGGTGAGTTTTGTATTGATGTCTGCTATAATTATACATGTAACTGACACTTTTGAATTTTACATTAAAAACTTCTTATATTTGATCATTTGTAGTGGCTAGGACAAGCACTGCAAATGCAAATTGTTCATAGAAAAATTACAAGTTTCTGTAATCATTTGGTTTAAAATTTCTCATAAAGGGAAAATCACAGCGCCTCAGATCGACAACTTTAAAAAGATTTCTCATGACAAGTTATTTGTTTTATACCATAGCTTTTGACATAAGTGACATTGACCCTGAATTTGAACCTTTCAAAAAGCTTCAAGTTTGACTTTATATATCATGATATATTGAAATGAAAGGAATAGCCTCACGGGGCCTTAATTTTTCATGAATATTTATTTCTTGGATCAGAGCTTATGATTTTTAGAAATTATACATAAAAAAATTCAAGTTTATCATGTTGATGAAAAATGGGATTGTGACTTTATTTAACTGTTTTCAGATTGACAAATGAAAACTTTAACTACTATTGCTTTCTTGCAAAAGGCATCAACTTAAATGTTCCACCATAATCACAATCGGATATTGATATGTTACCATGGTTATATATTGAGTTTTTGAGAACATCACATCTTTGGCTTTTATTTGCAATTCATGTATGCGATTGTTCATGTAGAATAATTTTTTCATCGTTTTTGATAGTAAACATGGTTAAACTTATGGCAGAATGAATAAAACAGTAAATGATTAATTTATAATCTATAATCAACAAAACATTCCATTGGATAAGCTTAATGCGGAATCTAAAACAAAGTTGTACAGATATTTTCACACACTTTCTGATTGTTCTCCATTGTCTTGACGTCATTGATTTACTTGGGTAGAAAAAGGTGCCTAAGTTTTGAACAATGGTTTAGGTAGGTGACTAAATGCAAATCAGAACTGATATGCTGCACACGCTGTAGTTGCAATCTTGGGTATGGTCGGATGCATTGTAATGAAAATTCTTTTGAGGATTGCAATTATGATCTTGAGTGAACCTTTAAAAAAAGTTCATTTCTTATCCATGTTATCAGAAAATTATTGTAAATTTGATAAATTCCATTCCAATTTTAGGTATTCCTCAAAAAGTAAAGCGTCTGTTAAAAACAGTAAGTATTTGTGTGGTTGTGTAGACAGCTTTCACATTATGTATGAATTATCATAGTAATTTTCATTTGTTTGAATGGTTCCAATCTCATTTCAAAGGAAGAAATTCAATAACATTATAATAATGTACAGTGCCTTCTGATTTACTTCAAAGTACGCACTATATCAATGCCAGACAGAGTCAGAAATATGACTCGATAGTTACTGAAACTCAGATCACTTATCTCTTTTCATATGTTCATATGATTGTCACATTGTGAATTATTCAGATGTCTTGAGTCAGGAATAACCCTATGTGACGGAAAATGTAATCAGAGTTCTTGAAATTTCCATGAAATGAATTGGACATTTTTGGATTTTTATCGGTCCAAATCATAGATATATCGTGAGATTTTATCGGACCAAACAATTTCTTATTGGCAAACTCGATGTAGCCTGAGTAAAATTTTTCTTGAAAACTTCTTTTCACAAACATACCTAGTCTATTTACCATACTTGATTTTTTCTGTACACATTTACGTTATATTACAGGCTAAGACCAATGATATGACGACAGTGTCCGATACCAGTTTTGGTAGTAGTAACCCCCCAGGCCAGTATTTCTTTGATGCAGGTGACCATCATCATCCAGGTACGGTATTTCTGATTACATATGTTATTATGGGAATGTATAGGACTAGGCTACCGTAATCCTAGTCTGTAAAAGACGTGATGGTTTAATATTATTATAGAATATGTATTGAATTGTCTATCAACAGACTTGTATATCACTGCACCACATCTAGTCATCATCACTGTTCACTTATTAATGTCAGCGTAGTATGATACATATAATTAGGTAACACCAATGTTTAAACAGACAGACCTGTGGTTGATAATGGTTGTTTTAAAGGCCATTCCTTTAAATCTGAAAGCAAACTTTAAAACATGTGTTTAACTTTGCCAATGGATGAAAAAAATGAACAATAGCTAGATAATTCTTGATAAAATTTATTTCAAAATACTGCATACTTCACAAGATACATTTATTCTGTTATGCCAAATATTTTTCTAATTTTTAATTGCTAGGTATATGTAATACACATATTTTAAAGCTAATTGCTTGGAAAGTGCTTTATTTTACTGTGAGGCTTTGGGATTACAATATCATTAATATGAATATGGAGGTCAGTTTTTGCAAATATGTATATTGGTGAATTTTACACCTGAGAATGTTTTACATGTTCCAAGAAGAAATCTAAAAACACAGAAGACATTATTGCAATTACAGAAAGGATATGTAGGAATAGGGTAGTCTAAAACCTTGATTACTTTCAAGGCTATATCATGGTTTTTCTCTAGTTCACAAGATTGAATTGACTCCATGAATCATGTAACAAGCTTGAAATAGGGAGTGGTATATTGCCGTAATGCTGTAAAATTTTGCGATTCATATCCTTGATTTCCGTACTGCATAGAGCTTTACCCTTCAGTAAGATTGTTTGGCATGCTTTGTAAACTGGTATGTCCGGAAATAATTTCAGCTAAGAACGATCAGGTTCATCAAGAAAGTCCTGACAGGGAAAATCCCGACCTGAATGACGAGGCTGGTAAGCCATGCACATATATTTTTCATTTCCTGACAGAGTATGAAATGTGTACCAGTATTAATACATATATAAATTTGTCTTGAAAAAATAAAACTAGCCAACTTACAGCATGTATATGTAGGATTTTATTTTCAGCATGATAAAATATGTAACTTTTTCAAATAACAAATAATACTATTTGTTTTTAGCTTCACTAATACTTAATGCCCATATTTTATGCCCCTGTATACAGTTTTTGGCCTGTTCGTTTATACATAAACTCTAATCTTGGCCATACCTCTTGATTTGTCAGTGATAGGACTTCCATATTTCACATGTATTACAATGTATTCCTTGTGACTAAACCATTATGGTAGCACCAAAATAGTCATGACCTTTGTGAGTTTGAGGTTAAAGAGTTCAAATACTTTTATACTGACAAGGCAGTTAAAGAGGGCATTTGTATTATACAAACACATCTTGTTTTAACCAATTCATACAGTAGTCACATCATGATGGTCATAGTGAACATGGTGAATCAGATTTATTTGATTCTAAAATTGTACAGGTTTTAATCCTACATCGGAAGAAATTATTATGACACTCACTCTGATATTACCATGAACTTACTACATTCGTGATATTTAACAAAAAAGACTCTGAATAAATTCAATCCATAATGTTTGCAAAGCCTCTGAAATAGAATATGTTAGTGATCCATAGATTCATTTCTTATTTCAAAGGACTCGGTAAAACATCAATAAATCAGATGTCAGAGTGTCATCAAAGAGATTTTTCATCCTTAATTGATGGACTTAATTGATAGATTTTTTATGTAGTCTATAAATCCATAAGTAAGTTCTTCTTTAAAGGGATGTATTTTCTGCATCCATTATTTATGCACCTACCCATCTGATTTCAATAATACCCAATATGCAAATTTGAAGTATGTCGTGACAAGGATACATTTTCCTACAAATACATTGTACTTTCCTTTGAAACTTTGGTTAACACTTTCTTAGGTAGTGCAGTAAGTTTGAACAGTTGTGTATTTTTACTTTTAGAATTCTTCACTATGTTAAGAGCAAAGAAATGTTTCCAAGAAAATGGATATTTTGCAATAATAGAACTAGAAAGTAATGGTGTGATTCATCATGCTCATTGTTATAAGACACTTGTCAGTTCTATCAAATCATGAAACTTGCAAAGGTATAGAAAGTTTGCTCCATATAAATGTATTCTCCTATTTCATTCATTTTACTACCATTCAGGTAGATTTTCCTGTGCATTCCTCCTATATTGAATTTCGAATTGCTTGTAGAGCAATTTGACAAAAGGGCTCGGTATACTCCATCAATAATACAGCAGATTGCAGGTAGAGTCTGTAGCTTCCGTTGTGTACAGGAATTCTCGTCAGGGATTTCCAATATTCAGGTGTAAATGTTACTGTGTACTTGACACTCTCCTATTGCAGGGTAGGTTGACAGATGCTGCACTATATGCAGCAGCTAGTTATACAGATCAATTTTGTTTTCTCTTTCGTGTATATTGGAAATTTTATATTCAGAAGTAATGATGTCTTTCTGGATGAAGGAAAAATCTCGATATAAAGGTATTATTATCTTGTACTCATATTCTCTCTATGAAATTCCTCTTGCTTAGATAAATGGACATAGATTTGTTCTTGTTCAATGTAATAATTATTTTAAGGGACAACTTCTAGTTTATCTTATGAAAAGTGTAGTTTATCAAACAAAACTTGAATTGGGTTATACAATAGACATTTTCTATCACACCTGATGATTCATTATCCCCTCAAACTGTTGATAAGAAATAAATTATCAAACATGTCTTAAGAAAGGACATTTAATTTGACACTAACAGAGATTTGGTAGTGGAATAGGATACTTACTGCAGATATAACCTACATTGTAAATAATACATAACATAAATGTTGTTAAAAGTTCTATGAAATCTTCTTATCAAAGAGGATTTGGTGGTTAGAAACTTGTCATTTGTTATGGACGATTAGTCATGATGTAACATTGTCAACAAATCAGAAGTTGGACTGCAGTTTGCCAAATAAATATGTATTATACCAGTAATTGTCTTCTTTCAAATTTTGCTAATTCATAGCTGTTACTATTTAGCATGGCATTTTGTAACAATATTTTGCCACATTTATATGTGTCTTTTACCTAACAAGGCATGTATACAAGTTGTTATGCTAGGTCTTTTTAATATCTTCCATTTTTCAACTTTCACATTTCTTGACTGAGAACAGTAAAATGTAATTTATCAAACAAAACTGGAATGGATTTGATTATACAATAGACATTTTCTATTACATCTGATGATTAGTATAGTGATATCTCTTTTTAACAGAAATCAATGTTCAATGCTGCATTCTTTTAAAACACACTGCTTTATATAATGAATCCTGACTGGATCCGATATTGTAGAAATGGACAATAATTCAGATTATGGTGATGTTGTCATGTGAAGTAATCTTTCGAATTTTCATCTTTTGTAGGAAATCGTATGGATGGATTAGATCATGGTACTCGACCAAAAACCCCTACAGCAGCTGATCCAAGATCCAAAACCCCATCATTTACCGAAAGACCAAAAACACCAACCAGAACTGCTGGTCATGTTATCAATGATACCAGGGGGAAACCTCCTGTGGCAAATAGACCGCCCGTGTCGGAAATGCAGAACATGCGTGTGTCTAATGACACTAATGTGCCAAGAAGGGAGTACATTCCTCATGATGATTTCTCCAATCAGGAATTAAATCTTAGTAAAGGATCGTCAGAGTTTCATCCTGCTTATGATATTAATTCCCGACCACCTCCAGGGCCGAGGTATGATCAGTTTAGGCAGGATTTTGGACATCGTCCGTATGGGAGACAGGATACTGCTCCTAATTTACGACAAAATCAAATGAACAATTCACCTTATAACAATGATAGAGACAGATATGACAGTAACAGAGATAGTGCAAAACCAGGGATGTTTAGATCTCGTACTCCAGGTCCCGAAATGCTCGGACGGGGACCAGACCATAAAAACGATTTTCAAAGGCCTAAAACACCTACAGCCCAGGAAATGAGGAGTAAAACTCCACTACCTGGGCACTCTTATGGTTACAATAATTCTGAATTTATGCAAGGACGATACCAAAATTCATCGATATATATGAATGGACCAAGACAACCACCGAGTGTTCCCCAGAAACCATGGACTCGAGGGCATTCTGATTATCCCACATCCCCGCCCCCTCTTAGACGTGATAATTTTGAAACATTTGATAGAAACAACATGAACAATTTTTCACATGGGGGTGCTGGTCGCCTTCAGAAACATGGATCGTCGTTTGATGAATTAGACGGTAACAGTCGAGTTTCTAATCGTTTTCCTTTACACTCCAATTCGTCACTCAACAGTCATATATCTCAGTCTCCGCGGTTACCACCAAGGTTTCCTGAGGAACCTGTACATACCAAGGAATTTTCTGTGACATTACAGAAACAAGATACTGGTTTTGGTTTCAGGATTATTGGTGGTACAGAAGAAGGTTCACAGGTATGTATATGTATATGCTGACATATTTTCATAAATTTTTGTGGACAGATTTCTCGCAACTGAATGCCTTAAGGTGCTAAGCTCTGAGTCTGTTGTCAGTTGTTATGTGAGTGCAATGTTTGTGTAAAGATGTAAGATTTACATTTGAATTTACATTTTATATTGATTAAAGGAAAGGATGGTTGAAGTAACCTTTTATTATATATTTCACTGAAAGGATCTTTATTTTGTAGATCAATATCTTTATAACTGTATGTGTATTTAGACAATACTCTTATACTATTGAGACAATTTTTTCGGGGTTTTGAAGAGAATAAATTTCTCAGTTTTGTATGTCATTTTTAGCTCTACTGGTCTCAGACCAGTCGAGCTTATGCGATCACCCTTCGTCCGGCGTCCGTCCGTCTGTCCGTCTGTCCGTCTGTCCGTCTGTCTGTCTGTCCGTCTGTCCGTAAACAATTCTTGTCCGGACAACTCCTCTGAAACTGTTAGAGATAGAAACTTAATTCTTTTTGTATTTTACTTGGTCCATGGTCTAGTTGTGCACCTGACATTCAGTTTCAGTCCTTGACTCCCAGGGTCTTAGAAAATGGGCGTGGTCATTAAATTCTATGTAATTTTGTCCGGATAGCTCTTCTTTCACTATTAATGATAGAGACATAATTCTTTTTGCAATATGATGGGTCTGTAGTCTAGTTGTGCACCTGATATTTTGTTTGAGCCAATGACCCCCAGGGTCTTAGAAAAGGGTGTGGCCATTTTCTTTTATATTATTCCATATAATCTTATGCTTACAGCGCTGACACTATAAATAATGGAGACTAAATTCTTTATGCAATATGATGGGTCTGTAATCTTGTTGTCCACCTCATATTTTGTTTGAGTCTCTGACCCCAAGGGTCTTAGAAAATGGGTGTGGTTGTTTTCTCTCTATTAAACTACATGTGATCTGATCATGATAGCTAATTTCCCAGAATTTATGGATAATAGTTAATTGATTTATTCCAAAATATTATCGGTTTGCAGTTTAGATGTCATTACAGTATTTTACTTCAGTCCCTGTTCCCTAGGATTCTGGAAAATGGGTATATGGCTATTTTCTCTTACCCTATCTACATGCATTTAGAGTACATAAGTGACAGAAACTATAAATAAACAAAGATATTGCAATTTTACAATATTATCATAGATGAGTCTGTAATTTAGTTTATCTCATATTTTATTTGGGACCTGACCCAGGATTTTATCTTCAATTCTATAGAAACGCTAGGGGATAGTTTCGGAATTTCCTCTGATCAATCAATCAACATGAAAATCTTTTCTATAGTGTTTATACAGTGCAAGAAAGATATCAAATAGTCAAAATGCATGTATTTCTCACTTATTTTTTATTTGTTTAACATGTTTAAGGACAAGATATTTGGGGAGAGTAGTGAGAATTTTTGTTGCAAGAGTAGAATGTACGAAGTGATCACAGACTTGAGCTGTGCTTTCTGTTAAATGGGAACACCAGAATCACAAAGATTGATCATTTTATCATATGAAATAGCAATAATGCATCCTTCACATTGCCAAATGAAAGGAATATTGTGCTTGTGTAAGCTTTTTTTTTTGGGGGGGGGGGGGGGGGGAGAGGGGGGAGGTAACTAGAATGTCCTAAGTGATCACAGACTTGAGCTGTGCTTTCTGTTAAATGGGAACACCAGAATCACAAAGATTGATCATTTTATCAAATAAAATAGCAATAATGCATCCTTCACATTGCCAAAGGAAAGGGATATTGTGCTTGTGTAAGCTTTTTTTTTTTTGGGGGGGGGGGGGGGAAGAGGGGGGAGGTAACTCTTACATCTTTCTTTCTTCTTGTAAATTCCTCCACTGCTTGGAGTACCACCCCCAATGGGATGTAAAACTGTGTGGTTTGATAAAATTTTTCATAATGTTTACATTAAAGCAAGTGACACATGTTTTAAAAGAAGATAATATAACAAGAGCTGCCTTATTGGCATATCTACTATGTGTTAATCAAATTAAAAAAAAATTAAAATAAAATACTAAAAAAAATCATTTGTAAAAGCCGACTCATACAAAAATATTTCAACCCAGGAAAACTTCTACCGAAATTTTTCTTTATTGCCATTTGACAATATTATCATAGATGAGTCTTAAATTTAGTTTTTCTCATATTTTATTTGGGGCCTGACCCAGGATTTTATCTTCAATTCTATAGAAACGCTAGGGGATAGTTTCGGAATTTCCTCTGATCAATCAATCAACTTCAAAATCTTTTCTATTATGTTTATACAGTGTAAGAAAGATAACAAACAATCAAAATGCATGTATTTCTTACTTATTTTTTAATTGTTTAAGGTGTAAGATTTTTAGAGAGAGTAGTGAGACTTTTTGTTGCAAGAGTAGAATGTCCTAATTTAGTGATCACGGACTTGAGCTGTGCTTTCTGATAAATGGAAACACCAGAATCACAAAGATTGATCATTTTATCAAATAAAATAGAAATAATGCATCCTTCACATTGCCAAATGAAAGGTGCTTGTGTAAGTTATAGAAGTTGAATTTGTAACAGGAGAGGGAGAGATGTGACTGTACCGGGAATCGAACCCGAGATCTTCTGCTATCAAGGCAGACGCTCTTACCAACTGAGCTATCTGGGCACGATGCCTGTTCCTGCCACACTCCTCTCTACCAATTTTTCAGGTTTCCATGCAATGGAAACCTCACACTTAAAACTCAGCTTCACCTTGAGTCATTTAGTTTGGTGCCAATTCTGTAACAGGAGAGGAAAAGATGTGACCGAACCGTGAATTGAACCCGAGACCTTCTGCTATCTGGGCAGACGCTCTTACCAACTGAGCTATCTGGGTACGATACCTGTAACTGCCATAAATTAATGGTAATAAACTAATGTTTCAGGCCTTTTTGTCAATTGGACCTCGAGTGATTTTGTCCTTTTAAAATTTGACCAATCAAAAACATCATTTCAACCTCATGCAGATTTTGAAATATTTTTCTGAACTGGGATATATGGTAGAAATGTTTTCTATAGAGGATCAAATATTTCATACCGGTATGTAAAAATATTTTGTATTATATTTTAATAATTAGCTTCTGTCTACATTAATACCACATTCGCCCTAAAAGTTCATGTTCTTCGTTCAATATTCTATTTACATTGTTTTACATTTACTAAATAAATAGCCTAAAACCTTTTTAGGTTTTAGAACAAAATGGCCGATCCTTTTAAAATTTCACTCGGTAGGCCACATGTCCTATTATGTTTAATTTCAATCTGAAACTGCCTGATTACTTGATCTAAGTATTTTCACTGGTCAGTATAAGAAAGAAGGAAATATCTCTTATAATAGAGTATCCTATGCAATACTATTTCAGCTCAAATGAGAGGTTATTTATGCCTTTAGTCTTAATTTTATAAAAGGGCATATAGTGGTAGGTCTGTCTGTTCATCTGTTTGTCTATCCATCCGACTGTCAGTATATCATTCCATTCAACTAAATTCTGATGAAAGGGTATAAGATAATAGAGCTGTCATATATTGCATGTCTATGAACCTTGAGATTTAGGCTCATCTTTTGGAGCCAAATTTTTAACCTTTGACCCCATCACTGACCTTTGACCCACATTTTTTGAAAAATAAAAACATCTGTTATTTTAGTTTTGATACATATGGTATGTTATACATGTTGTATATACACGTTTTAAGTAATTCTCTCACATTCTAGAGAAATCTAAGGCACGGTCCATTTGATATTCTTGGGGGGGGGGGGGGGAACTCCGTTTTTTTCAAAAAAAAAAAATTTTGCTCTGAATTTTGATGAAAAAAATTAATTAGGAATTGATGGATATGCATTGGCATGTGGTTGTTGGTTCTAATAAAAAAAAACTGATACACATTTATCCCGCCTCTGGCAAATTTCTTGCAATCTGATTGGTCGAGAAGAACCAAATATTATGTTGTATTATTTTACTAACAGAATATTATTTTGATATCCTGCTTCTACTAAGATGCTTTATGCTTTTGACGTCACCAAAATGCTTTAGAATATGTTGACATAACATACACAAACCAAAAGTGATTCAGCGGGATAAATTCGTTATAGAGTGTTTTACAGGGGGGATACAGAAATATATTGGGTCGATGAAAAAAGTGGTATTAGGCAAGGTGAAGTCCAGCATTCATTCTCTTGAGTGTATATGTACAAATCTACCAGGAGAGCTTCAGTCTCATCAGAGACTTCTGGTCTGTACTTGTGTTTTATTCAGAAAGCATTGTCTTGAACTTCGACATCTCAAAAAATATTAATAACAGGATACAGAAAATTAATATATCATGATATGTAGTTATGTATCTTCAAATGTGATCATGATCTTATAAATCAGATTCATGAAGTTGGTGCTCCTTTACTTTATTTATATTTGGTATCTTTTCAGTTTTACAAAATTGTTTCAAATACAAAAATCAATTGAAAACATATTTATCAGTTAGTTTGCATTAAGAATATTATATCAAATACCAATAGGTGTCAGTTGGTCACATTGTTCCCAATGGTGCGGCAGACATGGATGGAAGGATTCGTACAGGGGACGAGATAACACATGTAGACAATATCTGTGTCGTTAATTCCTCACACCATCGAGTCGTAACGCTGATGGGAATAGCCGGCAACAATGGGCGGGTAACTCTTGGTCTGCGAAGACGTGTCCTGAGTGGTGCTGGTAAGCATTTGATGTACTGCTGTATTAGATTTCATACTGATATGTCACAACCGTGTTTCAGAAATTGAGAAAAGATTGTCTCCGAAGTAGGTCCTCTTATCTACCTAATCATCTGCCTTTGCTATTTGCTTTCATTCTAGTTACTTTCTATAGTATGGAAGGTGCTGACTGTCATACACACAGATTTCCTGAGATCAAAGTCAGCTCTGAAAAAAAAATCAAAGACTCAATTTCCTCCAAACGACTTAATCAGCTTTAGGCATACAATTCCCTTACAAATTAGTATTGATAAAATGTAAAGAAAATTCAGTTTCGTTTGCAATATTTCTGACTTCATCTAGATCTTTACAGATGTTATCAAATCAAAACTGAAGTATAGAAAACTGAATCAGATATAAGCTATAAATAAAGACAGTTCATATGGTACAATATCAGTTTGTTATTCTCCGTAGATTCAGGCTATAACTCTGTTTGTCACACAGAGAGTTTCCCTTACGACGTCACGGTGACCAGATCAGAGACGGAGGGATTTGGTTTTGTCATCATATCGTCAGTATCCAAGACGGGTTCGGTGTTAGGTGAGTCTATCGGTACGTGTCTTTATTTTATTTTTGCAAACCCTATAACCATTTTGTCTATTTATCATAAATACGCAGAAAGATGGCAGTTTGTGTCTCTAAGATCTTAGCATATTCAAAAAATTCATTTATTGTAGAGCTGAATCTCCTCCTATTTTGATTTTGTTCTTGTAGATTCGAAGGAATCAATACATTTTCCTAAGGGTAGACTTTTCAAAATCATTGATTAATTTGATTGGTTAATTGTGTGTAATTATTACAGAGGGGAACTTTAATTTGATCGGTTAAATATTACAGAGGGGAACTTTTTCTCCATTGTTGACTGGCTAGATAGGAAAAATCTGTATCCATGGATCGGTGAGATATTATCATCTCTAAGCATCCTCAACTGTTGTTTTGTCATGCTCCCTTTCCAACATTTTCCACAGATATACTCACCATTATGCAACCTGAACAGCATAAGTCACACCTGTTTACAATCAAATTTTGTTCAATTTCAGCAAAACGAATGATCTATATATATTTACATTTTGAAAATAATAAAGCTGTACCTTTATACGTTTGTTTGATGGATTTGGGTTCTTTTTGACTTTATATCTATTGTTTGTCTATCTCTACACTTCAGAAATTAGAGAATTTTTTCATTCTCAAAGTAAGAGATATTTTCTGCACAAACCATTAAACAAATACAACTTGAAAGCTAGTCCTTACTCTTGATAAATGAAATGGTGATAATTTTAAATGAGGCACACTTTGACACATTGCATCATGTTATGTTGGTAAATTATAGACAGTTCTAGTGTTGTAGAAATCACTAGTAAATTAGTCTATGTCACTAAAATCCAAACCTTAACACTTATTTGCATGGTGTGCCCATTCTAAGAGCAAAAACAAATTGAATGCAGAATAGTGATTCAGATTTTTGAGATTGTGTGGAAGCTGTTAGCTGTAAGTGCATTTTTTCAATGCAACAAAGGAAAACAAGGGAGAAAAAGATCAAGTACATCATGCAAGACCTCAAATTGTTGTTAGGAATATTTAAAGTTTGATAGATTTCTTCTGTAGATAGTCTGAAGGCCAGTAATATAGTTTGATTGGTTCGAGAACTGAAAAAAAAGAAACCCCACCCCTAAAATTAACTCTATTTGCATGATGTGGATACAGCAAGATATTTGAGCATGTTTGCCCCTTTAATCTAGATTGATAAGAAAGGTAAAAATGAATTAGGAAACTTAGACTTTGAGAAACATGCTGACTGAGCAGTGTCAGACCAGTAGAATGCACCTATTCCAGATATAACTACCTGCTTAATTCCAGTCCACAATGTATTTGTTACCTAAAATGATGCATTAAAAAAAAAGCTTATATCACCCAGTCCCCTTAGCTATATTGACTTGTGATGCTTTTGATAGATAAAAAAAAATCCAAGAATACAAAAAAGCTTTGTCATACGCTCAAATGAATTGTGATTTCTAAGAATTTGTTGCACTAAAATCTTACTGTGAATTGGGCATTTTTATGCTGAGTTTTATCGCCTGTGACGTTGAATAGACAGGTTATCTCACTGTGTACTTAATATCCAACAGACTTTAATTCTGTCTTTTCGATTTGACATGCCTACGTTCGATTTGTGCAGGTATATGACGTAAAAGCATTGTGACGTCATTAAATTCCATTGAAAACGTCATATTTGTAACCCTGTTTCCCTGAATTTCAGGCTGGTTTCCATAAAAATTGATGACGTCCCAATGCGTTGATGTCAGATACCTGCACAAATGGGAAGTAACTCTGTATTTCGAAAAGACCGAATTTGACTCTCAAGAATAGTCATGAGTCAACTTGAAATGAGGGTTAAGGCCACTTTAAAGGTCAAAGGTCAAATGTTTGATTAATTATTAGGATACCATGCTAATATAGATATAGCTTATTTTCAAAACATTTTGAATTCTTGAAATATTATTTCAAGCTTTTCAAAACCATTAATTTCAAATTTTGTACCCCTTCAAAAATGATACTTACAGTATGATCATAAGTATAATTATAATATTTTAAAATATATATATATATGATAACACATTACGCTATTATACAGGAAGGATAATAGAGAATAGTCCAGCAGAGAGATGTGGTCGGCTGCACATTGGGGACAGAATTCTGGCAGTTAATGGAGTAGATATCTCCCATATGCACCATGAAGATATCGTCAATCTCATCAAAGACTCTGGTTACTCCGTTACCTTAACTGTCGGCCCTCCGCAAGGTAATATTGATAATCTGATACATATATCTACAGCTCTGATATGTTTGTATTATATCATTCCTCATAGAAGGTTGGAATTATGTAACAGGCTTGAACACTATAGTGATTCCTACTTATTGTGGATGAAGAAGAATCAATATAATATGAAGTTATTATATTTCATATGTTCAGAACTTATGAATATTTTTACAGATGATGCCTCAAGCACAACTTCTAATTCTCAGAAGGTAATGCCAATTCATTTATAATGTTATTGTCTTTAAAAGTTCTCAATCTAAAAGCAGTTCTGCTGTTTGATATTGTAGGGAATGTATCTACTGAAAATGAATGAGTTTGGAATTGTATTACATGTAAACTAAGGATACAGAATATTACATAATCTTTTTATCACAAAGAGAAAGTGCATATGTGCGTAATATAAAACCCCAAAAGCAAAATGATGAAGCAGTCAGTATGTATCTGTACAAACATATTTATTTTCGTATAGAATTCCCATGGTTCGATGGTGAATGCTATGGCGTACCCTATGGGCGAAAATGAAGTCAGAAGGTAAGATCTCTTTGTTTATCATTTCTTTGAAAGAAAATTAGAAGATGAAAAAAACCCAATACCTGAGTTGAAATAATTTAATTTGTCTGTAAATTCTGTTTTTACTGGCAATGTTAACATATACTTTAGGTGAAATGTAGCATCAGTGAAATTAATAAATTTCTATGATTGTTTCTTCATTTAAGTGCTTTCAGGAGATGTTGAAAGCAGTAATTTTGTATCTCAATGTTTATGATTTTAACTTAGCATATCTTCTCATACAGAAATCCGCCTCCCATACCAGGAGACAGAAATTTCAAGGATTTCAACAGGCAGAGAAGTCTTCCAAATCACCAGGTATTGTTTTCTCTTATATATCTCAAATAGTTTTAAAACTACAAAGTCATTATATTATAGCTTGTAAATATGACTTATTATGTTAATTTTTGTTGCAATTAGATATTTGATTTGTTGTTCATTTGTCCATGGTATCCTTTCATGAACTTTTATTTTTCTATTACAGGGGAGTGATGAGAGTTTGATAATGACGGTAGAGTTACCCCGTGGGGCCAGGGGATTTGGATTCTCAATACGTGGTGGCCAGGAGTTTAATTGTATGCCACTGTTTGTACTCCGGATAGCAGAGGGAGGTTCTGCTGACTTAGATGGTAGACTCAGGGTCAGTAAATATTACCTTTTGTTAAATGATCAGGAATTATAGCCAATTTTGCTTATTTCTGATTGGCAGAGACACCATTTCATAGAATGTACCTCAGAGTGAGTTGACCAATAACGCTCGAATGTGGTCTATTTGGGATAATGTAGACCTCCATCTGGGCTCCGAGTGAAATGACATCACAATAGTCAGTGTACATTGTAGTGTTAGATGTGTTGACTGCGTATCATTACAATGTAAAATTTAAAAAAGCAGTTATTGACTTTTGATTTCAGTCTACTCGTGACTATACAGACCTGGTCAGGTATTGGTTAACCTTGGCCTTCAGCTTTGGTCAACCTATACATGTACCTGACTAGGTCTGTATAGTCACGATTAGACCTCATCAAAAGTCAATATTTGTATAATATAATATAATAATCAGGATAATAAATTATGTATAGACAAATTAAATGATATGATGGTTTGTGAGATATTACGTACTAGAGTATGAGTGAAGAAAATTTGTAAGATTATACAAGGAAATCTGATTTAAGATATTTGTATTACTTGAGATATCATACAATGTAATAAACAAAAATTATAAATTCATTGCATGCATTGGCAAATTTTAAACTTCATGTGAAAAACCTGCTGAGGTCATTTACTTTATTCATTATTTAAAAGAAAATCCTGAAAATGAATAAGAAACTGCATCGCAATAAAGGGTACTCAGAATGTGTGCTTTTCTTTCTATTAGGTTGGTGATCAGATACTTGAGATCAATGGTTATAAGACAGAGACCATGACTCATTCAGATGCAATAGACATCATACAGAATGGAGGACAGACTGTCCGACTTCTAGTCAAACGTACCGGCAAACTACCCCCAGCATTCGGTATGTATATAAGAGATGTATTCAGCTTAAGTAATTTTTCTTCTTTGTTGAAAGGCCATGGTAGAATTTGACATTTCTTCTTAAGTAATTCTTCTTCTTTGTTAAAAGGCCATGGTAGAATTTGACATTTCTTCTTGTTGTTTTACAAAGGTTTTGCTAAATAAGAGCAATTTCTGACTGGAATCTGTAAATGAAAAGTTGAAATTTATTATTGCTTTAAATTTGTTTGTTTATACTTTAGCAATTATTTAACTCAGAGGGAACATAAACATTGACTTTAGTTTAGAGATCAAGGTCACATTCAACGTAAAAGTCACACATTTAGAAACAGTGGTATTAAAAAAATATATATTTCTGAAATATTGAGAAGGTATATCAGGTGTTATAACTTGTTGAAAAGCTTTCAAATTACATGTAACTTTTCTTTTGTAGAGGGCCACCCCCCTCCTGTATCAAATCGTTATCCACAGCAGACGATGCCAATGTCAAACGGACCGATAGGTCAGAGTTCACCGTATCTAGGACGACGTAACATGGAGCCTAGGGATGACCCCCAGTTCTATAAATATCAGGCCAACAGAAGTTATCCTAACTATTGAGGATCTGTAAAACTGAATGCAATTTTATCATTTCTGTGTAGTGCTGATAACGAAGGAGTTTTAAATCGATACAGCAGTGCTTTGGCTCTAACGTTTGGAGTCCAGTTTTACATAAGGATATCTGTGTGAAGGAGTGAAGCTCACAGTGTATGCTTGTAATGGGTTTGTTATGTGAATGAGACGGTTCCAATAAGGTTGTAATTATAACTCGATTATGATTTTGCCAGTACATTGTGGTTTGTCATGATGATGTTGAGTTTAGGGGAGGAAAAGTGAAGTAAAGTGCACATTTGTATATGTGTATAAAATGAAGAAAGAAAATTTCTTCATTCACATTGTGATAATTTAAACAAATGACAAAGATTTTATGATCACTCATTGCCTTGTGATATGAACATTTTTCATCGGTTTATTTTTGTTTTGTTTCCTCAAGTCATCTCTTACTGATCAAATTGATATTAGTAGAGTACTAGTTTAGATAACACCAAAAAAATAGGGCAGTAGATATGTGTAGTGTAGATCAACCATTGGACAACAGGGTTATAGGGAGATCATATTATTGTAGATTGTGATTATTGTTACCATCTTTATTAGACTCATAAAATGGGATAAAGAGAGTAAATGCCCTTCTAATATACAGAAAGCAACATGTATGAAATTATCTAATATTAACAATTGAAATACAGAAATTGCACTATAAGAAGAATAGCAAGAAAAAGGTCATATTGAATACTTTATGTGATGCAAGAGTTAAATCAACTTATGAGAAACTTGTTTAAAAGTTTGATAATTGTTGAAAAATTTCCGTACCAAAATGAATTCATAACCTGGAACAAAGAAGGCCAAAGATAGATATGTAATTTCTCTGTTGGTTCTTATCTTCTATCTAAGAGTGCATTTGTACTACTCGTCACTATGTACAGCCGGAACGCCAATCCCTACTTTGACGGTTGGAAGCATTGTTTCTAAAAGGGGCGGATAACTCTTGACACACAAAGTAGCGGGATAAGAATAAATTGAGCTAAACGACCTTAATTGTTTATCTCAAATTTTAAATATTATTATAAAACAAATAATACTCAGGTATAATTGACTACATATAACTGAAATTCCTCTGAAAGGGATTTTTGATATGTTTCAGCCCTGCTAAAGATCCAACGAAAATTGTGCATACACCGTTGGTTTTAAAAGCTGACACAAATGCTCCCCTGTGCACTTCTGGTCAAAATTCAATGATAATCTTTTCAACAGAATCCCAATTATGATACCTATATAGAATTTTAGTCAGTAAGTTCTCTATAAATAGGAATAAAAACGCTATATTGAGGACCCGATTTTCATTAAAATTCATCATTACGGACTCAGAATACACCAAATTCAAGTGGCAATGGAATTTTTAACATTTATTTGATGGTGTTATACCTTGTAGATGATTTTGTGCCAATGTCATGCTTCATTTTGGCAAATCTAACCACTTCGCAGCACAGACTTGGGTACATGTGTACCCGTGTACTCTCTCTTTACAAACGAGTTTCCATACGTTGACATGGAAGATGGACGCCCAATCAGCATATCGAAGTTTGAAAGGTGACACAAACCCCTTAAGGCAAAGATCGGCATACTATTTTTGGTTTTGGTGACTTCGGTGATATATGAAGTTTACATTCAGATTGTTCCCAATCATTCCCAGCCGGGATTTTAAAAGAAAATAAGCAATAAAATGCAGGTAAACAGATCATTGGCGAAAAACTGCCCTTGACAACGCCCGATTTATTTCAAAATGCCACAAAATTTACCTGATTAAGTGTTATGACTTGAAACGGTATCTCTATTGCCATCAAAATCACCTGTGTCATTCTTGTTTACACATACAGCACAGTCAGTATGACGCGTTTTTGATGACGTGGTACAATGTCGTCATATTCAAAACATTTGTCACGTGACTTCGTTTTTAAACTTCAAAGACAAGTGCCGACTGGCGTTCCGGCTGTGTAGGTTTCTACTCTTTATATTTCTTGGATTTTACTTTTTGAATGTGATAAGATAGTTTTAAAGAAAGGAACCCTTATGACTTGTTATGCTAATGATATTTGCCCTTTGGGTCCTTCTATTTTTTTTTTTTTTTTTTTCTTAATTTTGATTTTCCATGTTCAATGAATGTAAGATATATTCATATTATTGCCACACTTGCAAAGTGTCTTATCCAGATTTTTTTGAGAAATTTTTGTGTAAATTTAATATTCATATCAAATTAGATTTAGGTTCTTTAAGATTTTCATTTCTCTAAGCTTACTAAGAACTCAAAATTTTGACTTGAAGATTGTGTAATCATTGCAATTAGATTTATATTGTTTAAAAACTTCAGAAGTTTTTGAAGATCACAAATTGTTATCATTTTTGTATCAATGCTTCCCTGAAAAGATCAATGCTTGGATTTAACTCTTTTCATGATTTTAGAATAATGTACAACACTTTGAAAGTGTAGGGTGGCTTATCGAACTTCAGCATTTCTTGCACTCAAATCAAACATATAGAAGAATTTTTATTTTAATGTAAAGACAAAATTTTCAGAAAAAAATAATTTCCTTCATAGTTGAAGTTCTTGAAGTCTAGATTAATGTCAGCCTCAAATTCAGACATTTAGCTTAAATTTGACAATCATTTAAGGGCAGTTTTAAAAAATCTATGTTTATTTCAAGTCTTGTTTGCATTTTTTTTTTCAATATAAGATCTCATTTCATAAGGAACAAATCCCAACAAAAGCATAGAGATATTATTATTTGTGCAATGACAAGAAATGATGTTTTAAGATGGAAATTAAATTTTTTGATGATATCCTCAGGGAATTTTAGTGTGTAGTATTTTGTATTGTATAATGTTGATGAACTGAAATTGAGTTAAGTCAAATAATTTCAATTTACCCTCTGTATAACACTGCAATGTCGATGTGACCAAAGTGTATAAAGTTTATCCTCGTACATTTATTTACATATGATAATCGAAGCATTAAAACATGGGAATAAAAATCTGTTATTCTTGAACAACAAACAAAAAACCCCTTAATTTTTACAAATTTCACTTGTAATAAATTCTGTATAAAAATTTAGAAATGTTATTTTGAACTTGATTAAGAATAACTTATTTTCTGAAAAAAAGAATGAAAAGAAAAAACAAAATAATGAAATCAAAATTTTGTTCTGAAATGAATCAGAATATTGGAGATAGAGGATTATAAGATGAAGTAGTGATTCAAACTCTTCATTATTTACATCAAATTTTTGCCATAGTATGATTTTGATATTTCAATTCTTACATGAACAATATCTCTGCTATAATTTGACACAAAGGCATACATGTACATGTACGTTGTTGAGAATTCTATTTATTAATGAATGATTGTTGTTGGTGTATTCTCCGATAAATGAACTATTTTTGATAATCATAAAAACCATGTTTTATCATGAATTTATAGAGATTCTATCAATGCATATTATTTATTATGCAGTTTATTTTGCCTTCCATGCTTTGTTATTAGTTCATGTGTTTTCATTGACAGTTTGAGTGTTTAGCATTTCAAATTTAGCTGTTGCGACATAGTTTGTGTGTTTATTTTTTTGTAACCAAATTTCATCTAAATTAATTTTCATCATGTCATGTTAATACCACAATCGTTTACATCTAATTGTTACAAAGGTTATCGTCGAATAAAGACCAGTATATGTATCGCTCATATTTATATACATTATCAAACTGTAGTCATATTAATGTGCATTTATCCGAGTTGGGTCTAACAGATCTTTATATCTATGCATGTCATAGCTTATACTACATATCATATTTGAGTTTGTTGTCCATAGTGCTTGTGTGAGAAACAAACGAGTTATGACTCGGAAGTGAAAAGAAAGATTGTTGGTCTTTATACACGTATCAATGGTTTAAATGTGCAGGATAAAATGTAAAGGGGCATAAATTAACAAATAAATCGAATAAGTTTTTCTTTTTCATTTTTAATGAAGGTTGTTTTATAAATAGTTGCTAATTTTGCTTTGCAATGTTGTATTTTTTGTCAACTTAATCTAAATTATACTTTATTGTTACAAGGATGAATTTTTTTATGTGTTTTCTTGCCAAATTGTTTAAGAAGTGATCTTTACTCTGTAATTACTAAGCAAAGGGATCTTTACACTGTAATTACAAAGCAAATTCAGTTGTTGAATCTGTTAATACATACAAATACACTTCAGTTATTTTTAATCTAAAGATCATGAAATATTTTGGTTTTTTTTGCTCAAAGAGGAAAAAATACTTCAATACAGTCTGCATATACTTGAAATATTATGACAATGTAAATGCTGTGATAACTTAAGGTTGTCGTTGAATGAAATTCACTTTAATCAAAGAATACTTGCACAAATTATTGACAAGGTTATCAGATAGGTGTACTAACTATTCTAGTCTATTTCACTGTACAGTCATATTTGTACTGAGTTAGGCCATCTAAGCACCGTAGTACTGAGAGTTGGTTTTTAGGTGTCTTTGTCAGTACCTAACCGTTTACTTTGCAAAGAAGAAACCTCATTAACATACATTTAGATGTACATATGTCATAACATAGGCTAATACTTTAACAAACAAAAAGTATTTTTAAAGGGGGCTTAGATTTTGTATGTGTAGCTTCCAGAAATTGCCATTCACTCCTAATCTTACGAGTAATCGTCATAAATCCTGGAAATTTGATGTCATTGTTCACTAGAGCTATCATTATTATTATTACTTTAACAATGCATCAAATTAAAACAAAGAACAATATTGGAAAACTCAACCAGACTTTTTTGGTTTTCAACAGTTTATATCAACACTTGGGTTCACTTTGTTTATCGTTTGTATACCGGGGCATTGATAATTTTTTACCGACACAGGTGACAATTTAAATGTAGAAGATCTTCATTAAACTCTATAGATAAAAGCATGATGTAAAAATTAGTAAATTGGGTCATGTTCAAGGTCAAACATAAAAGGCCCAGGTCATGTTCAAGGTCAAACATAAAAGGCCCAGGTCATGTTCAAGGTCAAACACGGCGCAGGCAACATATGGTACTTGTTCGTCATAATCATAAACAATCTTCATATTCATGAAGCATTATTTTTCACATTATGGGAAAGGCAGCTTTATATCGAAGAAAAGAAATAGAACATGTGTAAGCTGAGATTTTAAATCAATTTTATGTTAATCAGGTTGTTACTGGAATTTTCTTTAGTGATTTCACTCTGCATTAATCTGTTGTTAGCTTAAGGTTGTAACACCTTCTGTCCTGTATATATTTATACATGTTTTAGACTTTATCTGCAGCTCAGAGCGTCTAGGAGAATGCACTGGTTCTTTGTATAGGCACTATACTGTTCATAATGTAAATATAAAGACATTGTTTTCCTGATTCATGATACTTTTGTATAATGTACAGACTACATAAAATAAAGATAACTATGTGATACACTAAATCCAGTTATTTTTCTCTTTATTAGCATGTATAAGCAGATATTACAGAGCTTAGTGTTGGCAATGATGTATTGAAATGCTCCTAGCAACAGTTCTATATCATTTTTGTGTATTCAACTACAAATCTCGGGTTCAAAATGCATTTTGACCAGAAATAAATAGTCATTACTGTATATGATCATTTGTGAAAAAAAAAAATATGAAAAATGTTCCCACTGGATTCATGACCATTCTTAATGCAACAATGTCATCCTAAAATATCCATGTTTGACGTCAATTGTCGTTACAGAAGACAATCTCTAGATGCTTGGAGTGCATCTGAATTAGTAGCTGAATGTTCTACTGAATTGAATACAGGGTTGCATGGTACTTTCATTTGCTGACAAAAGAAATAGATGAAGGCCACTAAAGAACGATACATCTTTTGAAATGTTAAAAGCAATTTGATACATATTATCACACATTTGTTTCAATGACCTTATATAGATTTGGGTATTGCCATTTTCTTTGACCAAGATTTATCGTGATAGTTTCTTACCTTAAAATATTCAATTAACTGCTCCGAGATCTGATACTACTTTCAAAACTGGGTGCTGTTAAGGTATTCAATGGGTAATGAAAGATATCATGCCAAAAACGTTGAATTTAGGTGTATTCATCATCCAATATTTTTCTGTGTCATATGATATTTCAAAAACTTTTATACTATCCCAGTAGATATTGAAAAAAGAAATATTTTGAATGGGGTCATGTTTAGGAGTTATATCCCCTTGATGAAAAATATCGAAAAAAAAAAATAATTGCAGAAAAAATAATTGGTGAACTTTTGATTTTTCAGCAAAGTTTGATAATATATGTTTTAGATTTTTTTTACCAATCGATATTTGACGCCTCATCATTCTGTTGAAAAATTTAAGAACAAATAGCATTTTTCCATAGAGTTCAATGTAAACTGTAAGGGCCCGTAACTCTTAAAGAAACCGATTTTTTCAATATCTAAATTGGTAAAAAAAAAATTTACAATTAATTTTCAAATCATAACTATGCTGTGATTTTTGGTCTCAAGATTCCATAAATGGGTGGCCCAATTACTTCTCATTACCCATTGAATGCCTTAAGATAAGACGTAAAATCTGCCCTGAAAAGTCGAAATTTCAAAATTCAAAAATTTTGAAAATTTTTCGATCAAAATAAGAAGTAACTTGGTCCAGATATGAATCTTCTGTCAGGTTAGATAAATCATTCAAAATAAAACCGATTTTTGGGTCAAAATAAGCGTTTTTCCCATAGAAAGCAATGGAAAACGGAAAAGTTTTTCTACAACATTGCCTACCCCCACTCGGTTCAGAATGCCACTTTGACCAAAAGTGTATATCAATAAAACACATTTTCTGCCAAGTGGGGTCCTGAACCGAGGGTGGGGGAACAATATCCCACAGGCGAAAAACGGAAAAAAGGCGTGATGGATGACTATTGTAGAATCAGTCTTTAAAGCGGTGAAATATATTTAATTTTAATATTATGTAACAATCTATGCAGAGTGTGTTCCGATCAAATGTTTTGAAACCGTTAGGAAGGAAATGAACGAGTAAGTTGTTAATTTCTACACTGTGCGTATTCCGCGCCAGACAGTTGTGGCTGATAAATACGAAATAACACCATTTTTTAGTTTCCGGATTGCGGATTTTGCCAATTACATTGATATGATAAACCTCAAGGTGAATTTCTCTTATCCTGTTTTTAAAAGGCACAGAAGCATAATAAACATCAAGTTTGTGTAATACAGAGTAAAATAATGCATAAGTAATGTGTAAAATAATGGATTTTTTTGGTGAATTTTCGCTCGATATTTGACGTTTCCACTACCTCTTTAATCCGTTATTATAACATCTTTCGCCAAATTTATTTCAATGAAATACCTACTAGGAATCACAGTAACTCGATGCCAACGATCCACAAGAATATCCGCCTCTACTTTTCTTATATGTGAACTTTGACTATATAGAGAGATATATTTTCACCCTTAGCAACTTTTGACAGGCTGAGCGCACGAAAAGAATGATTTCAGGGCTAAATCAAGCCCTTATCTTAACAGCTCCTTCTACAAATACTCCTTTAGGGATTAAATCCAATATAAGATATAGATAAAGGTTTATAAATGAAGAATGATATATGAATCTGACGATTTATAGAAATACAAAGGCAAGTCAGTGTTGCCTTTCACCAAGATTGTCAATTACTGTGAGAAAATACTGTTTAAGAAATGGAATATATCGTCGAAAAAATATTATACAATGAAAAGCAAGCTTGCAAGATATTTTGAACTCGTAAATCGCTAAGTAATTTAAATTTTTTCGTGTAATTTTCTCATGCATTTAGATGAACATTGAAGCATTTAGCAGGCGCTACATTGGGTATAGTTGTCATTTACTTCTGTTTACGGATACCGATGCTGTAAGTTATGACCAATTCATCATCTCTGTATGATTGTTCCCTTTCCCTTTCCTGTTTGACTTGCGCTATATAATCATCGGATTTTTTCTTTCTGACAAAACTGCAATCTGGTGACGACAACGCGTGTCTGTGCCATGGGTCGTCATCTCTGTTCCAATGTCGGAAGCCGTGACCGCACATGAAGCACGTAACTTTATCTTCAAAACCGGTATAATATAACCCTGCATCCGCCAATGTGGAATATGGAAATTCTACATGTTGCCATGTCTGAAAAGTCAGCAGTCGATCGCGCAGCTTTGCATACTTTTCGTTGTAAACGGTAAACCTTCTTTCCTCGAATCGGCTTTTAGAGATAAATTGTTTTGACTTTTTAGAGTTTACATACGGACAATTGAAGTACCATTTTGCATGTCGTTTCCAAGGATTTTCATCTTGTTTGAAATCCCAACTTACTCCATCACACGTAAAGCATCTATAAACGTTGCACGACTTGTCAAAGAAATAACCCGCTTCAGCGAGCTCATCTTTAGTCGGTTTGGAATCGTCGGAGAGATGTTCCATTGAGCTTACTCTAGCAGAAATATTAGAGAACTCTGGATGAACTTTCTCCGATGGAGGTTTCTCTACAACTGCATCGTTAACCAAAGACCTGCACAATTCTATGACTTCTTTTGACCATGTGATCCCTTCAAATTTGTACATAATACTCCACAGCGGGGCATTAGGTATCCTCAAGATATCTTGAGTTATTCTGTTAAAATGTTGAATGTCTTCTGCTTTGCCTCTGTTAAGGATGTCAGACTTGTTTCTTATTGACAGTTGCAGCTTTGACGGTTTGCCCTTCAACTTCAGACAGTTTTCATTGAAAATTTCTGAAATAAGGTATGGTTTTGCCGCGAAGTTTTTGAATATACTGAGAGAGAATGTGACGCAGTCATCAGAAACTTCTACACCAACTGTTCGCATTGCTACATGAAAACATCTCATCCGATCACTCTGGCACAGAAAATGTGTCAGTTCAACAGCTATAGGCTTGGTAAGGAATGAATATAATTCCGAATCACCTGCCTCTCTTAGAGCATTTGAAAGTTCTTCAGCGGCTCTAAAGATGCGACCGTTATATGTGAACTGGTCATCAGAATATTTCACTAATGCAGAAGATGTTGATTCCAGACTGTGTACTAACTTATTAAACCAATCGAATTCCTCATCAAAACAAGTCAAATGTATGAATCCTTTTAACACGCTCAAAATGTCAGTACAAGGCTCTATGACCACTGGAATGATCTCACATGAGGAGACGGTGCCGTCGTCCCTGTACAATATCTCATGGAGAGCGTGATTTAAAAGAAAACAACAATACCCGTTCTGTTTGAAGTCTTTGTCTATTACCACGAGAATTTTTGAAGATTTTCTAAAACTTCTCAGGTGACCTTGAAAAATATCATGTCCAGGTATAGCATCCCTGTCAGTATAAAATACAATGAATCCTAAATCCTCAAGTCTCTGTGCTGTTTGTTCCACCCAAGATAGACCTTTCTTTCCCTCATACAGAAAACAGGCATGGTAATATTTCCCTAAAGACAGAACTCTTGCTTGTCTGTAGTTTTTGTTTTTTATATCACCATATGTAAACGTATCCATCTTCCTACAGTCATATCAAAGTTGAGAGTTTATTCATGTTGATTCTATTCTCTATAATCGAACATGTGTAACCACTTTCTCTTAACCTGAAAATTAAAGTAAAGTTAGTTTTGTCTGGGGGACTGCACTCTAGCAGTGGGGTTGGGCTACTTTCGTTTTCTCTCATTTTGTGCTTATTCTAGTATTAAATATGATATTATCTCTAGATTATAATTCATAGAGCGCTTTAGAACTAACCATCTTTATCAATTTGGATAAATATAATATTTAACAAATACCACTTCAAACAACCTACCATGGCTTCAACGGAAGGAAACATTCCCAGGTACCACATTAAGCCTGATCTCCAAACACTGCCTTCTAGGAACTTGCCATCGTCAGACTTGCAAGAACTCCCGTATCTACTGCACAGCCTGACCAAAAATCATCAACTAATCTAGAGGAGATTTGGAGTCTTCCTTATTTCAGGGAAACGTTCGGAAAGCGGGAATTATCAAACAAAAAACAGAAAATCGCTTTATCTTTAAGTAATAATCATTCCTCAAAACAGGTCTTATTTACAAGACATGCACGTTTCGGGTATAGAGCCCTCCTCAGTTTATGGTTTCTTCTACCAGATTTTCAATGACAATTTGGCCTGGGGAATAACAAATAGATTGGATGCCTTTTGTAACCAGACATATTGAAATTTTGAATGATGATAAATATGTTATAACTTATTGAATTGTTTTTACAAATTAATTAATTGTAAATTGTTTAGACTATTATTTATCCTCTGTTTTAAAAGTTAAAGAGATTTTTGAGTGAATGGTTTTGTATCTTAATGCACTTTTGTTTCATGAAGATGTAGTTTGTTATAATTGAAAGAGAGCATAAATATTTTCACGTTTAATGAACATAATAATTTTCTAAATCATATTCGGTCCTTCCGTTTTATCCTGATTTCAAA
The DNA here is from genome assembly GCA_028142955.1 of Pinctada fucata. Classification (NCBI taxonomy): domain Eukaryota; kingdom Metazoa; phylum Mollusca; class Bivalvia; order Pterioida; family Pteriidae; genus Pinctada; species Pinctada fucata. Next base: position 77,958,606 of record AP027102.1, read on the forward strand.
TATAAAATTGAATTAATCTTAATTTCCACCTCACTATAAGATCGACAACCAATTGGTAAAAAGAAAAATCTTTCAATTCCATCTAAGATGAAAGAATCGGTTAAATCTATTTGATATAACGTGTAAAATAGAACTCAATTATAATTCTATGGCAAACGATAAGACGAAGAGAATACAAGATGCATGAGAACCCTCCATGATAATGTATCGAATATGAAATGATTTTCTACCTGCTGCTAGCAAAGAAAGAATGAACGAATGTTATTGGGTGCGAATAATGCAAAGATAACTTGGAAAACATTATTTTCGAAAATGCATTCCAGGTTTCGAACAATACTATATGTTTTCCGCATTATGTAGAAGATCAAACAAACAACGAATGACACAGAACAAAACAGGTAGTTGTAATAGAGATAAGGGAAGTAAACTCTATAGGAGTGTCTACTTCACTAACTTAGTTTCCCCTCTAACATGGAGATGACAACCTTTCAACTTGAAGGTCTATGTCCTTAAGATAAAAAATAATAACAAAGGAAAACATATTCAAGTTGTCTCTTTCCCCGGGCTTATCCACTCTTACATTGAATTTGTAGACGTGTTACTAAAGGAAAGGGAATGATCTCCAGCATGACCACCCTGCACTCACCCAGCGAAACAAACCCACAAGAAAGTGATACATAAATGACATCATACAAAACTACAAATCGCAAAAAGACACAACAAAATTCACTAGAACATCATACAAAACAATCGTAACAGACGTACAGAAACATCAAACATGGATGACAACACATAAAGGAAGGAGACAAATGTGCACCCGGCGCCGACTTTGGACGGCCATCTGCTATAAGCAAATGGTGTGGTTATCCGGATTATGTGCGCACAACCCTCCCACTAATCCAGATACATAGAGGTCTCCATAGACACACAATTGTATAAACAAAACTTCTCACTGTAAGGTGACATCACAAACAAGATAGTTAAACGCAGCGGCCTCTTATAACACAGATTCTATGTAAATGGATCTAAAAAATTCTATGGTATGCGTATAACAGTCTGTGCTCTGCTGGCTGAAGCGAGCTCAAGATCAATCACTCGAGAAGTCTGACCAACTCTCAGATAGGACAGAGAATCAAGACCCAGTCTTGAGGAATAACAGTCCTTGGTGTAATGATATAATGCACTAAAATTCTGAGTCAGAATATTGGACTATACAGAAATATTTATGATGTCATTAAAAGACATGCTCAACAAAGTATTCTTCTGCTTCTCATGAAAATCAAAAGGGTTTTTATTTTACTACTTCATGGAATACTGAGCCGGTCAAGGGCATTTCGACTCTTTAGAAAGCAGAAAAAAACATCCTAAGATAATTTCTAGTCTTCTAATGAAATATTAACATTGAGAATTGTGCAAAACCACCGCAATTCCATGGAATAAATGTTTAAAAAGGAAATATAAAATCCCAGAGGAAATAAGTTGTCCTCATTGATCTTCCTCCCAAAGGGTGGACATCTAGAGTCTATAATGATATCGATGATAAGATAAGCACATGTCAAAATAATTAAGCAGGTTGAAAATAAAACAATGCATTACGTTTTTCTTAAACGGAAAACGATCAAACTTGAAGAGAAATAAGTATATATGTATATAGAAAATTGGTTTTTGGAATTTGATCAGATGTCATTATGCCTCCTGTTTGAGGTACATAATTACATACTATTTGTTGAATCTGCAACTTCAACTCTACCTGAAAGAAAAAAACAACAATGTTAACGGTACTATACAATTAATCACCTTGTGCGAGGTAGAGATAGCAGTATAGCAACCCGAAGGATATGTTATTCACCGAGGTCGCAGGATATAATTCTATATCTACTGAACACAAGGTTATTAATTGTCATGAAATACAATGAAAACTCACCAAAGTTTTATCTGAAATCAAATCTGAGCTTCAAAAATATTGTTCGACAGTATATTCTCGCAGTGGTATCAACCAGATGTGGATTTTAAAGAATTCGAAGGAACTTCTAGAACATTTGAAATCCACTCATTTTAGTAGAGTCCATTCGATCAAAACCTTTGATTTTTCGACACTTTACACTACAATTCCACATTCTAAATTGAAAGAAAGACTCGCAAAAATTATAAGTAATGCGTTTACAAGTAAGAACGGTAATCGCAAATACAAATTTATTGTTGTTAACTATGACAAAACCTACTTTGTAAAAGAAAAGTCCGATTCTAACAATAAGTACACTGAAACAGATATTATTCAGATGTTAAATTTTCTTATCGACAACATTTTTGTGGAGTTTGGAGGAAAGGTCTTCCAGCAAATTGTCGGAATTCCAATGGGGACCAATTGAGCCCCACTCCTTGCCGACATTTTCCTTTACTCGTACGAAGCTGAATTCATTCAATCTTTGGTCTCTGAAGGGAAAAGATACTTAGCTTCTGACTTCAACTTCACTTACAGATACATAGACGATGTGTTGTCCATCAATAATCCAAAACTCGCGGATTACCTGAGCAGATCTATCCTTCGGAGCTTGAAGTCAAAGAAACTACAGAGACAAATAATTCAGCATCCTATTTGGACATTACGTTGTCCTACGACACTGATGGTCACTTGAACACCTCACTCTATGACAAACGTGACGACTTCAATTTCAGCATTACAAACTTTCCTTTTCTGAGTAGCAACATTCCTTCATCGCCTACTTATGGCGTGTTCATATCTTAGTTGATACGCTATGCCAGAGCAAGTACTAAATATACGGATTTTGTTCTGAGAGCAAGGCGTCATAGACCATTTGAACCATCCAACCAAAGATTGTACCCTATGTCTTCCGAAATGGTAGTAACCGGATGTGACAGTTCTACCGAATTGAAGCGGCGGGTGTTGCATGCTAGCAGGAGATGCTTACTCTTCCTGGGCACCTGGTCTCACTCCCATATCAGGGGTTCGCTTCTTTTCATGTAGGGGAGGTTTTTGTTTGTTTGCTTTGGTTCCTGTTTTGTCTTGATTTTGTTTGCCTTCGGTTTCTGATTTTCTGAATTATCGATTTTGTGCTGTATACAGGGATATGGTAATTATCCATATTTGTCATTACAATGAAATACGATGATTATTCTTCCAGCAAATTGTCGGAATTCCAATTGTGCCCCACTCCTTGTCGACATTTTTCAAGCTGAATTAATTCAATCTTTGGTCTCTGAAGGGAACAGGTGCGTAGCATCTAACTTTAACTTCAATTACAGATACATAGACGATGAGCTGTCCATCAATAATCCAAAATTCGCGGATTACCTCCTTCGGAGCTTGAAGTCAAAGAAACTACAGAGACAAATAATTCATCATCCTATTTGGACGTATAATGTTGTCCTACGACACTGATGATCACATGAACACCTCACTCTATGATAAACGTGACGACTTCAATTTTATTTGTAACGGCATAAAAAGACTCGGATGCCAATGGTGGAAGGTTTTACATCAAATCGATGTAAAAGTAAATAGGCACTTTTTCATCATTCAAAATTCTTCAACTTGAGTGAGTAATGTTGTGAGAAACATATTTGTCAGTTACGATCCAATGTTGGAACTGGTATTTCATGATAGATTATAACAAAACTAATAGATCAACGGAGAACTATTTTCAAAATGACGCCGTCTAACGTCCGAGTCTTTTTTCAAAGAAAAGGCTGATCCCAATGAGTCAAAATACACTGGAAATTGTTATCTCACCCTATAAGGGTAAGGCAAGGATATCTTTTCCCAGCGTTTCCATGGATATCCCAGTCCACAGTGGGAGAAATCCCAGTTCACAGTGGAAGAATGATTATTTTATGATAACGGGTAGTAGTTAAAAAAAAAGAAAAAAAGAGACAATTTTTGCAAACGATAAACAGTCCGCGCTGTTGGTTCTTGTTCTTCCTTTATTCTTCCCATTCTTGCTAATCACTTGTGTATATCAGTCTGTTGCTTTGGGAGTTCTCATTTAATGTAACATCAACTGTTCTTCCAGAGCGTTTCACGATTTTGACTGCCATATCTTATTATAACCTTAATCCTTTGCATAGTGTGTTATATTTTTTAAATGAATTTGTGCTGCTTATGAAAGGCACTTTGGCTGGAAGCATCACTAATGAGAATTTAATATTCGAAACACGTGTCTGGTGCATGAAAATTGGTTTGAAATTTTCTCAATGAAGGTAGAGTTGGAACACTTCTTATTATTATAGTCATTCTTGTAAAAAGTTATCAACAAAGTTTTAGTTTACCAACATAAACAGTATTATTATCAAAATATCATACGAATTACGTTGAAAATATATGAGTTTTTCTACCCATTTAATTTTTTCCCTCATGAAATATAGCCACGTGCCAAGTCAACCCTGACATCCACATACCAATCAACAATCTCATGAAAATTATATGTTCAGATTAGATTAATACCGGTATTCTATGTACTATTGTCTTCAAAACCAATTTTCATGGAGGACAGATGGTCAAGGTTTGGACAGGGCATGGTATGGAGTAAAAACAAATAATCAAATATTCCACAAAAAGTTTATTAAAAAAAAAAGTCATTTGAATCACCAAATTTAAATCGACTTACAATGGTGGTGAAATATAGACATTTTAAAAAGTCTACATCTCTTACGATGATATCCAGTGCAAATCTTTTTGCCTATTTGCGAAAAAAAAACATACATTCATAGCGCACGCTACTTTATATTGCATGAAAATGTGAGATATAATTGAAAGAATGATATAATTTCATAATAACATTGAAAGTTTAAAAATAGATATTGTTGCATTCTGTTTTTATCCCGTCGCAACTCTGTTGTGGAGGGGATACAGCATCGCTGTCGTGCGTCCGTGTGTGTGAGGATGAGGGCGTGTGTGTGTTCGGATTCTTGTGAACAGCATAGAAGACAAAAGGATCATCACAGAAACATCAAACCTTCCACAATTGTTCCCCATAGGGAGAGGTCACAGTGGACATATGCTTAAAATCAGTGTGAACAGAATAGAAGACATAACAATCATCATACAAACATCAAACCTTCCACAAATGTTCCTCATGGGGAGAGGATGAACTTTATTGATTTTCAAGGTCAAGATCACAATGGGCTTAGGCTTAAAATCCTCGTGAATAGCATAGAAGAAATAGAAGTGATGATAGAAACATCAAATTAAGGTCAAGGGTCAAAGGTCAAGGTCACAGTGGACTTAAGCTTAAAATTATTTTCCTGATAGAAAAAAAACATGCAATTGCGAGGGATGCCACTATTGCGTTCCCTTTATTTCAAGTGTGTTCACGTACACCGATACTGTAAGTTATGATAAAATCGTCTTCTTTGAACAATCTTTCTCTTTCTCGTTTCACCTGAGCCAGAAAGTTATCTGATTTATACCTTTTGACATAAATACAATCTGGAGACCACAACGCATGTCGCCACCATGGATTGTCCTTTTTATTCCAATGTCGGAAGCCGTGACCGCACATGTAGCATGTAACTTTATCCTCAAATCCAGTGTAATATAACCCTGCATCCGCCAGCTTAAAAGAGTGCGGAAGTTCTTCATGATGCCAAGACTGAAACGTCAGCAATCGCTCGCGCATCTTAGCATACTTTGCATTGTAAACAGTGTATTTTCTTTCCGAAATCGGCTCTCTGAAATGAATTG